>QNTS01001330.1:97636-189900 GCA_003317085.1 Hucho hucho
CCCCACTGTATATATATATATATATATATATATATATATGAGATGAGTAATGTAGGATATGTAAACATTATATAAATGGCATTGTTTAAAGTGGCTAGTGATACATTATTTCATACAATTATAATTATTAAAGTGGCTAGAGATTTGGGTCGAAGGCCGAACGGCATAGGCAAGATACAGTAGATGGTTTAGAGTACAGTGTATACATTTGATATGAGTATGTCGGATACGTAAACATTATATACAAAATTGTTTAAAGTGGCTAGTGATACATTGTTACATCCAATTCCTATGTTTAAAGTGGCTAGAGATTTAAGTCAGTATGTTGGCAGCAGCCACTCAATGTTAGTGATGGCTGTTTAACAGTCTGATGGCCTTGAGGTAGAAGCTGTTTTTCAGTCTCTCGGTCCCAGCTTTGATGCACTTGTACTGACCTCGCCTTTTGGATGATAGCGGGGTGGTCCTCTGCTAGTATTACCAGATGTTGACTAGCTATGCCAGAGGGGCTGTGCTACTTGGAAACACAGAGGGAGCCATGTTGAGCCAACTCCTGGTGTCCCTGGGAAGGGGTTTCCCTCTACTGGCTCAACGTCATTACCCTGGGCTCCCTCTGTGTGGCGCTGTTGGACCCACTCCTCCTGCCCATGCCCCAGAGAATCCTATTCTTGGGGGGGACTCGGTCTGACGACCCATTCGAGGAGGTTGTGTCCAGTTCATGTGTATCCTGGGTTGTGTGGTGCCTGAGAAGGTGGAAGAGGGTCAGAAGGGAGGTAATGAGAGCTCTGAGGAGGTTGGCGGTGGATTGTAAGGAGTGTTACTCCTCTGTCTCTGTGCTGTACTTTTGTGTGTGGTCAGCTATGGGCAAGTTTGGCTACTACCAGATCAGAGTATATGTGCAGCTCCTCTGGGCATCCAAACAGCCCCAGTACAACTTAACAGAATACAATGGAAGGGTGGAGGCTGTCGCCACACTCAGGTAACAATATAACTACTCTCTAAAACAAACTCTCCACATGCCTCTTAGTAAAGCTCTGGAGTTAAACCCCATACTTTCTCTACTTTCACAGTCCTAACAAATGTTGTTTTGACATTGAAGTACAAGTCTACTGAATATCGTTGGGAGTATGGCTAGATGGTACACACTGTCCTTCTCTCAGCACATATCAAAGCTGCAGGCTAAGGTTAAATCTAGACTTGGTTTCCTCTATCGTAATCACTCCTCTTCCACCCCAGCTGCCAGACTAACCCTGATTCAGATGACTATCCTACCCATGCTAGATTATGGAGATGTAATTTATAGATCGGAAGGTAAGAGTGGTCTCGAGCGGCTAGATGTTCTTTACCATTCGGCCATCAGATTTGTCACCAATTCTCCTTATAGGACACATCACTGCACTCTATACTCCTCTGTAAACTGGTCATCTCTGTATATTCGTCGCAAGGCCCACTGGATGCTCATGGCTCACATCAACAGCATCCTCCAGGATACCATAGACCCAATCCAATTCGCCCCAACAGATCCACAGATGACGCAATCTCAATTGCACTCCACACTGCCCTATCCCACCTGGACAAAAGTAAAACCTATGTGAGAATGCTGTTCATTGACTACAGCTCAGCGTTCAACACCATAGTGCCCACAAAGTTCATCACTAAGCTAAGGACCCTGGGACTAAACACCTCCCTCTGCAACTGGATCCTGGACTTCCCCCAGGTGGTAAGGGTAGGCAACAACACATCTGCTATGCTGATCTTCAACACTGGGGCCCCTCAGGGGTGTGTATTTTGTCCCCTCCTGTACTCCCTGTTCACCCACGACTCCAACACCATCATTAAGTTTGCTGACGACACAACAGTGGTAGGCCTGATCACTGACAACGATGAGACAGCGGAGGAGGTCAGAGAACTGGCAGTGTGGTGCCAGGACAACAACCTCTCTCTCAATGTGAGCAAGATAAAGGAGTTGATTGTGGAATATAGGAAAAGGCAGGCCGAACAGGCCCCCATTAACATCGACGGGGCTGTAGTGGAGCGGGTCGAGAGTTTCAAGTTCCTTGGTGTCCACATCACCAACGAACTATCATGGTCCAAACACACCAAGACAGTCGTGAAGAGGGCACAGCAAAATCTTTTCCCCCTCAGGAGACTGAAAAGATTTGGCATGGGTCCCTAGATCCTCAAAAAGTTATACAGCTGCACCATCGAGAGCATCCTGACCGGTTGCATCACCGCCTGGTATGGCAAATGCTCAGCATCTGACCGTAAGGGGCTACAGAGGATAATGCGTACGGCCCAGTGCATCACTGGGGCCAAGCTTCCTGCCATCCAGGATCTATATAATAGGCGGTGTCAGAGGAAAGCCCATAAAATTGTCAAAGACTCCAGTCACCCAAGTCACTGTTTTCTCTGCTACCACACGGCAAGCGATACCGGAGCGCCAAGTCTAGGACCAAAAGGCTCCTTAACAGCTTCTACCCTCAAGTCAAAAGACTGCTGAACAATTAATCAAATGGCCACCGGACTATTTACATTGACACCCCCCCTCCGTTTGTTTTGTACACTGCTGCTACTCGCTGTTTATTATCTATGCATAGTCACTTCACCCCTACCTACATGTACAAATTACCTCAACTAACCTGTACCCCTGCACACTGACTCAGTACTGGTAGCCCCTGTATATAGCCTCATTATTGTTATTTTATTGTGTTACTTTTTATATTTTTTTTACTTTAGTTTATTTGGTAAATATTTTCTTAACATTTATTGAACTGCACTGTTGGTTAAGGGCTTGTAAGTAAGCATTTCCCAGTAAGGTCTACACTTGTTGTGTTTGGTCATAAAGTTTGATTTGATTTGATTTTTATTTATAAAACTCTCTTAGACCTCACTCCCCTTATCTGAGATACCTACTGCAGCCCTCATCTTCCACATACAACACCCGTTCTGCCAGTCACATTCTGTTAAAGGTCTCCAAAGCAACCCTGGGTCACTCCACTTTTCAGTTCGCTGCAGCTAGCAACTGGAACGAGCTGCAAAAAACACTGAAACTGGACAGTTTTATCTCCATCTTTTCATTCGAAGACTCAATCATGGATACTCTTACTGACAGTTGTGGCTGCTTCATGTGATGTATTGTGGTCTCTACCTTCTTGCCCTTTGTGCTGTTGTCTGTGCCCAATAATGTTTGTACCATGTTTTGTGCTGCTAACATGTTGTGCTGCTGCCATGTTGTTGTCATGTTGTGTTGCTACCATGCTGTGTTGTCATGTGTTGCTGCCATGCTATGTTGTTGTTCTTAACTGACTTGCCTAGTTAAATAGAGGTTCAATAAATATGATAATAAAAAAATACATATCATCAACTATTACACATTATACTCCTTTTAGGGAGATCCAATACTACACGTATATGCCATGACTTTTGAATGTATTTACTATTCTTATTTGTGTTTTAAAGCCTAAAAGCAATAAAAACAAAGCTGTAAAGACGGTCACTGGCAATACACATTAAATTACCACTATTTCCCAACACCCAATAGACAGCAGCCAATAAGGAAAGCATTAATTACACTGGCTAATTACCTATGGTGTCTATCGTCTCCAGATAACTTTTACCAAAGTTACTGGAATCTTCTGTAACTTTTGTAATTAACAGGTAATCTATGGCAATCTATGATAACTTCTCAGGGAGCAGCTCCCGAGGTGACGGTTTTGGAGAGCCTGGCGTGCCCAAAGTAAAATGCCTCCCATTCAGGCCCAGAAAATAGGATATGCATATATTTAGTACCATTGGATAGGAAACACTCTGAATTTTCCAAAACTGTTAACCATTCGTCTGTGAGTGAAACAGAACGGATATGGCAGGCAAAACCCCGAGGAATTTCTGTCCTGGAAAAAGTGATTTTGACACATTGCTCATTTGGGAACCCCTCCCTCATGAAAATGACCATATAAGGGCATATGAATGCAGTACACATCGCTTCCTTATGATGTCAACAGCCTCGAGATGGTGTTTCCCTCCATTTTGGATGCATTAGACCAGAGAAAACGACCAAACAAGTGGGTCCCCCCTTGATGACAACAGTACCCAGGGCGCGCGCCCGAGAAGTCGCGCAGTGTCTTATTTACCGTCTTTAGAGCTCAGTTTATATTCCGGTTGATTTATAATAGTAAANAATGTTCTTGGACAAGTTTATAGGTATAAGATGAACGAGTTCGCGCCACGTTTCAATGGACTAGTGGAGGCTGTCGTTTCTGACTATGACGCGCGAACCAAATGGAGATTTATGGATATAATACATTACTTTTTCTAACAAAAGAACCATGGATTGTCTTCGTTGGACACTTAGGATGACCTCAGCAGAAGTTCTTCAACAGGTAATTGATTTGTTTTCGCTGTGAAATGTGTTATGTGTGTGCCACGCTGGCTAATGAATTCATGGCTATGAGAAAGTATGTGAGGCGCTGCCCTCAAACAATCAAATGTAGAGCTTTCGCCGTAAAGCCTTTTTGAAATCTGACAACGCTGTGATATTGCCAAGAAACAGAGCTTTTGATGAGTATGAAACACTTGTATATTGGTGCATGTTTAATAATTCAACTTTGGGATTTTGAATTTGGCGCTTTACATTTTACCTGGTGGTGTCGGGAGTGGGTCGCTAGCGACCCACTGCTCCCTGTCTAGTTAATTTATACTTCAATAACTAAATATGTATTAATGTGTATAAACAGTACCAGTCAAAAGTTTGGACACACCCACACATTCAAGGGTTTTTCTTTATTTTTACTATTTTCTACATTGTAGAATAATTGTGAAGACATCTTCCTTTCCTGTGGCAAACTTCATGAGGGACAGTTTCATCATAGCGCATGATGGTTTTTGCGACTGCACTGTTCTTGACATTTTCCGTATTGACTGACCTTCATGTCTTAAAGTAATGATGGACTGTCGTTTCTCTTTGATTATTTGAGCTGTTCTTGCCATAACATGGACTTGGTGTCACATCTGCTCCCGCTCCCCCTCTCTGGTGCTCGAGGTCGCCAGGCTGCTCATCATTACGCACACCTGTCACCATCGTTACGCGCACCAGCGCTTCATCGGACTCACTTGGATTCTATCACGTCATTGATTGCCTCCCCTATATCTGTCACTTCCTCAGTTTCATTTCCGTGTCTGCATTTATGTTGTTTTGTTTCTCTTGTCCAGACGTTGTTCTTGTTTAGTTTCATGTCTATTTATTATTAAATCCTCAACCTGCACTTGCTTCCCGTCTCCCAGCGTCTGTAGTTATGGAACCGTTACACTTGGTATTTTACCAAATAGGGCTATCTTCTGTATACCACCCCTACCTTGTCATAACACAACTGATTGGCTCAAATGCATTAACTACTTAGGGAGCAGTGGGGCGCTAGCCGGTGAAATGTAAGGCGCCAAATTCAAAATCCAAAAGTTGAATTATTAAACATTCATCAATATACAAGTGTTGCATAGTCATCAAAAGCACTGCTTCTTGGCAATATCACAGCATTGTCAGATTTCAAAAAGGCTTTACGGCGAAAGCACAACATTTGATTGTTTGAGGATAGCACCTCTAATATTTCTGCATTAGCATGAATTCATAAACCAGCGCGGTTCACACAAAAACCATTTCACAGCTAAAACAAATCCCTTACCTTTCGAAGAACGTCTGCTGAGGGCTTTCCAAGTGTCCAACGAAGACATCCAATGGTTCTTTTGTTAGAAAAAGTCATTTATTATATCCATAAATCTCCGTTTGGTTGGCGCGTTATGTTCAGAAAATCCAACGTCGAATTGCCCATTGAAACGTGAAGAGAACACTTTCAAATATACCTATAAACTTTTCCTAAACAAATCAAAGACCAGTTATAATGCATCCTTAGCTATCCTTTTATGAATATTAGCGATAATATTTCACTTGGATGGTCACCTAAACGTTATATAAGTAAAATAAAGTGGGGCGCGCATCCAGTCTCGCGCCCGAGAAATCTTGTTGACATCTGAGCTCCCATTACCATTTCCTGTTTCTATCAGTTTTGCTTACTCCAATCACTCTCAGTCTAAGTATATAGACTGCTGATATCTAGTGGAAGCCATAGGTACTGCAATCTCGGAGCTGGATTGCCTTGAAGTCAATGGGGAGAGTCTCAAACAGAACAAAGGTCACAAAAAACTGCAATTCCGGATGGATTTTCCTTGGGTTTTCGCCTGCTATATCAGTTCTGTTATACTCACATACATTATTTTAACACTCTTAGAAACTTCAGAGTGTTTCCTATCTAATAGTATTAATTATGTGCATATCCTATTTTCTGGGCCTGAGTGGCAGGCATTTTACTTTGGGCACGCCAGACTCTCCAAAACCGTCACCTATGCAGCCGCATAGAAGTTAACATGGAAAGAAATTCCATAAATTAACTTTTAACAAGGCACACCTGTTAATTGAGATGCATTCCAGTTGACTGCCTCATGAAGCTGGTTGAGAGAATGCCAAGAGTGTGCAAAGCTGTCATCAAGACAAAGGTTGGCTACTTTGAAGAATCTCAAATGTAAAATATATTTTGATTTGTTAAAAAAACTAATGGTAACTACATGGTTACATATGTGTTATTTCATAGTTTTGATGTCTTCACTATTATTCTACAATGTAGAAAAGAGTAAAAATAAAGAAAAACCATTGAATGAGTAGGTTTGTCCAAACTTTTGACTGGTACTATATATATTTTACAATACCTTCAGAAAGTATTCACACCTCTTGACTTTTTCCACATTTTGTTGTGTTACAAAGTGGGATTAAAATGGATTTAATAGTAAAATTACACAAAATACTCTGTAATGTCAAAGTCTGATTTTTTTTAATAATAAACACTAATATATCTTAACTAGATAAGTATTCGACCCCCTGAGTCAATACATGTTACAATCACCTTTGCCAGTGATTACAGCTGTGAGTCTTTATGGATAAGTCTCTAAGAGCTTTCAAGCTCTGTCAAATTGGTTGTTGATCATTGCTAGAAGCCTTGCATTTCAGGTCCTGCTGAAAGGTGAATTTATCTCCAAATGTCTGGTGGAAAGCAGACTGAACCAGCTTTTCCTCTAGGATTTTGCCCTTTGATTAGCTCCATTAGATTTCTTTTTTTATCCTAAAAAACTCCCCATTCCACCACTGTGCTTGAAAATATGGAGAGTGGTACTCAGTAATGTATTGAATTTGCCCGAAACATAACACTTTGTATTCAGGATAAAAAGTGAATTGCTTTGCCACATATTTTGCAGTATTACTTTGGTGCCTTGTTGCAAACAGGATGCATGTTTTGGAATATTTTATTCTTTACAGGCTTTCTTCTTTTCACTCTGTTAATTAGGTTAGTATTATGGAGTAACAACAATGTTGTTGATCCATCCTCAGTTTTCTATCACAGCTATAACTGTTTTAACGTCACCATTGGCCTCATGGTGAAATCCTTGAGCAGTTTCCTCCCTCTCTGGCAACTGAGTTAGGAAGGAAGACTGTATCTTTGTAGTGACTGGGTGTATTGATACACCTTCTAACTTGTAATTAATAACTTTACCATGCTCAAATGGATATTCAGTGTTTGCTTTTTTTAAATTGTTTTTTACCCATTTACCAATAGGTGCCCTTCTTTGCAAGACATTGGAAAACTTCCCTGATCTTTGTGGTTGAATCTTTGTTTGAAATGCACTTCTCGACTGAGGGAACTTACTGATAATTGTATGTGTGGTGTACAGAGATGAGATAGTCATTCAAAAACCCAGTCCATGCAATTTATTATGTGACTTTAAAGTTACAAAAATGATTGTAGTTTCCTTTAAACTTAGAAAGTTTCAAGTAATATATCCCCCCTTTGCAACGTTAGCAAGTACCCTTGTCCTATTCACATATGATTTTTATACACTTTGGAGTTATTACCACCAGCCTCATCAGTATAAATGAATCCACTCCCAGCAGCACACACTTCATAGTATGGTCAGGTGGTTCTGTCGTCTCCATCTATCTTGTCCCTGCTCATGTAATTTAAATGTATGTCATTATCTGACCCTCACTCCTCTCCTCCTCCTCCCCTCCTTCAGAATGAGATTAATTCCATTAACTGTACTCTCCTCAGGCCCAGAGGGATTGATGAAATACATATTTAATATGGAGAGCAGTCAGCTGACTTTAGGAACTGGGCAGTCAATCAATCAATAAATCAATAATTGAGTTGACTAATGATTCCCTTTGTGTGTCTCTCTCAGGTTCCAGATAGCCTGAGGCTTCAGCAGGGAGCGCTATGTTCTGGTGTTTGGTGTCAACAGCTTTGTGGGCATGGCCCTGCAGTCTCCCCACTGCCTTCATCGTCAACACCAAGAGTCTGTAACTCACAGGTACTGCAGAGAGACATCCACTTACAACCACACACACATACAACCACCTCAAACACATACACTCACCTTACTGAAATAAAATAATCTCACAAGCAATTACTGACAAACATTATATAAAAAAAGTGGAAGGTATGGTGGAACTGCTTGTACTTTCTAGCTTGTTACTGTAAACCTAACAACAATACATGTTCATTTACACAGGAGCTACTGTGTTATAAGACCTATGTAATGCAATGTAGCATAACAAGAGCGTTGTTCCTCCCCCTGCAGTTCTTTGTCTATGCCAGTTACATTGCTGCCATGGCCGTGCTATTTCTCATCAGAGAAGTGTATAATCTTATTCTTTACAGCCGATTGGTGGAGCCCATCCCAGCTGAGTGTTTATCAAAGAGAAGAACTGACCTGCCACAAGTTTAGCCTCTGGCATGACACTCAAACGCAGGGAAATAACATGCAGCACTGCCACCGCGTAAAGGGAGAAGAAAGCGATGCAACGGATACACAACACACCTGTATTACAATTATTTGTGTCCAAGGAGTGCAGTACATGTATATAGCCATCAGAGAGCACTGTAACCTTATGAACATGAACAACAAGTTTCCAGCAAACTTTTTACAAAACACAACAAAGTATTTTGTCTAGATCTACCTTTCAGATGTGTGTGCCAACCATATATTTGCCATTCAGTTCCTCTACAACCACGTTGATGTAATCACTATGGATATGGTCAAATTCTATTTGATTGTTTTTAATAAAAAATCTGTGCTGACCAATGCAAGTCAATGTAAAAATGTGACTAATTAATGAACAGTGAGTATAACTGTGGGAGCCTTTTTATAGATTGCACAGATAATAGGGTAGCAGTGCAGAGATCCTTTACTATTGACAATTTCTATGGGCATTCTGACCTTGAACTTAACCATGGGGAAACACATGTGCTAGCCAGGTATTCATTTGGGGTGGAGATCCCAGAAATGGAGGTGTGGAAGAGGTGTGTCTACGGACGCGCTGTATTAACCTTGACAGTATTCTGACCTTGATTGATAATTCCACCACCTTTACTCGTGAGGAAACCAAGAATATGGTCGCGCAAACCTTTCGGCTCCAAGTGGAAAAACATGTGCTTTCTTTTTTCCAGATAGAAGTAACACCATTCTCCATGCACTGTAATTTATAAATTGATAAGAGATATTGGTAAGAGTTATGTAAATGAGTAATCTTCTTGGAGAAGGGGATTGTACGAATAGCAAATGTTTTAGAAATTGTTTCGCTAGACTGATGTGAAAACAGGAATGGAAGCAAACTGAAAAGCATACAGTATCAACATGACAGGTATTTCTGCCCGTTTCCAACAGTGAAGTAAAACACACCTTCTGCATCATTTAAATTGTATGGCCTTTTTTTTTAAATTATTATAATTATTTGGCCCATCCATGGGCTGGACATGCCGGGAGATGAGTTTGGATTGGTCTGCACTCTTCTTTCTATAACGTGAACTGTTCAGTACAGTATGTGTTGAAATGTATTTTATACCGCGCCGCTTTTGAAAGATGTAACGTTAGCCATCGAGAACTACAAATGTTTTGCTACTTTTCTCAAGAACATTGATGCCCCAAATTTAGCAGGCGCTATCGACAGACCAGTAGGAAAAAGTGATCCAGTGGAGGCTGGTGATTTGAAAAATTGAGGAGGATGGGAGACCCACGGTACAGGCGCGGAACACGGAGACGACAAAGTGTTTAAAAAATTGTCAAGGACTAATTATTTTAACCTAAAGCATTTAATAAAGACATTTATAGTACAATATTATGAGGAATGGGAATGAAAGGGCCACTTACACAGTGCTGGAAAGGGATCACAGCAGTGCTTGAATGAGGGTATGAGGCATGAGTTGAAGTGTTCAGAGGCTTGATCAGTGCAGGACAGGATTTGACTGGGAAGACAAAAAACAATAACACAACATACTACACAGTTAGACAAAAGAGCTAAGATTGAGTTAGTCCAAGCAAGGAGTAAAATCATTGATGTGTAATAATGTGATTGTTTTTGTGTATGTGATTGACTCAACATACATTAATGAGAGAAAATTGATAGGGGTACTCACAGTGCTTGGAGAGGAAACATTCATTGTACCAGTGGACGGGCGGGCACATGAGACATGGCTTCAGTTCAAGTCAGGAGAGAGTGGTAGTGGAGTAGTCATCACCTCTTAATCAGGGAACAGAAGGGGACTTAGCTGTAAATACAAATAGCAGATACATTCCATTACAGCTGTGCCATCGTAGGTTTGGACGAGTTTCTCTGTGAAGTTAAACTCAGAAATAAATATAGTCAAACACAGACTGCTCATCTCACCCACTTGACAAATCAAATTAATCCAAGAAGCGTTTCTGAATAAAGCCCTGATCATCCACATACCTGACAATAACTGACAACTGCAAGCAGACTGGTGGCACCATAGGTCCCAGAGCAGTGGGGCATTTGTTACCCCCTGGGGCCTGGAGTGTTTCCTTATATGATAACCTAAATAGGAAAACTCTGAGCCCAATAAGGTATGACAGTGATTAATCAGTTGTAAAAAGGTTTCATATAGGCTATGATGGGACCAGTATTTCCTAATCAGGTCACATAATTTTATTTAACTCCTGAAAAAAACTCCTGGGGGGGATGAAAACCCTGTCAAACTGCAGCAACCTTATATTTGTTTGTATTAATTATATTTAGACTAGATTAGGAGGGGGATTTCCTCTACCCAGACTGTCAGGCTGGTGTGTGTAGCTGGTGAAAAGTCAGGCGCAGGAAAGCAGAGATGAGTGAACAACGTATTTAATAAAATATAGGAGAACAGTATAACAAATCCAATGCGCCCAAAAAACAAACGGGCGAAATAATGCCAGCCATGAACATAACCAAGACCCTACAACAAACAATCACGCACACCAAACATGGGGAAAACAGAGGGTTAAATAATGAACATGTAATTATGGAATTGGAACCAGGTGTGTAAAACAAAGACAAAACAAATGGAACATGAAAAATGGATCGACGATGGCTAGAAGACTGGTGACGTCGACTGCCGAAAACCGCCTGAACAAAGAGAGGGACCGACTTCGGTGGGAGTCGTGACAGTACCCCCCCCCCACTTGACGCACGGCTCCAGCAGCGTGCAGGACGATCTGGATGGAGACGGTGGAACTCCCGCAGCATCAAAGGGTCCAACACGTCCTCCACCGGTACCCAGCATCTCTCCTCCAGACCGTAACCGAGGCTTACCCGAGCGCTGAGAGAGCACGGCTCCTATCCCAGCCTCGGACGCGTCCACCTCCACTATGAACGCCAAAGAGGGATCCAGATGAGCCAGCACGGGAGCCGAGGTAAACAAAGCCTTCAGGTGACCAAAAGCCCTGTCCGCCCCAGCCGACCACTGCAGTCGCACCGGTCCCCCCTTCAACAGTGAGGTAATTGGAGCCGCTATCTGACCAAAGCCCCGGATAAACCTCCGGTAATAGTTGGCAAACCCTAGGAACCGCTGCACTTCCTTTACCGTGGTGGGAGTCGGCCAATTACGCACGGCTGAAATGCGGTCACTCTCCATCTCCACCCCTGACGTGAAAATGCGGTACCCTAGGAAGGAGACGGACTGTTGAAAGAACAGACATTTCTCAGCCTTGACGTACAGGTCATGCTCAAACAGTCGACCAAGCACCTAGTGCACCAGAGACACATGCTCGGCGCGTGTAGCGGAGTATATCAGAATGTCATCAATATACACCACAACAGCCTGACCGTGCAGGTCCTGGAAAATCTTGTCAACAAAGGCCTGAAAGACTGTTGGAGCATTCATCAACCCGTACGGCATGACGAGGTATTCATAGTGCCCTGAGGTGGTACTAAATGCCGTCTTCCACTCGTCCCCCTCCCGGATACACACCAGGTTGTAGGCGCTCCTGAGATCCAATTTTGTGAAGAAGTGCGTGCTCCTTCACAAGACCGGTGACGTCGACCGCCGAATACCGCCCGAACAAGGAGAGGGACCGACTTCGGTGGGAGTCGTGACACAGACACATAGACAACAACTGATAGACAGTAGAACTCACAGGGCTGAGCTTGCATTATGCATGTTTGCATCATGCAGGCCTATGCAACTGTAGGCCTTATAAAATATTTACTCACTATTATGTTGACTGACATATTCCAGTTAATAATTTTGGATCAAAAATGTATATGCAGCCTAGCCGGCCCAATTTTGAATATGAACTAAATTTGATCACATTCACAGTTTCTCCTGACACACAAATGGACTATAAATACATTACCAATTAGTTTACCCTGACCAGACGGACAGGGCGCATAGGATGTAACGTTATCCAGCTGCTCTTATTACTAGCCTACAGTTGTTCAGACTGAAAATGTGTCTTGTTTTCATCACATACAGCATTCCAGATGTCTAATGTTTATGTCTAGACTAGGATGCTGCAAGATTTCTGTCATGGGTTTTTGCTTGTTTCTGCCTGGAGTGATTATGTGTTATCATCTTTGCTAAATAAATACCGGAGGAAAGTGGAAAGTCTACTTGAGTGCACACGAAAAAATGCGCTGCGTCATCCTCTCTCTTTAATAAAAACTTTAATGGATGGTGCAATGGAAGCTATCAAATCATACGGAATTGTTTTCGACATCCTAGAAAAGACAGTCGAAAGTACGATATGTTCAGCAAATTAAAGCGTCATTACATGCAATTACCTCTGTAAGCTCCGTGTAGTTGCCCTTGTTAATGGAACTTTCCCTCTCATCCTGTCCTCTATCGAAGCAGCTTTTTCCCAGAAGCTTGAATCTGATGTGGGCATTTATGTGCTCCCTGCTTTTGTTTTGCCGTTTAGCTGAATGGTCGATGTTCTTCAGGTCACTGTACCCACCTTTCAACCAAGGCTCAGACTGTCCAAAAAGCAGACAAGGCCGGCAATACAGGCGGCTTGATTAAAGGCTCCCTTTTAACTTGTTAGGGAGTGGCAGCTGAGGGGTCGGTTTTGGAGAGTCTGGCGTGCCCAAAGTAAAATGCTTGCCACCCAGGCTCAGAAACTAAGATATGGACATAATTAGTACTATTGGATAGGAAACACTCTGAGGTTTCCAAAAGTGTTATCATTTTGTCTGTGAGTGTAAGAGAAGTCATTTGGCAGGCAAAAAACTGAGATTTTTCCATCCGGAAATGTCATTCCTTTTGGCTTATAGCTCACTTTGAGCCTTTGCCTATAAAAAACTATTTATACCAGGACACTGGATGTAGTACCTACTGATTCCACTAGATGTCAGCAGTGTATAGGCAAAGTTTCATGGAAATCGGAACTAATGCGTTCTAATGAGAGAAGTTGTAGCCGAGGGACCTCTTTTTCAGATGCACGTTTTTGAACGCACATTTTGCTGAGCGGTCCACTTTATTTGACTTATATAACGTTTAGGTGACCATCCGAGTGAAAGATTATCACTTTTATTCATNCCATGGATTGTCTTCGTTGGACACTTAGGAAGCCCTCTGCAGACGTTCTACAAAAGGTAAGGCACAGGTTTTCCCTGTGAAATGCATTTTCTATCGACCGCGCTGGCTAAAGATTTCATGGTTATGGAAAATATGTGAGGTTCTAGCCTCAAACAATCAAATGTAGTGCTTTCGCCGTAAAGCCTTTTTGAAATCCGACAACGCTATGATATTGCCAAGAAGCAGAGCTTTTGATGAGTATGGAACACTTGTATATTGGTGCATTTTTAATAATTCAATTTTGGAATTTTGTCTTGCATTTCACCTGCTAGCGACCCACCGCTCCCTGACAAGTTAACTACCTATACCTTTGATACTAGTTGATATTGAATGCTCTCACCTTTTCATCCTTCTTCAAATCAAATCAAATTGTATTGGTCACATACACATGGTTAGCAGATGTTAATGCGAGTGTAGCGAAATGCTTGTGCTTCTAGTTCCGACCATGCAGTAATATCTAACAAGTAATCTAACAATTTCACAACAACTACCTTATACACACAAGTGTAAAGGAATGAATAAGAATATGTACATATAAATATTTGGATGAGCGATGGCCGAACTACATAGGCAAGATGCAGTAGATGGTATAGAGTACAGTATATACATATGAGATGAGTAATGTAGGGTATATAAACATTATATAAAGTGTAGTGATACATTATTACATCCGATTTGAATTATTAAAGTGGCTAGAGATTTGAGTCAGTTTGTTGGCAGCAGCCACTCAATGTTAGTGATGGCTGTTAATCAGTCTGATGGCCTTGAGATAGAAGCTGTTTTTCAGTCTCTCGGTCCCAGCTTTGATGCACCTGTACTTACCTCGCCTTCTGGATGATAGCGGGGTGAACAGGCAGTGGCTCGGGTGGTTGTTGTCCTTGATGATCTTTTTGGCCGTCCTGTGACATCGGGTGGTGTAGATGTCCGGGAGGGCAGGTAGTTTGCCCCCATGTGCAGTGTGATTGCTATTCCGTCGTCTGTGGACCTGTTGAGGCGTTAAGCAAATTGGAGTGGGTCTAGGGTGTCAGGCAGGGTGGAGGTGATATGGTCCTTGACTAGTCTCTCAAAGCACTTCATTATGACAGAGGTGAGTGCTACGGGGCAATAGCTGTTTAGCTCAGTTACCTTAGCTTTCTTGGGAACAGGAACTTGGGTGGTCCTCTTGAAGCATGTGGGAACAGCAGACTGCGATACGGATTGATTGAATATGTCCGTAAACACACCAGCCAGCTGGTCTGCGCATGCTCTGAGGACGCGGCTAGGGATGCCGTCTGGGCCGGCAGCCTTGCGAGGGTTAACACGTTTAAATGTTTTACTTACATTGGCTGCGGTGAATGAGAGCCCGCAGGTTTTGGTAGCGGGCCGTGTCGGTGGCACTGTATTGTCCTCAAAGCGAGCAAAGAAGTTGTTTAGTTTGTCTGGGAGCAGGACATCGGGGTCCGCGACGGGGCTGGTTTTCTTTTTGTAGTCTGTGATTGACTGTAGACCCTGCCACATACCTCTTGTGTCTGAGCAGTTGAATTGCAACTCTACTTTGTCTCTATACTGACGCTTAGCTAGTTTGATTGCCTTGTGGAGGGAATAGCTACACTGTTTGTATTCGGTCATGTTTCCGGTCGCCTTGCCCTGATTAAAAGCAGTGGTTCGCGCTTTCAGTTTTGCGCGAATGCTGCCATCAATATACAGTTTCTGGTTGGGGAAGGTTTTAATAGTCGCTGTGGGTATGACATCACCGATACACTTGCTAATAAACTCGCTCACCAAATCAGCGTATACATCAATGTTATTGTTCGACGGTATCCGGAACATATCCCAGTCCACGTGTTCGAAGCAATCTTGAAGTGTGGAATCGGATTGGTCGGACCAGCGTTGAACAGACCTGAGCATGGGCATTTCCTGTTTTAGTTTTTGCCTATAGGCTGGGAGCAACAAAATTAAGTCCTGGTCAGATTTGCCAAAAGGAGGGCGGGGGCGGGCTTTGTATGCGTTGCGGAAGTGATCCAGAATTTTTCCAGCCCGGGTCGCACATTCGATATGCTAATAAAATTTAGGGAGCCTTGTTTTCAGATTAGCCTTGTTAAAATCCCCAGCTACAATAAATGCAGCCTCAGGATATGTGGTTTCCAGTTTACATAGAGTCCAACGAAGTTCTTTCAGGGCCGTCGAGGGTTCTGTTTGGGGCGGGATATATACTGCTGTGATTATAATCAAAGAGAATTCTCTTGGTAGTTAATGCCGTCAGCATTTGATCGTAAGGATTTCCAGGTCAGGTGAACAAAAGGACTTGAGATCCTGTATGTTGTTATGATCACACCACAACTCGTTAATCATAAGGCATACACCCCCGCCCTTCTTCCTACCAGAGAGGTTTGTTTCTGTCTGCGCGATGCGTGAAGAAACCGGGTGGCTGTACCATCTCTGAAAACGTATCCAGAGTGAGCCATGTTTCCGTGAAACATGTTACATTCTCTGATGTCTCTCTGGAAGGCAACCCTTGCTCGAATTTCGTCTACCTTGTTGTCAAGCGACTGGACATTGGCGAGTAGTATACTCAGGAGCGGTGTGCGATGCGCCCGTCTACGGAGCATGACCAGCAGACCGCTCCTTCTGCCCCTTTTGCGGCGCCGCTGTTTTGGGTCGCCTGCTGGGATCCGATCCATTGTCCTGGGTGGTGGACCAAACAGAGGATCCGCTTCGGGAAAGTCGTATTCCTAGTCGTATGTTGACTTTGCTCTTGTATCCAATAGTTCCTCCCGGCTGTATGTTAAATAAACTTAAGATTTCCTGGTGTAACAGTGTAAGAAATAATACATAAAAAAACAAAATAGTGCATAGTTTCCTAAGAATGCGAAGGAGGCGGCCATCTCTGTTGGCGCCGGGTCATGGGTGAAACTGATCATGAAACTGATCACAGGTAGAGGTCGACCCTCGCTTTTAATTCGCACCTTTTCTGTGTACCACAGAGAATGAAAGTGGTTCTTCAACAAAAAGTCCAAAACATTTTCGGCAGGGTTGGCCATTCTACCATTCTGCAGAGAAAACTGCACACTCGCACTGGTTGCTAGCTAGCTACTGAAGTTTATTTATTTAACATTTCCTAACTGGACACAAAAAATAAAGTTCTAAAACTATGAAAACAATCCATCTCCTGTAATAAAAAAAACTAATTTGAATTGAATAATATCCCAAAAATGCTCAACTATAACTCTTCACTCTTAATCTCTATCCAACAATGTCATCAAGCTTCTCAGCACATAAAACCCCCATAATGCTCTGTGGCACAATCCCAATATAACACACTAGGTTCATTCTCTGATCCTAATTCTATGATTGGATGGACAACATGTCAGTTAATTCTGCAAAATCTTTGATTGGTTGGAGAACGTCCTCCGGAAGTGGTCATAATTACCATGTATGTCTATGGAAGGGTGTGAGGCCTACGAGCCTCCTAGGTGTTGTATTGAAGTCAATGTAGCCAGAGAAGGATGGAAGCTAATTGTCCTCCGGCTACACCGTGGTGCTACCCCAGACAGTGCTGTTGACGTTACTGTAGACATTCATTGCAAACTTTGTATTTTAATCAGTTATTTGGTGACATATGAATATATTTTGTATAGTTTTATGTAAAAAAAGAAAACTTTTTTATGTTTCTAATGTTTTTATTTTGATGCAATTTCACTGAGGAGGATGGTCCTCCCCTTCCTCCTCTGAGGAGCCTCCACTGAAGTTTTGGGTTACTTCCTGCACACGTCACAGTCAGTGTGAACCAGAGTGACTTCACACAAAGCTGACCAAACAA
Organism: Hucho hucho; assembly: GCA_003317085.1. NCBI lineage: Eukaryota > Metazoa > Chordata > Actinopteri > Salmoniformes > Salmonidae > Hucho > Hucho hucho. The sequence continues at coordinate 115,376 of QNTS01001330.1, forward strand.
TATGTAGCTACAAACAAAAATGAGTTAAATGGTTCCAGTCTGCCGTGAAGCATTCATCCATGTATACGGTTAAGAGTCTAGCTACATTTCCCGGGGGGGAGGTTCTCTGGAATCCTGCTACCCTCCCCCATAACGCTTCGATGGAGAGTCGGGCACCAGTCGGGCATTTCTCACTCAGTGTTCCCTCATCATCGAGCTACAGCCCTCCTCATTCCCCTCGGATTGCTCTAAGATAGCGTACCTCATTACGCTGATGTCCGGGAAGGCTCTCGCCTGGGCTACGGCAGTATGGGAACAACAGTCGGCCGTATATGCTACAGGCTGGAGGAGATTGTGGCAGAGGTGAAGAAAGTTTTCGATGCTCCATTGTCCGGGTGAGAGGCTGGCCGGAAGTTACTTCAGCTTCGGCAAGACTCCCGCAGTGTGCCAGACTAGGCAGTGGATTTCCACTGAGAGTGCCTGGAATCCGGACGCACTGTTCGACATGTTCCGGAGGAAGTAAAGGACGAGCTTACAGCCCGGGAACTACCGACGGATCTCAACTCACTCATCGCCTTGACCATTCGGATCGATGGGTGACTATGGGAGCAAAGGAAGGAGAGGAGGTTCGATTTCACTCGCCCGCCCAAGACTTCCACCTCGCCTCCAAGACGTCCTGGAAGTCCCCGACGTTTCCGTTGCCGAGAGAACCCGAGGCTACCCAAGTTCCCCCGAAAGTCTCTGAAGTCTGCCAATTCATCTCTTCCCAAGCCGATGTAACTAAGCAGAGCTAGGCTGTCCCCAGCCGGATGACTATACAGGCTTCACATGAAGAGTTCCCTATATTGTGGGACTACTGGTCATTTTGTGACAACCTGTCCACTAAAAGACCAGGCACACCGTTAAGAGCAAGAACTCTGGTGGGCCATACAGATAACATTTCTTCTTCACATCATGCTATCTTGCTGTGGGGGAACCAGTTGAAATCTCTCTGGGTACTCATCGACTCTAGGGCCGATTAGAGCTTTAGGGACACTACCCTGGCATCCGAGCTGGGCATCCCCACTCAGCCCCTCTCCATTCCAATGGACTTTAGAGCACAGGACGGGCTCTCTATAGGCCGGGTCACCCACAATACCACCCCCATCAACCTATGTGTGTCAGGGAACCACAGCGGGACGATCCAATTCTTGCTTATTAATGCTCCTCAGGTTCCTGTGGTATTGGGATTCCCATGTCTCCATCGACACAATCCCGTTATTGACTAGTCTGCTGGTGCCATCATAGGCTTGAGCCTGTTCTGCCACGCTCAGTGCCTGAAATCAGCACAGCCTGCCCCAGGACGTCTTCCTGGGGGCTCGGAAATTGCCCCGGACCTCTACGCCATTCCAGTGGGATACCGGGACCTCCGGGAGGTGTTTAGTAAGGCCCGGGCCACCTCGCTTCTGCCGCACCGACCCTATGACTGTGGGATCAACCTTTTCAAATCTAAATCGAAACAAATCACATTTTATTCTTCACATACACATGGTTAGCAGATTTTATCATGAGTGTAGCGAAATGCTTGTGCTTCTAGTTCTGACAACGCAGCCATATCTAACATCTAATCTATCAATCCAACAACAACTACCTAATACACACAAATCTAAGTAAAGGAATGGAATAATAATACAGACATATACATACATGGATGAGCAATGACAGAGCGGCATAGGCAAGATGCAATAGATGGTACAAAATACGGTACACACAGTTGAAGTCGGCGGTTTGCATACACTTAGGTTGGAGTCATTAAAACTTGTTTTTCAACCACTTCACAAATTTCTTGTTAACAAACTATAGTTTTGGCAAGTCGGTCAGGACATCTACATTGTGCATGACACAAGTAATTTTTCCAACAATTGTTTACAGACAGAATATTTCACTTATAATTCACTGTATTATAATTCCAGTGGGTCAGAAGTTTACATACAAAAAGTTGACTGTGCCATTAAACAGCTTGGAAAAATGCAGAAAATTATGTCATGGCATTAGAAGCTTCTGACAGGCTAATTGACATAATTTGAGTCAATTGTGTACCTGTGGATGTATTTCAAGTTATACCTTCAAACTCAGTGCCTCTTTTCTTGACATCATGTCAAAAACAAAAGAAATCAGCAAAGACCTCAGGAAAAAAATTGTAGACCACAAGTCTGGTTCAGCCTTGGGAGCAATTTCCAAACGCCTGAATGTACCACGTTCATCTGTACAAACAATAGTATGCAAGCATAAACACCATGGGACCACGCAGCTGTCATACCGCTCTGTCTCCTAGAGAGGAACGTACTTTGGTGCGAAAAGTGTAAATCAATCCCAGAACAACAGCAAAGGACCTTGTGAAGATGCTGGAAGGAACAGGTACAAAAGTATCTATATCCACTGTAAAACAAGTCCTATATTGACATAACCTGAAAGACCGCTCAACAAGGAAGAAGCCACTGCTCCAAAACCACCATGACCATCGTTATGTTTGGAGGAAAAAGGGTGAGGCTTGCAAGCCAAAGAACACCATCCCAACCGTGAAGCACGGGGGTGGCAGCATTATCTTGTGGGGGTGCTTTGCTGCAGGAGGGACTGGTGCACTTCACAAAATAGATAGGACATCTACTTTGTGCATGACACATGTCATTTTTCCAACAATTGTTTACAGACAGATTATTTCACTTATAATTCACTCTATCACAATTCCAGTGGGTCAGAAGTATACATACACTAAGTTGACTATGCCTTTAACTTCTTAGGGAGCGGCAGGTGAGGTGACGGTTTTGGAGAGTCTGGCGTGCCCAAAGCAAAATGCCTGCCACTCAGGCTCAGAAAATAGGATATGCACATAATTAGTACTATTGGATAGGAAACACTCTGAAGTTTCTAAAAGTGTTAACATAATGTCTGTGGGTATAACAGAACTCATTTAGCAGGCAAAAACCAGAGAAAAAAAACATCCGGAAATCAGTTTCTGGTGACCTTTGGCTCTGTTAGACACACTCCCTATTGAATCCATTTGTTACCAGGACTGAGACTGCAGTACCTATGGCTTCCACTAGATGTCAGCAGTCTATATACAAAGACTCAGGGAGATTGGAGTAAGCAGAACAAATAGGTACAGGAAATGGCATGGGGGACCTGAAATGTCAACAAGTTTTCTCGGGCGCGAGTCTGGCTGGAGCGCCCCACTTTATTTTACTTATATAAGGTATAGGTGACCATCCGAGTTAAATATTATCGCTAATATTCATAAAAGGATAGCTGAGGATGCATTTTAACTGGTATTTGATTTGTTTAGGAAAAGTTTATAGGTATATTTGAACGCGTTCTCTTCACGTTTCAAAGGGCGATTTGACGTTAGATTTTCTGAACATAACGCGCCAACCAAACAGAGATTTATGGATATAATAAATGACTTTTTCCAACAAAAGAACCATTGGATGTCTTCGTTGGACACTTGGGAAGCCATCAGCAGAAGTTCTTCAAAAAGTAAGGGATTTGTTTTCGCTGTGAAATGTATTTTGTGTGAACCGCGATGGTTTATGAATTTATGCTAATGTAGAAATATTGGAGGTGCTACCCTCAAACAATCAAATGTTGTGCTTTCGCCGTAAAGCCTTTTTGAAATCTGACAACGCTGTGATATTGCAAAGAAGCAGAGCTTTTGATGACTATGCAACACTTGTATATTGATAAATGTTTAATAATTCAACTTTTGGATTTTGAATTTGGCGCCTTGCATTTCACCGGGTAATGTCGGGAGTGGCGCCCCACCACTCCGTAAGTAGTTAAACAGCTTGGAAAATTCCAGAAAATGAGGTCATGGCTTTAGAAGCTTCTGATAGGCTAATTGACATAATTTGAGTCAATTGGAGGTGTACCTGTGGATGTATTTCAAGGCCTACCTTCAAACTCAGTGACTCTTTTCTTGACATCATGGGAAAATCAAAAGAAATCAGCCAAGACCTCAGAAAAAAATTGTATACCTCCACAAGTCTGGTTCACCTGAAGGTACCACATTCATCTTTACAAACAAAAGTACGCAAGTATAAACACCATGGGACCAAGCAGCCGTCATACCGCTCAGGAAGGAGACGTGTTCTGTCTCCTAGAGATGAATGAACTTTGGTGCGAAAAGTGCAAATCAATCCCAGAACAACAGCAAAGGACCTTGTGAAGATGCTGGAGGAAACAGGTACAAAAGTATCTATATCCACAGTAAAACGAGTCCTACATCGACATAACCTGAAAGGCCGCTCAGCAAGGAAGAAGCCACTGCTCCAAAACCACCATAAAAAAAGCCAGACTACGGTTTGCAACTGCACATGGGGACAAAGATCATACTTTTTGGAGAAATGACCTCTGGTCTGATGAAACAAAAATATAACTGTTTGGCCATAATGACCATTGTTATGTTTGGAGGAAAAAGGGGGAGGCTTGCAAGCCGAAGAACACCATCCCAACCGTGAAGCATGGGGGTGGCAGCATCATGTTGTGGGGTGCTTTGCTGCAGGAGGGACTGGTGCACTTCACAAAATAGATGGCATCATGAGGAGGTAAAATTATGTGGATATATTGAAGCAACATCTCAAGACATCAGTCAGGAAGTTAAAGCTTGGTCGTAAATGGGTCTTCCAAATGGACAATTACCCCAAGCATACTTCCAAAGTTGTGGCAAAATGGCTTAAGGACAACCAAGTCAAGGTATTGGAGTGGCCATCGCAAAGCCCTGACCTCAAATCCTATAGAAAAGGTGTGGGCAGAACTGAAAAAGCGTGTGCAAGCAAGGAGGCCTACAATCCTGACTCAGTTACACCAGCTCTGTCAGGAGGAATGGGCTAACATTCACCCAACTTATTGTGGGAAGCTTGTGGAAAGCTACCCGAAACGTTTGACCCAAGTTACACAATTTAAGGGCAATGCTACCAAATACTAATTGAGTGTATGTAAACTTCTGACCCACTGGGAATGTGATGAAAGAATAAAAGCTGAAATAAATCATTGTCTCTACTATTATTCTGACATTTCACATTCTTAAAATAAAGTGGTGATCCTAACTGACCTAAGACAGGGGATTTTTACTAGGATTAAATGTCAGGAATTGTGAAAAACTGAATTTAAATGTATTTGGCTAAGGTGTATGTAAACTTCCGACTTAAACTGTATATTTGAATTATTTATGATACACACATTTTAAAATATATTATTTAAACTTAGATAACCCCTCTGGAGAGAAGGCGAGTGACCGAGAGAGAGAGAGAGAGAGAGAGAGAGAGAGAGAGAGAGAGAGAGAGAGAGAGAGAGAGAGAGGGCAAGAGAGGGTGAGAGAGGGCAAGAGAGAGATAGAGAATTAATGAGAGAAAAGAGAAGAAGAAGTAGAGGGGGATGTTAAGTAAAATTTCAAAACAAGTGCAGGCGTAAAGAATTTATGTTTGTGGTGCCAATCACAAGGGATCTGCACCCTTTGAATATGTAGACAAGGTGCCCAGCGGTCTCGCCACTGCACCACTTAGTTTTGCCTGCTGTGTATTTGTGAGTTGTTGAGTCACTGTGGGGAAGAGGACCAGGGGAAATGTGGGTTAGTGTTCTCATCCATAGACACACGGCAGCATACGGGCATCACTTGGGCTGATGTAGGTCAATAGACAATCAACACACCCACCGTGCTACCTTGGATATTATTCATGGTGATGATGGTTATGTAATTATGATGGTGATAGATATTGCTATGATGACCTAAATGATTACAATAATCTGAATGGTGATGATTACATAGTAGTGGTGGGGTACTCCTTTCTTACATAAAATGAACTTCAACATAATGTTTTTGGGTGATCCTTTTTTGAATGTTATTCCCACTACTGTCTGTATTTATTTGCAGTAAAGCCAAACAAATGTCAGACTCCAGCTGCACACATTTCCAAAGCAAACTGTCACCATGGCAACGTGTTCTACTTCACAAATGAGAAATCTTACAAACGTGCCCCTCTCTCTCTCTCTCTCCTCTCTCTCTGTAGCTTCCTAATTAATAACGGAGACAATCACCTGCCCAGAGCCTGCTGTTATTATGATTGCTAGCTTCCCACTCATCACATTTACAGAGAGTCCCAGAGAATAGAAACACATCAGCTTCCATCCCAAAGGTGGTCACTTTACATATGTCATTTTCATGTTATGTTTACAGGAATGTTTACAGGTCAAGTAAGACACCTGTGATCAACATGTTATTTCCCAGGCTTCCCATTGTGTTGTGAAAGATAAGCACCCAATCTCTTTATGCTAGAGTTAATCAGTTACCAGTCTATGTTGATCATATGGCCATCAGTCGAGACACCACTATGCAGTCAGTAAACCCAGTCAAACACTGGGCAGCATGTGGTCAAAACCTCAGGTGGTAGTGGTCAATAGACTGGACCCTAGTCAAACTCAGTCCCTCCTCTGAGGCCGAGGAGCTGTGAAATAGTTTATCACGGGACAATAAAACAGACAAAACAATCATCACATTACAGGACAATGCAGTCACAGAGCTACTGTCTCAGCCCAGTCAATATGCCATGAAAGGAACCTGCCACACACAAGGAACGAACATAGCAACAAGTCCTGTCGGAGACAAGCAAGAGGGACATTGGTGGCCACTATCTCTGATTGATTGCAATATTAAAGTCTGTAGTGTTCACGTGATGTCAACATATGGAATATTTACTTTATCAGAGTGTGTATGATGGGAATGCAGCTTATTGGGCTCCCAAGTGGCGAAGCGGTCTAAGGCACTGCATCTCAGTGCTTGAGGTGTCACTATAGATTGAAGTTGGCCTTCAGTTGATGGTGAGCCAATAGAGAGGTTATATTGCCTGTCCCTGTGGAGTAGTGCAGTGTGTAACGAGGCCTAGGCAGCATCTGTTGGTTCCTCCACCTCTTCCCTTCCGCTCTTCCCCTTTTCCCCTGGGAACTGTCAGACAGATGATCAACCTGAGGCTCCCAAACTCATCACATTGAGCCATGTTCCCACCACAGATGGAGGGGAATATTCTGGTACAAAAAGATTAGTCATTACAAAAAATGTGTAATTTCACACAATACTCATCGCATGGCATTTGATTGAAAATGAGTTTGGAATTAAAGTGGGTTGTGATTTCACTGTATTAATATAGTTACTTTATTAACACTACAACCGCCGAGACATGACGCATAATGAAGCATACGCATTCCAATGATGCCTTTCATACGTTCACATTTTAAACCTGCATAGATAATTTTTGTCTACTCATGGATGTTGCAGAAACAGAGGTTTTGAACCGACAATATAGACCCCAGAGCCATAGAGCATATCAGGCATCTATAACAACATGTACAGTAGCTGAACACACTCCAATAACTCTGGATTCATAGGGGTGCAATTTCCCATGTGTCTCAAGGATTCCTTCAGCTGGCTGTGTTCATCAATTACTTTGAGAATTGCAATTAAAGCTATCCAGGGAAACGTTTTCCTATTATCATTCTGCATCAACGATGATAACCAACCCATCCCGTTCTGTGCTGTTGACTCACCTCGCGAAGGCCTTGAAAAACTGACAAACAAGTGCTGCCGGGAATCATTGCGGGCCTTTCCGGTGGCATTGAACTGAAGCAAACCGTTTCCAGGACACACACACAAACACACGCACGCACACACGTTGCCAATTTACCGGATTTCACAGGCATTATGGTCCATGCTGCTGCTCAACATTCACCACACAACTGGGCTTTTCACACAAGTTGCTAGGGCAACCATGTCCTCTCAGGATACATAGAGACAGACTTATATTAAATTATGGCTGTGTATTTGATTACATCTGTGTAAATTAAGACGGAAACACTTAACTGTTTCTGTTGACAGTTGAGGTGAATAAAAGTTATGAAAAAAGCAGTGCGATGACAGAAAGTACACTCAATAGAAAGTAACCAGAAAGTACACTTGCTGATCAATGCTGATTGGTTTACATCAATAATCATTTGTTTACATTAATGCAATTATTGATGTTTGTGTAGTAGAAGTACAGGATGTTGCACCTTTGGAAGTACAAACAGGAGAATATTTGTTCCAAGGGAGAGAGAGCTAAAGTCTTCTCTTTTGCTAGCCACTTTGAATACCTTCTGTTGAATAAAGGTTGACTTTAACAAAAACAACTGCATTAGAACTCATGAAAGCACTCATCATTTATTTTGGGAGGGGACTAAAATGGGACTAAAAGCCTTGATGTTTTTTTCATGACCCAACACATGATTGATGATCCAGCCTCGTCTTTACCTGTGACCCAGAATAAACTAGCAGTGGCGCAACAATTGCTCATGGCCGCCCATTTAGAAAACATTGTCCAAGACTGCTCTCCAAAAAACAACTTAAGTAGTACTTTACACAACTGCTGACTGGTTGCATCACCGCTTGGTATGGCAACTGCTCGGCATTCGACTGCAAGGCGCTACAAAGGATAGAGCTTACGGCCCAGTACATACAGTTGAAGTGGGTAGTTTACATACACATTAGCCAAATTCATTTAAACTCAGTTTTTTACAATTCCTGACATTTAACCCTAGTAAAAATTCCCTGTCTTAGGTCAGTTAGGATCACCACTTTATTTTAATAATGTGAAATGTCAGAATAATAGTAGAGAGAGATTTATTTCAGCTTTTATTTATTTCATCACATTCTCAGTGGGTCAGAGGTTTACATACACTCAATTAGTATTTGGTAGCATTGCCTTTAAATTGTTTAACTTGGGACAAACATTTCGGCTAGCCTTCCACGCATGCCAGTCTCTCTTGGCTAAGAGTTGAGGAAAGACTGACTGCATCACTTTTTATAAGAAGCATTAATGTGTTGAAATCCCAAATTATTTGCATAGTCAACTTACACACAGCTCTGACACACACACTTATCCCACCAGACATGCCACCAGGGGTCTTTTCACAGTCCCCAAATTCAAGAAAGCGTACAGTATTATATAGAGCCTTTATTGCATGGAACTCCGTTCCATCTCAAATTGCTCAAATATAACAGCAAACCTAGTTAAAAAACAGATAAAGCAACAACTCAGGGTACAACACCTCTCCCCTATTTGACCTAGATACTTTGTGTGTATGCATTGATATGTAGGCTACGTGTGCCTTTAAAAGAAATGTATGTAGTTCTGTCCTTGAGCTGTTCTTGTCCTGTTAATGTTGTTAGGCGGAGCGGATGAACCCAAGAGCAGACTCAGACAAGGAGACAGGGATGAAGTAACCAAGGAATTTATTGGAACACAGTGGGAAGATGGAGTGCAGGTCAGGGGAAGCTCGGGCGCGTTTCTGGAGACCAGGTGCGGAGGATGAGGCTGGAGTGAGAAGGGTTGAGACAGGGTAAGCAGGTACAAGAAGGAATCCAAGGGAGTAGTAGAGTGGGGAATCCAGGACAGAGTAGCAGGATGACGAGACGTGGGAAAGGAGACAGGGACCAGAGTCAGAGCGGGCAGAACTGTAGCGGAGAGGAAAACAGCGTCAGGCAGGGAAAAAGGCACAGCAGGGAAATAGGATCTGAATAGTAACAAATAGCTAGAAGCATAGACTGACTGAGCAAAGATTATGACTTGGCAGTGTGGAAGTGGCAGGACTGAGTATTTGTAGAGATCTTGATTATGGAACGGGTTGCAGCTGGTGGGGATCTGCTCTGACTCCAGCACACCTGTCTCCGCCCACACAATCACACACACACACACACACACACACACACACACACACACACACACACACACACACACACACACACACACACACACACACACACACACACACAGAGCTAATGGGGATCCTAATAAAACACCAAATAAGTTGAAATCAATAGAGCAAGAGGGGGGAAATTAATAATGTATTAATTTATTTAATTAGAGTTTAAGTCTTCATATAAGACTTCATAAAAAGATAGTCCAAAAATAAATCATAAGGAATAAGGTTTTGAAGTGACTGTCCTATATCTAGGAGCTATAAGAGAGCTCAGGAAATATTGTAGTTATTTTTTTCATATTTAACCCCTTATATTTGTTGGCACAAAACTACCTCCATACTTCCATTCATTTGTATGGGTTACCTTCAGACGAGTCCTGTGAAACTTGTGTGGGACGTAGAGCAAAGCGGAGAACACCATTGTGTTATTGAGAGTCTCCTCTTTCCAAAGAGTGCAATAGTTTGTAGGCCAAATCGCTTGTTTTTTGTGAGAAGATACATTTTCTGTCTGTCTAATGGTCTAACAAACACTGTTGTAGTTCAGCCACCTGGCACCACAGATGCAGAAGGCTGACATACAGGGATGCGGTGGATTGAGACACAGCCCATGCAAAATAACGTATATTTCTAGCTTAAACTGACTGATTTTGATTGGAGGTTTTTTATTATGCTAATTTGGCAAACTCCAAGTAGGCTGTCATGTGCCTTTTACTGAGGAGTGGGTTCTGTCTGGCCACTCTACCATAAAGGCCTGATTGGTGGAGTGCTGCAGAGATGGTTGTCCTTCTGGAAGGTTCTCCTATCTCCACAGAGGAACTTTGGAGCTCTGTCAGAGTGACCATCGGGTTCTTGGTTACCTCCCTGACCAAGGCCCTTCGCCTTGATTGCTCAGTTTGGCCGGGCAGCCTGCTCTAGGAAAAGTCTTGGTGGTTCCAAACTTCCTTCATTTAAGAATGATGGAGGCCACTGTGTTCTTGGGGACCTTCAACGCTGCAGACATTTTTTGGTACCCTTCTCCAGATCTGTGCATCGACACAATCCTGTCTCAGAGCTCTACAGACAATTCCTTTGAACTCATGGCTTGGATTTTGCTCTGACATGCACTGTCAACTGTGGGACATTGTATAGACAGGTGTGTGTGTTTCCAAATAATGTCCAATAAAGGTAATTTACCACAGATGGACTCCAATCAAGTTGGACATCTCAAGGATGATCAATGGAAACAGGATGCACCTGAGCTCAATTTCAAGTCTCATATCAAAGTGTCTGAATACTTATGTAAAAAGGTTTAAAAAAAATAGATATATAAATTTGCAAACATTTCCAAAAACATGTTTTTGCTTTGAATACTTTCCAAACGCACTGTATAGAGATGATTTAGTGCCTAAAATAAGGGGTTAAATACATGTAAAAAAAAAATATAACAATAGTTTCCTGATCTTTCTTACACTACATGGCCAAAGTAGATGTTGGAACATTGCTGCGGGACTTGCTTCGATTCAGCCACAAGAGCATTAGTGAGGTCAGGCATTAGTGAGGTCAGATGTTGGTAGATTAGGCCTGGCTCGCAGTCAGCGTTCCAATTCATTCCAAAGGTGTTTGATGGGGTTGAGGTCAGGGCCCTGTGCAGGCTAATCATGTTGTTCCACACCGATTTTGACAAACCATTTCTTTATGGACCTCGCTTTGTGCATGGGGGTATAGTCATGCTGAAACAGGAAAGGGCCTTCCCTGAACTCTTGCCATAAAGTTGGAAGCACAGAATCATCTAGAATGTCACTTATGCTGTAGCGTTAAGATTTACCTTCACTGGAACTAAGGGGCCTAGCCCGAACCATGAAAAACAGCCCTCAGACCATTATTCCTCCTCCACCAAACTTTACAGCTGGCACTATAAATTGGGAAAGGTAGCGTTCTCCTGGCATCTGCCAAACCTAAACCTCGTCCATAGGACTGCCAGATGGTGAAGCGTAATTCATCACTCAAGAGAGCTAAAGCTACAGCTAAACCGTTGTAAGCTCTTAGAAGTTTACATTTCACAATATCAGCACTTACAGTTGACCGGGACAGCTCTAGCAGGGCATAAATTTGACAAACTGACTTGTTGAAAAGCTGGCATCCTATGACAGTGCCACGTTGAAAGTTACTGAGCTCTTCAGTAAGGCCATTCTACTGCCAATGTTCTATGGAGATTGCATGGCTGTGTGCTCAATTTTATACACCTGTCAGCAACGGGTGTGGCTGAAATAGCCAAATCCACTAATTTGAATGGGTGTCCACATGCTTTGTATATGTACTGTATGTCTAATTACAAGGTTATTATGTCTAATTATTTTAGATTCTAAAAATAAAACATTGTTTTTCGCTCTTCTCACTTAACGGCAAATGGTTGCATTCTTCTTAATATGTTTTCCTGTTTTTAGTTTTTTTATGAATACGCTTTTCACTTTCACTTACTTGCCAGCTTGCAATGCTATATTTCAACCACCAGCAGATGTGCGCCTGCATGGTCTAAAGGTTGAGAGGAAGAGAGCACATTCTCACATCAAGTAAATGTTTAATAACACACACACATACAGGACAGGCAGGTGAACATCGACTGGTAGACAATCAACATTTGGCTAGCCTGCTGCTGTTTATGCTGTCTTGCCAACTCCTACTGTATGATTTTTGTCATGCCATTGAAGTTGGCTATACATAGAGTGCCATCAGAAATTATTCACACCACTTGACTTTTTCACATTTTCTTGTGTTACAGCCTTCATAGATTAATTGAGATTTTTTGGTCACTGGCCTACAAACAATGACCCATAATGTCAAAGTGGGATTATGTTTTCAGAATTTTTGCAAATGAATAAAACTTGAACAGCTGAAATGTCTTGAGTCAATAAGTATTCAACCCCTTTGTTATGGCAAGCTTAAATAAGTTCAAAAGTACACATTTGCTTAACAATCCACATAATAAGTTGCATGGACTCACTCTGTGTGCAATAATAGTGTTTAACATGATTTTTGTATGACTGCCTCATCACTGTACCCCACACATACAATTATATGCAAGATCCCTCAGTCAAGCAATGCATTTAAAACACAGATTCAACCACAAAGAACAGGGAGGTTTTCAAATACCTGGCAAAGAAGGGCAACTATTGGTAGATGGGTAAAAAAAAGTAGACATTGAATATCCTTTGAGCATAGTTTTTAATTACACTTTGGTGGGTATCAATACTCACAGTCACTACAAAGATACAGGCATCCTCAGATGTCGGAGAGGAAGGAAATGCTAACCCCAATGTTAACAATTACAGAGTTTAATGGCTGTGATAGGAGAAAACTGAGAATGGATCAACAACATTGCAGTTACTGTAGTTGATACATTGTGGAGTAACTACAATGTTGTTGATCCATTCTCAGTTTTCTCCTATCACAGCCATTAAACTCTGTAATTGTCAACATTGGGGTTAGCATTTCCTTCCTCTCCGACATCTGAGTTTGGAAGGACGCCTGTATCTTTGTAGTGACTGTGAGTATTGTGAACCGCGATGGTTTATGAATTTATGCTAATGGAAAAATATGTGGGGTGCTATCCTCAAACAATCAAATGTTGTGCTTTCGCCGTAAAGCCTTTTTGAAATCTGACAACGCTGTGATATTGCAAAGAAGCAGAGCTTTTGATGACTATGAAACACTTGTATATTGATGAATGTTTAATAATTCAACTTTTGGATTTTGAATTTGGCGCCTTGCATTTCACCGGGTAGCGCCCCACCGCTCCCTAAGAAGTTAACATAAATTCATATCCAGCGCGGGTCACACAAAACCCATATCACAGCTAAAACAAATCTCTTACCTTTCGAAGAACGTCGAATCGCCCATTGAACCGTGAAGAGAACGCGTTCAAATATACCTATCAACTTTTCCTAAACAAATCATAGATTTATAATGCATCCTTAGCTAATGCATCCTTAGCTATCCTTTTATGAATATTAGCGATAATATTTCACTCGGATGGTAACCTAAACGTTATGAAAGGAAAATACAGTGGGGCGCGCACTCGGTCTCGCGCCCGTAAAATCTTGTTGACATCTGAGCTACCTCGACTATTTCCTGTTCCTATCCGTTCTGCTCAGGGCTACAGCTTCCAGACTCTGTATAAAGACTGTTGACATCTAGTGGAAGCCATAGGTACTGCAGTCTAGGAGCTGGTTTCCATTAAAATCAATAGAGTATCAAACAGAGCAAAGGTCACAAAAAAACAATGTCCGGACATAAATTTCTCGGGTTTTCGCCTGCTATGTCAGTTCTGTTATACTCACATACATCATTTTAACACTTTTAGAAACTTCAGAGTGTTTCCTATCCAATAGTACTAATTATGTGCATATCCGATTTTCTGGGCCTGAGTGGCAGGCCTAATACTTTGGGCACGCCAGACTCTCCAAAACCGTCACCTCTGCTGCCGCTCCCTAAGTTAAACAGCTTGGAAAATTCCAGAAAAGGATGACATGGCTTTAGAATCTTCTGATAGGCTAATTGACATCATTTGAGTCAATTGGAGGTGTACCTGTGGATGTATTTCAAGGCCTACCTTCAAACTCAGTGCCTCTTTGCTTGACATCATTGGAAAATCAAAAGAAATCAGCCAAGACCTCAGAAAAAATATTGTAGACCTCCACAAGTCTGGTTCATCCTTGGGAGCAATTTCCAAATGCCGGAAGGTACCACGTTTAACCTGTTACGGATCCAATCCCGTAAACGGGATCGATTTTGACACCATCTGGTGAAATGCAGAGCGCCAAATTCAAATTACAAAAATACTCATTTCAAACATTCATGAAAATACAAATGCTGCACGCCCTTCAAAAGCTTAGACTCTTGTTAATCTAACAGCATTGTTAGATTTCAAAAAGGCTTTACGGTGAAAGCAGAATATTTGATTGTCTGAGGACAGCACCCCCACTCAAAAACTCAATTAGCATAATAACATAACCAGCAATGGTGTCACAAACTCAAAAATAGCATAAAATAAATCGCTTACCTTTGATGATCTTCCTCTGATGGCATATCAAAGCGTCCAGGTTACACAACAAAAGGTCATTTTGTTCGATACAGTTCCTCTTTTTATCCATATAGCTTCGTTTGGTTGGCTCGTTTTGTTCAGTAATCCACCTGTCCAAAGGCTTTCATCCATGCAGACAAACGATATCCCAAAAGTACCCATAAAGTTCGCCGGAAAAAGTCAAACAGCATTTGTAATCAATACTCAGATACCCTAAAATTAATATAAACTATAATATTTCAGACGGAATATAACCTGCTGAATAGAAGAGAAAAAGAACTCAGCGCGCATTCCCTGTTATGCGTAGAATCCAAAACAGTACACTTGACGTGAACCCAGGAACTAGTGGTCTTACTCCCTTGATTTTCATGATTGAACGTTCCAACCTTTTTCTAAAGACTGTTGACATCTAGTGGAAGCCATAGGAACTGCAATCTGGGAGCTAAAATACCTAGCATTGAATAGCATGCCAATTGAAAGTGTGACATGACTGATTCAGACATCCCGGATGGATTTTGGTCAGGTTTTTGCCTGCCATATAAGTTCTGTTATACTCACAGACATCATTTTAACAGTTTTAGAAACTTCAGTGTTTTCTATCCAAAGCTACTACTTATATGCATATCCTAGCTTCTGCGCCTGAGTGACAGGCAGTTTACTTTGGGCACGTATTTCATCCGAACTTCAAAATACTGCCCCCTAGCCCTAAGAAGTTAAACACCATGGGACCACGCAGCCGTCATACCGCTCAGGAAGGAGACACATTCTATCTCCTAGAGATGAACGTACTTTGGTGCGAAAAGTGTAAGTCAATCCCAGTACAACAGCAAAGGGCTTTGTGAAGATGATGGAGGAAACGATTGTCTTCGTTGGACACTTAGGAAGACCTCAGCAGAAGTTCTTCAACAGGTAATTGATTTGTTTTTGTTGTGAAATGTGTTATGTGTGTGCCACGCTGGCTAATGAATTCATGGCTATGAGAAAAGTATGTGAGGTGCTACCCTCAAACAATCAAATGTTGTGCTTTCGCCGTAAAGCCTTTTTGAAATCTGACAACGCTGTGATATTGCCAATGAGTATGGAACACTTGTATATTGGTGGATGTTTAATAATTCAACTTTTGGATTTTGAATTTGGCGCCTCACATTTCACCTGGTAGTGTCGGGAGTGGGGCGCTAGCGCCCCAGTGATCCCTGAGAGGCTAAGGTGTATGTAAACTTTCGACTTCAACTGTAAGTATCAGCTTTGAGCTGGCCACACTGTTTTTTCAGAAACATGTTGCACAAACACAGTCCTTACAAAGTTGTCCAGAATGTGAGCAGTTTATTTTTCATAATTCTCGGCTGACATAATGAATTAGCTAATAGCAATTACTATTTTAATTATCACATCACGTGTGAGCCATTGATCGAAATATTTCAGTAAAACACTTTCTAGAAATTGAAAGTAATCCGACGATGGGTAGTTTCTGTAAGCCGCCATGCTTTTTTTTCTCTCACAGAAACCAAAGATAATTAGGGAAGACAAGATTAGTTTGGTCTGTTTTTAGTATGCATGTTGAAATTTCAGCCCACAGAGATAATCACAGAATCAATTCAATATATATATATATTCCATTGAGGTCCACCCTTGTCCCACAGTGCTAACAAGTGTTTACTCTTCTGATATCCAGCCGATCTACACTGATTGGATATCGGTCTCATTCAATGTAACTAAGCAGTTAAAATTGCTTAACTATTTCAAAAGGACATTTTAAATAATATCCACATTGATTGGTTTCTACAAATGACACAATTTAAACTTTTCCACATTAACCTTGATACAGCTACACTCTCAAGTTAATTAAAGTTTAATTCCCAAATAGCCTATACAGGTATGATTTATCATTAACATTGATTAATCAGTCAAATTTGCTTTTGCAAAGCTCATTCAGGACTACCCAGTACTGAAGGAATTCCCACCTTCATGGATATCCCATGTGGCTTCGGCCTTAGGGAAAAGTTAACCTAGTGGTGAATGTACTATAACATTTGCTCTACTGGTTACACTTATGATAATCCATCTCATTTGATTGGATATTATTGTCTCGTTCAATTTAATGAGTTAAATTGTCGAACATACCTTTTCAGGTTCTTCCAATTTAATGAGACATTTTAAACTTTCCCATATTAACCAACTTCTCAGATTAATTAAAGTTTAATTCCCAGTTGCCTATACAGGTATGATTAATCATTATCATTGATTAATCAAGTCAATTTGCATTTGCAAATTCATTCACGTCCAACTCCCACATTACTAATACAGTACCGATGGTTCGTTAACGTCTGTAAATAGATTAACCCTTTCATGCGTGAGTTCCAAACGCCCCAGCATGACTTTTTTAACTTCTTAGGGAGCAGCTCCCGAGGTGACGGTTTTGGAGAGTCTGGCGTGTCCAAAGTAAAATGCCTCCCACTCAGGCCCAGAAAATAGGATATGCACATAATTAGTACTATTGGATAGGAAACACTCTGAAGTTTCTAAGAGTGTTAAAATATTGTCTGTGAGTATAACAGAACGGATATAGCAGGCGAAAACCCGAAGAATTTCTGTCCTGGAAAAAGTGATTTTGACACATTGCCTCATTTTGAACCCCTTCCTATTGAAAATGACCATATATGGGAGTAAGATTGCAGTACCTATTGCTTCCACTGGATGTCAACAGTCTCTAGACAGTGTTTGATGATGTTTAGTTGCTCTGGATGGTAATAGAAGAAGAATTTCGAANCCAGTTTATAATCCGGTTGAAATATTATAGTAAATATACATAAAAGTGTTCCTAAGGATACATTATCAATGATGTTTGATTGTTCTTGGACAAGTGTATAGGTATAGGTTGAACGCGTTCTCTTCACGGTTCAATGGGCGAGTGGACGCTGTATTTTATGAACATAATGCGCCAACCAAACGGAGATTTATGGATATAATAAATTACTTTTTCTAACAAAAGAACCATTGGATGTCTTCGTTGGACACTTGGGAAGCCCTCAGCAGAAGTTCTTCAAAAGGTAAGGGATTTGTTTTCACTGTGAAATGTGTTTTGTGTGAACCGCGATGGTTTATGAATTTATGCTTTTTTATTTTTTATTTTCTAAGAACAGTTTGAATTGAGGTGTGTTCCGCCTCCTCATTCATTCACATAAAAATAGTGATTTTAACTTTTGCGGAACAATATTTTTTTTTTTACATTTCTAACCCGGACAAAATTCCCCAAGCACTTCCCAATTGTTCGTGCAGTTCAAGTCTGCAGAGATTTGCGCATCTCCCGTCCTGCACACACGTGTTCACATTTTCCATCTGTTGCCTGCATAGCAGTCATAGTTGCTTTTGTTACCAATAATAACTTTGGAAATGTGTGCGCTTCTATCAAAGTAAGTGCCTTATTACGTTTTAATAGTTTTGTTTTATGTCGTTTCTACAGTAGCATAATATTTTTGTGTATATTCCTTATAACCGCGTACACACGAGGAAACGTTACTCATTTCATAACCTTTATGGTGTTATACTCAATGTTTAGGTAGCTAGCTACATTCTTCTATTAGATCTGTAAAACAATGCTAATTGTGTCAGAGAAGTATTAGCTTGTGTTGTATTTTGAAGCTACTCTGGCCTTATGACTCCCAAGTGGCGCAGTGGTCTAAGGCACTGCATCTCAGTGCTAGAGGTGTCACTACAGACACTCTGGTTCAAATCCAGGATAAGTTTCTAACAGAGTAAGTGCCTTGTTACATTAATAGATAGTTTCTTCATGTGAACTGTATGTCCAATTACAAAACATCCTTTGTTCAGTAATCACCTCACCTGTTATTTGGCAATGAACCATGTAGCCATTGAGGGCTGAGTCAATTGGATGGAAAAAATATCTTCTTATAACCCTTGGTAGTTTTCTGAGTGCATTCCACAAAGCTGTTTATCATGTCCGGCTTATCCACTGCCCCCATTTTGAGGTTATAGTCAAGCACACAGTCTGGTTTGATTTTTCTCTCTCCCGTCAGGTGGTCCACCTTCCCTGTGGCCGACATGGTTGCTGTATGGACAGTGGAGAGGACATGGATGTCTCGTTTGTCATGGCACTTTACTGCCAGCTGTTGACCGATCTCTTTGAACTCCACCTCCCCTCTCTAAATATTCCTGCGTTCGAATGCCGGCATTCCCTTCCTGTTTGACCTGACTGTGCTAAAGGCCCCTGTGCTGTTGGAGAGCAGATTCTGGAAGAGTGTGGGACTGCTGTAACAATTGTCCACATACAAAGTGTGTCCCTTCCTGAGATGACGAGCCAGCATGGTCATCACCACGGACCCGGACACCCAAAGCCCCTCATACTCATCAATGCATAGGTCCTTGTATGGCACAAAGACTCAACCAAATGCTATTGTCAGGCTGGTAAGAACATTTCTTATTTTGTATAACGGGTCATTTAGGAGGGCAGTAGCATTGTTGACAAAATGCAGTCATCGCAGCAGAACTAGGAAGCGGTCTTGGGAAAAGAGGGTGGCAAAGAAGGGAGTTCAAACATAGGATCTGTGCTCCAGTATTCTCTTAGGGAGTTCTTCTTTACTATCCCCATGCGAAGGACTGTCACCAGGAAGGTATGCATTTCACTAATTGGGGTTGTCCCCCCCACACCTGGCTCTCTCTTCTCCTGTAGCTCCAAGGCATAGCGATTGGTCTCTACTATGTCTCCCACCAGCTCCTCTGTCAGAAACAACTTGAAGCACTCTGCCTCAGATGGAAATGGCAAGGGGCGTTGCACTCCAGACTGGCACTCATCAAAGCAAACAGTAGGGTCAGGAGGGGTGAAATGGCTGGCAGCCTTCCAGCTACCACAGAACTCCTGTACTTCATCCACTGTCGGTCTGCCTCCATCACCACCAGCATCTTCAAAGGGAACTGGGACTTTGTCAGTGGACAAGGGGTCCTCAGATTCAGGGTTCTCAGTGGCTGGGGAGCAGCTCCTCACTGTCACTGTCAGAATCTGATTTCTGATTTTCATACTCAAGACTCATTGTCAGAATAAAAAATAATCTCCAGAATTTCCGCGTTTGTGAGTTGTCTCCTTTTGAAAGACATTGCTAATGCTACAGCTTAGGTCACTAGCTACATACATAAACAACAACACTGAATGGCTCAGAGTGGGAGTGAGAGGTTACGTGATTGACTGCCGGCACGCGCCACTTGTATCAATAAATCACTGTCAGAAAATGTTTTGTAATTTTTTTTTGTAAAATGTAATTATTGATATATTTACTGTTTTATTCACGTTTTCATGTACCGGTGATAAATCATGCATTCCGATTCTTGCATAGATTGTAATGGGCACCTATTATGTGTGCAAAATACTTTTTTGAAGGTTGTACTGATTATGATGAGCTAAGCTAATTCCAGCTATGTGTGGAGCCATCTTTATTGACATACGATGCATTCTGGGTTTCACGTAATTGTCTGTAGGACCAAAGATGGTTTAACAAAATGAGGTGAGTAAGGGTTCACTCATTTTCTGAGAACTTCAGGAAGTGAATGGTGGGATGTGAACGATGGTAGATGACACACCCCTTCAACATGCATACTATAAACAGACCAAACTCATCTTGTCTTCTCTTATTATCTTTGGTTTCTGTGAGGAAAAAAGCATGGTGGCGTGTTGAAACTAATTGTTGTCGAATTACTTTCGATTTCTAGAAAGTGTTATACTAAGTTATTTTGATCAACGCTAAGCTCGCCCGGGATGTGATTAATTATAAATAGTAATTGCTATTAGCTAATTCATATTGTAGTTTATGTCAGCCGAGAGTTGACCACTTGTGTTGCGTCAATCTTTCCTCAGTTAGCGCTAGGACAAATGCAGCCTACATTTTTCCGGTTTGGATGATTGTGTTATGCTATAACTTTGGATAAATAGAAAAAATTGAAGAAATTCTCCTCTCAAATGTTCAAATAATGTGCAATCCCCCACTAATTAGTGAACCCTCACCCATAAAAGGATTGATCTCTGACCTCAGCAGCGATACCAAACCTAACTATGCCATTAGCGGAAAACCAGTAGAAATCGTGACAAACGCTCTCAAAAATCAACCTTCGGGCGCCGGCCTTGTAAAGGTTCTCTCCAGTTTAGCCCTGATGTCTTGCCACCCAAGATTGCCATTGGTCCAATACCACAGTGCACAGCTGAAGCACGAGCAGGAAACGGTAGACATAAAGGGCCAGGTGGAGAGAACAGGGAAACTAATGACAAAAGCAGCAAAGGGAAAAATTTGGCTAGCAATGAAATGTAATTGCAAAAACTTTTGACGATGAACAAGCACAAACTCTTGAACAAAATAGACTTTTACAGGAACAAAATCGTCTTCTACAGGAACAACTCGATTTAGCCAAAACTAAATACGACGATGTCCACCACAAACTGGATAAATCTGACGAGTTATCTACAAACAGGAGCGAGCAACTTGATAACATGCATGCAGTTTTGTTGAACGTTAGTCAAAATAACAATGTTCTACTCCAAATGCTGCAGACCAAAGACGATCAGTTAACGGACACAATGACTAAGTTGGATGACAAATCAGAAGAACTCATTGAAGTCGCTGACCAAATGAATAATGAGAGAATTCAAGCGATGAAGGCAGGAAATCTCATCACTGAATCTCTCGCTCCGTACTCAAGACCTCTATCTGCAAACCATGACAGATAAGTATGAGACCGAAAGGAGCAAGTGCGACACTCACGTGTCCAAAATCAGTAGTCTATGCGCTCAAGTGGACTGCAATGCAGCAGAATACCACCCTTAGGTACAATCTGGAGGAATTCTAGAACGGTCACACGCTACAGCGTGACTACCCAACCAAGCAACCAGAGTCCGGTACTCAAAGGAATGAAGACGATAGAAGGTTTCAGACTTTGCCTCCCTCATGTATCCCTCAGTCTTCTCCTCTTGGCCATTCGGCACTGAGTAATATGGCGCCTCTTCGACCAACAAATCCAAAGCTTGGCTTCTCCTCTTGGCCTTTCAGTCCAAATTTACCCACAGGATGAAGCCAACCCTCTCTGCCCACTTGGCGCGGAACACCTTGACGAACTCGTCAAGAATTTCCCCACCTTTGACCCCGTTCCAGGTCAGCCAAATGATACTGAGATGTTCCTAGCCGACACAGAGGAAGCATTGGATGGCTACCCGAACGCTACAGGTTCTGACAGGCTTTACCTGTTAAAGCGAACGTCGAGTAGAAACGTGACGAGGTTCATTTGTCTACAACAGCAACAAGTGCTAAACGACTACGCTAAACTTGCCACAGCTTTGAAATTAGAATTCAGTGGTTGTGCGACTCGCAAACACGATAGCTCACTGGCTAACACTGTCAAACAAGCTCAGAATGAACACCCACAAGCTTACTATCATAGGCTTTGATCAGCTTACTATGGCCTACTCACTGAAACAGGAATGGAAGAGCTGTTACCATTCAAACAAATGTTTCTGTCGAACATGTATCCCACCTTCATTACCTACTTGGGCCCTACAGCCCATGTTGGCTTACCTATCTTAGAACTCAGAGAGCTTGCAAGCACAGCTTTTGAGGCATCAAAATCTCGCAACGCTAAGAGCCCTGACCACTCGGTTTTGAAGTTTGACCAGGAGCACTCACTTCAGTTAGAGGGTGCGGTATCAGGTATTGGAGCATTGCGAGATGACGCACAACAGCGGTTTCTACCACGAAACCACGATTCCAATAACCTCCGCAGTCAAAATAACTGTAAAGTACATCGTCATCGAAACGACTACCGCCACAATCGACCTGTTCGCTATGTTCCAGCACCCAACTCACACAAAGTGTTAGAGAACAAGGGTAACAAAGGGTTAAAGGATGATCAAAACATAGACCAATGTTCTCTAGAAGTTCCACTACGTGAAGAACTAAAGCGAGAAAATTTGAGAAAAGGGTAAAAGATAAGTCACAAGGACTAGACGGGGAACGCATACCTCACTCGAGACCCTATCCAGGGCCCGCTCGATCAAGAAACAAGCCCACAGTATTTTTCTATAGACTCTGATAAAAAGGTTGCGAAGAAAAAGGTCAAAAGCTTCGCTAAAACAAAGTCCACTCAAAATCAGAAAAGTCTATTTGCTTTCACCTTGAACAGAAATGGCACATCACATTGTTGCGAACGACCACTCCACTTTGTGGGGAATATGTCCACTAAACGCGACTCTAAACGGACATACCTGGAAACAGTCCTGGAGGACTGTTTAACATGTCATGCGCTAACTGATTTAGGCGCGACAATATTGCTCATCTCTCAAACATTGTACAATGATCTCAAAAGGGCGTTGAAGCCAACTAAATGATGGTTAAAAGTGGAACGATGCGACACTACATTCACATTGAGAGTCATGCTGAAATTACACTTCCAGGACGTATCGCTCATTCACCCTGTGTATGTTACCAGCCTCGAATCTGAACCCCTGCTACTTGGAGGGGTTCAGATTCGAGGCTGGTAGATCGGTTACTCCCACTGATGGATTGGAAAACCAACCATGTCTGGTCACAGGCCAAAGTGCCTTCTCCACTGACCACACTGTCTTCCCCTAACGCTAGCTGCAATGGAATCATTCACGAGGGGTATCTGTCAAAAGCACCCCTTGGGAAAAAGACGTTTCAAAACCTCTTGGTGAAGAATTCAATCCAAGGAGATATTACGATATCTCGACACATTCAATCAGCAAACCTGATTGACCATTCTTTTCATGATTTCGAGCCAGCAGTCTCTGTGAATGAGCATCTTCCCTCCTCCTTGAAGTCGTGCAATACTGTAATTGAGATGAACTTCTTGTGCCCTTCAGACACTTCGGCAAGCACTGCGGCCGTCTCAGCAAGAAAAACATTGATGCACAGAGTGTACTCTGCTTCCGATAATATATCTTCCGCTTTGGGGGGGGACTGTCACCCCTTACAATGACACTAAATTGTGTCAGTCCCGCAACTGACCCTAATGACTCCCACTGGTGAAACACCTTAGACAGATATCCTCGTCTCAGTTCGCAGGTACTGAAGAGGTTGCCACACGCGGACGCTGTGGTGACTGACAAGCCTCGACAGCCACTGAGCGTTTTGAAGCACAAATACCAGGATATTTGGTTGAAAGGTTACAGCCATTCTCATAACGCGGCCCCTGACAACTGGTACATAGGGTCCGAACTTTTTCGTTTGTGTCTCGGATACCAACACCAACCGCTGTTGGGGGGGGGGCCGAGACACAAAGGGGGGGATACTAGACCAGACCCATTATGAGCCTCATCGAGGCAGGTGGTGGGGTCGAGACTACGTGCAACACCGTACGAGGTTGCCAGAGCAGAAAACAAATCAAGTTGTAAACTCCCCTATGAGAACAGTGAGGGACAGACAGGCCCCTAGACGGGGATAATCTTAGAACACATCTAAGATATTACTAAGGTGTACCACACTGGTCATAAAATAAGTCTAGTGGACTTCCACCTCCAAAACAAATGGCAAAAATAGTCATGCCTTGCATGTGTAGGTTCAACTACAATACAACTAGTAAAATGCTCTAATCATGTGTTCCGGTATGATAATATTTCAGAATAAATCGGAACGTAACTGGTCCCCTTGAGTACCAGTACCAATGCCAGCACAGTCAGTTCAGCAACAATCAGTAAGAGGATTAATCAAATTGCAATTCATAACAGCGACAGAGGAGTTAGTACCCAACATGACGGCGCGTGTACAACGCGAGGCTTGGCGTCTACCCAGACTTTGCGAATTAGCAGTAATTTACTTAATACTTATTAGTTTATTCACTTAGTACAGCCTGACATACACTCTACATAGCTGACAAGAACTCCTGGATATTGGAACACAATGCACAAGGAGAGTTTTTGACAACTTACAACTTCCACTGGAGATCGCGAAGATGCCCCGGGAGACTGAAACATCGCCGAGAGGGCTAGGCAAAATCTAACCACACATCGGCTTTCACTACCTAGCCTTTTCCTCGCAGGCCTCGCAGGCCTTTCTATATCCATGCAGGCCTTTCTATATCCATTTTTGTTACTGCAGCCTATATACCTCCGGATGCTAATGCTAAACTAGCAATGAAAAAACTGCAGGCTGCTATTAGCAACAGCAAACTGCACATCCTGATGGTGCTTTTATTGTTGCAGGGGATTTTAACCACTCAAATCTGAAAACAGTTTTTCCCAAATTGTCTCCTGCCCCACTAGAGGAGACAATTTTTTATATTTTTCTAGGCAAGTCAGTTACGAACAAATTCTTATTTTCAATTACAGCCTAGGAACAGTGGGTTAACTTCTTAGGGAGCGGTAGGGCACTAGCGCCCCACTCCCAACACTACCCGGTGAAATGCAAGGCGCCAAATTAAAAATCCAAAAGTTGAATTATTAAACATGCATCAATATACAAGTGTTGCATAGTCATCAAAAGCTCTGCTTCTTGGCAATATCATAGCGTTGTCAGATTTCAAAAAGGCTTTACGGCGAAAGCACAACATTTGATTGTTTGAGGATAGCACCCCACATATTTTTCCCATTACCATAAATTCATAAGCCTTCACGGTTCACAGAAAACACATTTCACAGCGAAAACAAATCAATTACCTTTTGAAGAACTTCTGCTGAGGGCTTCCCAAGTGTCCAACGAAGACAATCCATGGTTCTTTTGTTAGAAAAAGTAATGTATTATATCCATAATTCTCCGTTTGGTTGGCGCGTTATAATGAGAAAATACAGCGTCGACTCCTCCATTGAAACGTGAAGAGAACTCGTTCAACTTATACCTATAAACTTGTCCAAGAACAATCAAACATAATTGTAAATGTATCCTTAGGAACACTTTTATGTATATGTTGTATAATATTTCAACCGGAATATAAACAGGGCGATAAGAAAGGAAAAAAACATAGAGCGCGCCAGCCGGGAACGCGCATTTTCTTCTATTGACATCTGTGTGGCCACTTCCTTATTCGTCTTCTTCTACAATCTAAAAGCAGCTAAGAAGAATCAAAACACTTTCTCGAGACTGTTGACATCCAGAGGAAGCAATAGGTACTGCATTCATATGCCCTTATATGGGCATTTTCATAAGGGAGGGGTTCCAAATGAGGCAATGTGTCAAAACCACTTTTTCCAGGACAGAAATTCCTCGGGTTTTCGCCTGCCATATCCGTTCTGTTATACTCACAGACAAATGTTAACACTTTTAGAAACTTCAGAGTGTTTCCTATCCAATGGTACTAAATATGTGCATATCCTATTTTCTGGGCCTGAATGGGAGGCATTTTACTTTGGGCACGCCAGGCTCTCCAAAACCGTCACCTCGTGCGCTGCTCCCAAAGAAGTTAATTGCCTGTTCAGGTACAGAACAACAGATTTGTACCTTGTCACCTCGGGGATTTGAACTTCCAACCTTTCAGTTACTAGACTAACACTCTAACCACGAGGCTACCCTGCCGCCCCACAATACACTAGACCACGTGTATACAAACATTCCGGAGGCTTACAAAGCCATTTCCCTCCCCCACCTGGGACAGTCTGATCACCTTACACTGTTCCTACTCCCCAAGTATTTACCCCTTTTTAAACGTGTGAAACCATCAGTGAGGACAGTCAAAGTGTGGCCAGAGGGGTCAGACTCATTACTACAGCAGCAGTTTCAACACACAGACTGGAGATTGTTTGCCACTCAGGCCACCCTTGACTCCCATACGGACATTGAAACATATGCTTCTTCCATTCTGGATTACATCAACATCTGCATCAACAATGTCACCACCCATAAACTAATAAAGACTTTCCCCAACCAGAAGCCTTGGATGAACACTACTACCGACTACTGTTTGCCCTCCTACCATCAGGTCTCTACGTTCCCACACTAGCAGGCTCAAGAACAGTTTCTTTCCAGCTTCTGTAACCCCGCTGAACTCTGAATCGGTACTAGCCATATCCACCCACCCACCGCTTAGTACTGCCTCTCAGGGACCTTGTTGCGTTACTCTCGTTGCACTCTTCATGGTACTACTGGACTCTGACATTGCTTTGCAAAGTCTGATTAAGGACATTATTCAGTTGTACATGTACATGTCTACCTCAGTAACCTTATTGCTGCTATCCCTGTATTTCAGTTGCATGCCTCCTTGCACTTTCAATTTGCCTTCATTGCACATTTATACATCCCACTTAATAACATACATTGTACTTAATTCTTTCACTTGTACATTTTTTGTACTTTTTTATTTGCACTTATGGTCAGATGCTAACTGCATTTCGTTGTACTGTACTTGTTCAATGACAAAATTGAATCTAATCTAATCTAGCTGTCACTCAGATTGCAGCACGTGTATGGGAATCTCCAGAACACTCTTTTGATGGTCAACACACATGCCACTAATTAATAGAACTCTCCATTCAGGAGGAAAGTTATTAGAAGTCATGAACCATGATCACACCTGGACTGATTCAGTGCTTAGAGAGTACTTCCGTCGTGAGGTTAACTCCTCCGTGGATAACTATGAAATAGACTCCTTCATACCCATCACCGCTACAATGGTGTAAGAAACATTGACGTGTTGTAAAACTACTACAGGTCCCCTTAACACGTCTTGACGGTGGCATCAATTTTACAGGCATTGACCTGGAAATCAGACTCATTTTGAACAGGTTGCAACCTACTAGGATACTTGGTTCTTTCCCTTGGCGGTGCGCTTGTGTAAGCACAAAGGAACATTTAATGAGGATTTATGCTGGGATCTCTTAAGGGTCCGAACGAAATACCAGCCTTAGTAAAGTTGAAAATTTACTCTGAGGCCTTTAACTCTACGGCTACAGTACTCACCAGTTTCTCCACAAGAGGTCCATAGGTCATCCCTGTAGACTGCCCAAAACTGGTGCATTACAGCTGTAGATTTATTATGTAGTTATCAACTTAGGATAGTGCCCTAAGCAACACACCGCAAATTAGGAATGCCCTAGATATGACATTAGACAATGCCATGATAGGGTAATTTTGTCAAGATCTTGAACATATGTAGAATACAGTCCAATTAGATGATTAAGGTGTGATAACTACATTTTGTGTATATTTTGTTTGCTTTCATTCCTTTTAATTTAATTTCCTTGACACTTAGGAAGTGAAAGAGCCATAAACATGTGCCCCTTACAACCATCACTTAGGAACCAATACACACAGTCAGGAAAGCAAATGCTAGCTTTTTCAAACTAACTCCAAGAAATTTTGGGATACTGTCAAGTCCATGGAGAACAATAGCACCTCCTCCCAGCTGCCCACTGCACTGAGGCTAGGTAACACGGTCACCACCGATAAATCCATGATAATAGAACATTTCAACAAGCATTTCTCTACGGCTGGCCATGCTTTCCTCTTGGCTAACCCAACCCCGGCCAACAGATCCGCAGCTACTTGTCCAAGCCTCCCCAGCTTTTCCTTCACCCAAATCCAGATAGCAGATGTTCTGAAAGAGCTGCAAAACCTGGACCCATACAAATCAGCTGGGCTAGACAATCTGGACTCTCTCTTTCTAAAACTATTGTTGCAACTCCTATTACCAGTCTGCTCAACCTCTCTTTCGTGTCGTCTGAGATCTTTAAAGATTGGAAAGCTGCCGCGGTCATCCCCCTCTTCAAAGGGGGTGACACTCTAGACCTAAATTGCTATAGAACTATATCCATCCTGCCCTGCCTCTCTTAAGTCTTCGAAAGCCTAGTTAATAAACAGATCATTGACCACTTCGAATCCCACCGTACCTTCTCCTCTGTGCAATCCGGTTTCCGAGCTGGTCACGGGTGCACCTCAGCCACGCTCAAGGTACTAAACGATATCATAAGCACCATCGATAAGAGACATTAGGCTTTCGACTCTGTCAATCACCGTATTCTCATTGGAAGACACAATAGCCTTGGTTTCTCAAATGATTGCCTCGCCTGGTTCACCAATTACTTTGCAGACAGAGTTCAGTGTGTTAAATCAGAGGCCCTGTTGTCCGGGCCTCTGGCAGTCTCTATGGGGGTGCCACAGGGTTCAATTCTTGGGCCGACTCTCTTCTCTGTATACATCAATGATGTCGCTCTTGCTGCTGGTGATTCTCTGATCCACCTCTATGCAGACGACACCATTTTGTATACTTCTGGCCCTTCTTTGGACACTGTGTTAACTAACCTCCAAACGAGCTTCAATGCCATACAACACTCCTTCCGTGGCCTCCAACTGCTCTTAAATGCTAGTAAAACCAAATGCATGCTTTTCAACCGTTCGCTGCCTGCACACGCCCGACTAGCATCACTACCCTGGATGGCTCTGACCTAGAATATGTGGACAACTACAAATACCTAGGTGTCTGGCTAGACTGTAAACTCTCCTTCCAGACTCACATTAAACATCTCCAATCCAAAATCAAATCTAGAATCGGCTTTCTATTTCGCAACAAAGCCTCCTTTGACTAACTGCTGCCAAACTTGCACTAGTAAAACTGACTATCCTACCGATCCTCGACTTCGGCGATGTCATCTACAAAACAGCTTCCAATACTCTACTCAGCAAACTGGATGCAGTCTATCACAGTGCCATCCACTTTGTCACCAAAGCCCCTTATACCACCCACCACTGCGACCTGTACGCTCTAGTTGGCTGGCCCTCTCTACATACTCGTCGCCAGACCCACTGGCTCCAGGTAATCTACAAGTCCCTGCTAGGTAAAGCCCCGCCTTATCTCAGCTCGCTGGTAACCATAGCACCACCCACCCATAGCACACGCTCCAGCAGGTATATCTCACTGGTCACCCCCAAAGCCAATTCCTCCTTTGGCCGCCTTTCCTTACAGTTCTTTGCTGCCAATGACTGGAACGAACTACAAAAATCACTGATACTGGAGACACTTATCTCCCTCACTAGCTTTAAGCACCAGCTGTCAGAGCAGCTCACAGATCACTGCACCTGTACATAGCCCATCTGTTAATAGCCCAACCAACTACCTCATCCCCTACCGTATTCATTTATCTTGCTCCTTTGCACCCCAGTATTTTAATTTGCACATTAATCTACTGCACATCTACTATTCCAGTGTTAAATT
Organism: Hucho hucho; assembly: GCA_003317085.1. Classification (NCBI taxonomy): domain Eukaryota; kingdom Metazoa; phylum Chordata; class Actinopteri; order Salmoniformes; family Salmonidae; genus Hucho; species Hucho hucho. Next base: position 145,320 of record QNTS01001330.1, read on the forward strand.
GCTATATTGTAATTACTTCGCCACCATGGCCTATTTATTGCCTTACGTTCCTTATCTTACCTCATTTGCACACATTGTATATAGATTTGTTTTTTTTCTACTATATTATTGACTGTATGTTTGTTTACTCCAATGTGTAACTCTGTGCTGTTGTATGTGTCGAACTGCTTTGCTTTATCTTGGCCAGGTCGCAGTTGTAAATGAGAACTTGTTCTCAACTTGCCTACCTGGTTACATAAAGGTGAAATAAAAAAAATAAAAATAAAGTGCCACAATGCCGCTCATTTGGGAAGAAATGTAATTATATATTTTGTGAGTGTGTGTGCGTTGTTAACATCTGCCTAAGTTACTGCCCAGATCTTCCAGTCTGGACGACCAGACGACGGGTCCGGAACGGCGATCCCAATCCGGATATCCGCTGCCCATCCTTGTGGCGGCCTGTTCCATTTGCAGAAATCCTAACCGGGTCGACCATCAGAGGGGGACCACAATGGCGATCACCTTCCAGGACATCCCCTGGCTATTCCTGTGGTACTTTGCACTTTCAGAGAACCTCCCAAGGTAAACCACCAGAGGGGGACCGCATCGGCGATCACCCACTGGACATCCACTGCCATTCTTGTGGTGGATTGCTACGCTTTCAGAGAGCCTACCATGGTCAACCACCAGAGGGGGACTGCAACGATGATCCACAACCAGGACATCACGTGGTCGTTATTTTTAAGTTGGTTCGCAACTTACAGGATAATCACAAGATTGAACCACCAGAGGGGGACTGTCAGAACGTGGCCCTTTGCGGTGTATATCATGGCTCCCCCCTCTCAATCTCTCTCTTCCACCACAAGTTTTATGACTTTACGACAGGTCATTAATTCCTGGCAGACTCTCTCCCCTTGGTCATACAGAAAAAGAGGGGAAATAAACCTATGGAACAAAGAGCTTCTCTTTGTTCAACTCCTATTCTCCAAAATTGGAGGATTAAACAATATTTATATTTTTGAGAATGTGGGAATGGTCCGTGGGTATTTAAAGAACAATCCTGTCGAAGTCGTTTTATTTTGTGACATCAGGAAGGATGGTAGCACAGAATAACGGTAGCTTTGGAAGTGTACATTTCTCAGTTATTAGTTTTCTACCTGAATGTTGTGTAAAATATTCAGTGTGATTGAATATGAAACTATTTGTGAGAAGATGTAATGTCATGTTGGCCTTCTAAACGAGATACTTGTTTAGTTATAAAGTTTTACCTAGTCAGTGGCCTCACCCCCGTGAGCCCAGACACTACATCAGGCATCATAGAACAGCCCCTTTTAAACCCACTTCCTACAAAATATACATTAAGTCAGAAAACGTCCCTGCGTTGGAATGGCTACAATTCTATAGGCCACGGACACCATACAGCTGTAATTTTGGCTACATGGCTAGAAATGGTTAAACTCTGAGACTATCGATTCACTACAGAAGGAGCAAATTCTAGATTACAAGAATTACTAGTCTGCAGCTCGAAATTACGTAAACCTAGAATGAGAATACCTACAACTGCCGAAGCATCTATTCTATGAGAACATTTCCAAATGGTACTCTTAAGTATTCATTCTAACCACGTACAACCACGAAAGACATTGTGACTTCTGGGAAAGTTAACTCTGAGACTCTGAAGAATATTACAGGACGATCAAGTGTTTTCAACAGAGACAACAACTACATACAAGCGTAAATATGTACATTGCAATTTCTTTCAGAATGAGCGGCCATTCATGTGCAAAGTATTAGCATGTCCATGAGTACAAATATCCACTGTGTGTAGTGAATCCATTTTGTCTTTCCCGCTCTCTCAGTCCTCACCTCTTTCTTTTGTCTACCAAGCTGTCATATCGGCTTCGTCCACTAGGGACTTTTTCTTTGTATCATGTAGTAACCCAAATATTTACTGTTTGTTTGTTATGTAATTCTGTGTGATTATTTAGTTAGTTAGTAAATAAATAATTAAGCCAATTTTTGTATCGCTGATTCATGATTTAGGCTAGGGTTCGTGCAGATATCCAAGGGTTTGCGACGTTCAGTAATGAGAACTGATGAGGTAATAATAATTAATTAATAGAAGACTAACATAACCAATAAATCATTACATTCTCAATTCAGCTTTCATCCAACAAAACGTTTGGTCTAACTGCTATGTTAAGCCTGACTATTTTATCATTATGTGGTTAGATAAGGCAGTATTGCACACTTTCATCTATAAAAATAACAAAGAAAATAGGCTATAAACATCATTTACAAGACCAAGTAATGAGGAGATTGATCATAGATATCATCTGCGAACTCAATCATAACGTTAGCCTATGGATTATAGTAACTGTCACCACAACACATGTAGGCTGCTTGTATGCTGTAATCGCTTATGTTAATTTAGGAATGTTAGATATAGAAATGCAATTGACTTTGCTTATTAGCCTACCTTCCACAAAATTGAGGCTGAATGACTTTCCAAGGCCAGCAATGCGAGCACATCCAGCAGTCTCTTCTGATCCGTTGTTGGATACAAGTCCCCAAGCAGAGTAGTAAGCGCTGCTTGATTGGCTGGGCTAAACATCGGCCTTCAAAAATACCAATCCTTTTCCCTCCCCCTGGTGAAGTAGAACTCGGCTCACCTTAGCACTTTGGAGGTACTGACAGGCCTCTGTACTCTTGTAATCTTTCACAGTGGAACAGTAATAAAAAATTTCCCCATACATAATTTTAGGCCATTTTATCATGTCATACCATCTGACCTCCAAAGAGCCATTTGTTTGCGTTCCCAAATGTGATCCATGTTTTTTTGTTTGTTTATTTGTTAAAAAATAAAATGTTATTGGTCACATACACATGGTTAGCAGATGTTATTGTGAGTGTAGCGAAATGCTTGTGCTTCTAGTTCCGACAGTGCAGCAATATCTAACAAGTAATATCTAACAATACCTAATACACACACATCTAAGTAAGGAATGGAATAAGAATATTTAAATATAAATATATGGATGAGCAATATCAGAGCGGCATAGGCTAAGATGCAATAGTGTAGAATACATTTGAGATTAGTAATGCAAGATATGTAAACATTATTAAAGTGGCATTATTAAAGTGACTAGTGTTCCACTTATTAAAGTGGCCAATGATTTCAAGTCTGTATGAAGACAGCAGCCTCTCTGTGCTAGTGATGGCTGTTTAACAGTCTACGGTCTTGAGATAGAGACTAAAAAATAGCTTCTCGGTACCAGCTTTGATGCACCTGTCTTGACCTCGCCTTCTGGATGGTAGCGGGGTGAACAGGCAGTGTCTCGGGTGGTTGTTGTCCTTGATGATCTTTTTGGCCTTCCTGTGACATCGGGTGCTGTAGGTGTCCTGGAGGGCAGGTCGTTTGCCCCCGGTGATGCATTGTGAAGACCGCACCAACCTCTGGAGAACCCTGCATTTGTGGGCGGTGCAGTTGCCGTACCAGGCGGTGATACAGCCCGACAGGATGCTCTCAATTGTGAATCTGTAAAAAGTTTTAGGTGCCAAGCCAAATTTCTTCAGCCTCCTGAGGTTGAAGAGGTGCGTGGGTAGACTGTGGGTGGAACATTTCAGTTTGTCAGTGATATGTCTAGGACCCAATTGCACAGGGCGGGGGTTGAGACCCAGGGTCTCAAGCTTAATGATGAGCTTAGAGGTTACTATGGTGTTGAATGCTGAGCTATAGTCAATAAACAGCATTCGTACATAGTTATTCCTCTTGTCTACATGGGATAGGGCAGTGTACAGTGTGATGGCGATTGCATCGTCTGTGGACCTATTGGGGCAGTAAGCAAATTTAATTGGGTCTATGATGACAGGTAAGGTGGAGATGATATGATCCTTGACTAGTCTCTCAAAGCACTTCATGATGACAGAAGTGAGTGCGAAAGGGCAATAGTCATTTAGTTCAGTTACCTTTGCAATCTTGGGTACAGGAACAATGGTGGACATTTTGAAACATGTGGGGACAGCAGACTGGGATAGGGAGAGATTGAATATGTCCGTAAACACACCAGCCAACTGGTCTGCGCATGCTCTGAGGACGCGGCTAAGGATGCCGTCTGGGCCCGCAGCCTTGTGAGGGTTAACATGTTTAAATGTCTTACTCAAGTCGGACATGGAGAAGGATAGCCCACAGTCCCTTGTAGTGGGCCACGTCGGTGGAACTGTATTATCCTCAAAGCGGGAAAAGAAGGTGTTTAGTTTGTTTGGAAGCAAGACGTCAGTGTCCAAGACGTGGTTGGTTTTCCTTTTGTAGTCTGTGATTGTCTGTAGACCCTGCCACATACGTCTCGTGTCTGAGCCGTTGAATTGCGACTCCACTTTTTCTCTATACTGACATTTTGCTTGTTTGATTGCCTTGCGGAGGGAATGACTACTCTGTTTGTATTCTGCCATATTCCCAGTCACCTTGTCATGGTTAAATGCAGTGGTATGCGCTTTCAGTTTTGTGCGATTGCTGCCATCTATCCACGGTTTCTGGTTAGGGTAGGTTTTAATGTTAAGATGTGTTAATGATGCAATTTTTTTTAGTATCAGCTAGCCACCGCTGAGGTAATTGACTAGCGTTGACAGAAGTTGTGAAACGGAAACAAACACAATCGCGTTCGAATGGAACTGAGTCAAGTGGGCGGGGCTACATAATGCAAATACCCACTGTATGTGTTGTAAGATGTGTGCTGAAAGTTTAGGAAAAACATGATACTGATTAGACTTTTTTTCCTACCCACAATTTGCACCACTTCTGTACAATCGCCCACATATACTGTATATATCAGATGACATGCTGCAAAACTTTAATAAAATTGCCAGACATATATGTACACCAAATTAAATCTACAGTGATGGGAGAAATACATATCATCAACAACAACAAATTTTCTAATATGAGTAATAAAAGGATACACAGTACAATGTCTTGTGGTATTTTGTTTTCTAAGTGTAAACTATGTTGACACAGTTCTAAGAGGGATGATACAGTATCACGATATGTTTAAATACTAAGAATCTCTCTGTGAGAGGAGAATCCAAACGTGATATTTGTATGGATAACTAAAAAACGTTCACATGACTCAACATGTCAATGGGTGACTTGAGTTGTTGAGTTACGCATAGAGATCTCAAGTTAGAACTTGAGGAATAATGGTTCCTTGGGTTCTAGCTTCTGAAGACAAACACAACTATTTGTGTGTGTGTGTGCGTGTGTGTGTGTGTGTGTGTGTCGGCGACGGCTCATGTGTGTGTTCTTCAGACAGAGTTCCGATGGTAGTGTGTGTACTGCATGTTGAGTAAGTCCTGGTAGATCTTGGAGTGGAGAAAGCGTGGGTAAGAGTCTTTCTCCATGAGGCTGTAGACCCTGGCCTGAACCTCATTCAGACTGGAGGGGGTGGGCTCCGCAAGGCTCTGCCTCATCACCTCCCGCGTACGGAAGTCTATGTTTACCTACAGGGACCAAGGAATGGAAAAGAAAAGTTAGATATCCAAATCATCTAAGTGTGAATATCCTATGAAACACTTGTTTGTGGACAGCATCAACATTAGTTTTAATCCTTATAATTCAAGTATGCATACAGTATTCATGTGTACCTATTGGTAATATTGGGAGGTTGTGGATTAAAATGTTTATCTGACACATAGTAACACCAAATTAAAAACTAACCACAGCCTTTTGCATTGCTATTTAAGGCTAGGCACCACAAGCTGAACATATATTTTTTGCATATACAGTACTTATCAATTTAGAAATGTTTTGGTATTTTGGTCCATTAATATTAATATTTTCATAATTTTATCTTATTTTTACTCATCATAAAGTCATGAATTGTAACCACTTTTACAAATAATTTCAATGCTAATTTAATCACACATCATTTAAAAGCCCATTTCATAGAGAATGTTACAAACTGGCCTATATGTAGTAACTTACTTAGATTTTTTTTTTTCTAGCAACATTTTCTTGTGAAAAATGCGCCAAAAAGGCATTTTACCTACCTTTCTCTAGTCTGTCTTCATTCAACGTCCAGAAAAATTGACTTGTGTGATATGCAAATATACACATATTTAATTAGAACAACTAATTTGCAGATTTTAATACAAAAAAGTATTATATTTGTGTCCACATTCAACTGGTAAAAGTTGATTGTGATATGATTAAGGGAGGAAAATACCCTATTAGGGTGTGGTGTCTGGCCTTAAATGAGACAAAGTGAATACTTTTGCATCATTAGTCCTTTGATCGAACACAAACCTCTCTGGGAGCCTTGACATCAATAAACTCATTGTAGATCTTGTTAATATTGGTCATCAATTTAGCAGGAGTCTTGATTTTTTTATATTCCTCGCAGGCCATCCAGAACTCAATGTTCTCGTCGCTGAACTCCGTCTTGAGAAAAGCCCGGAAGGCAGCCAGGCCACCTAAGACACAAAACATCCATCAGCCAGTTAGAAGAGCTAACGGACAGCAAGTGTGTGTGTGTGTGTGTGTGTGTGTGTGTGTGTGTGTGTGTGTGTGTGTGCGTGCGTGCGTGCGTGCGTGTGTGAGAGAGAGAGAAAGCATGTGTGTCTTTACAAAGATCTATATTGTATCCCAGCACCTATTTCTGAACATGGGCCAGTTTCTTTGGAACTGATGTTATTTTTTTCACAGAGAGAAGCTGTAGTTCACATGATACTAACAGGGTTGTTTATCATGTGTTGATATTGTCTCAGATGCAGAGCGTGCTCTTGTTCTCAGCACAGGAAACAGCTCTGTGATTAGAACATAAACATATGGCCCACAAACCTTCAATGAGCTTTCTGTCTTCATCAATCAAAGATAAGTGATCAATTTGTCTGACATCAATGATAACACAGAAGGAGGTCATGTTTTGCAATCGGCCGTGTCATGTTAACATGTTTTCTCCATACTTTATATCCCTGCTCCCCTCTCTCTCATTCCCTCCCTCCCTCTTTTCTCTTACATTTATTTGCTTAACATTTGCCCAGCAGCAGCAGTAGAGTAGTCCATCAGGCCCTATCACCAACATTACTCACACACTCTCACTACACACTGGTTACAGGAAAATCACCAGGGACACTGTGACTGCATTCAGCCTTGTCAACAGATAGTGTTCAAAAACAAAAGGCATTGAACTTAGCTTGGAGGAAGATTCTCTCGCCCTGCTTTATTCTTAAATATGTGTCCCAAAAAATATACAAAAGTCCTAAGCTTTCTTATATCTCCTAGATATAGGACAGACACATCAAAACCTTATTCCTTATGACCTTATTCCTTATGACTGTCTTTTTTGCATTTATGAATGTGTTATTCAATGCGTGGGCTATAGTTGTAAAGACCAAATTCAATATTCTATCAAAAAAAAAATATTTTAACTTTTTTTTACCTAAAGACCATCATAAAACAATTCCATATATTAGCTTAGATTTTTAGAGGTTTCAATTAGCCTCTTTAGGAATAGGCTATTATGTGGCAGTCAAGCAAAGGCCTTCCAATGTGTGAATGTACTGTAGGTCAGTGTACATTTCTCACTCTCATTCGATTTTCCTTACAGAATGCAGAAATACACTACACAGAGAGAGCTGATGTACAGGTAAAGATTATAATTTAATATTGAAAAACATAGACACAGATTTAGTTCGCTTCAATGTCTCTTTACTCATTGCCAGGTCGCAGTTGTAAATGAGAACTTGCTCTCAACTGGCCTACCTGGTTAAATAAAGGTTATATAATTTTTGGGGTTGTGTTCGGCGAAACCGGTTACTGAAGTGTTTCCCTTTGTCCCCTTCTGTCTGAGGATAATATTTGTCATTTCTAGGAACAAGCAGACTGAGACCCTAGACTTTCATGCAGCTAGGTTCATAAGAGGTTACGTGTGGATGTGACGTCAAACCATGATTGAAGTTTACACCAATTTGTCTATGTCATACAACAGCACCACCTGTTAAAGAGTTAGTAGAAGGGTCTACAGTATACTGTATAATATGCTTGATATTGAGACAAATGCTAATTTGAAACATGCACACATTACATTACAAATGCCCATTAAGATAACACTACCATATGACTTGAGTTGTGCGTATATCTCTAGTTTGGATAAAATATTATAGTAATATTAAAAAACAGTGAGTTGTTGTTCATTGACGCACTGCAAAATGAAAAATAAAAATAAATAAAACTAAAGTCAAGGTCGGTTGTCTGTCTTCCTACTGTGCAGTCTAATCTTCCACTCCCTGTGGAGAGCCTATAGCTATCACTCCCTTTTCTGTCCTTTTTGTCAGGTTCTCTAGTGAGAGTGTATGTGTGAGTGAGAGAGTGAACATTGACAGACTCTTCAGATGGCCTGTTATTATAAACACACTTAACCTGTCACGTGTGTGTGTGTGCCTGCACGTGAACCATATGTGTGTGTTTGTGAGTGTGTGTGTGTCTTTGCATGTGTGTATTTGCACATGAACATGTGTGTTATTGTGTAATCCACAGAGAAGGTCACAACCAAGAGTGTGACTCATTATGTGTTGAAGAGTCACACAATGAGTCACACATCAATAACCAGACAGACAGGGGATCTTACATAAAAAGGGCTTAGGGGGAAAGAAATTGACTGATGTGGGGAGCCATCCTCAGATAGGAAACAGAAAGACAATCATCTTGTCAAAGGAAATAGAGAGGCAATCATGTTTTCAAAGAGAACAGAAGGGGTATAGAATGGGACTGAGGAAAAAATGTAATCTGTACAGTTACGTGGTTTGCTTCTAACCATTCGCTAACAATGGCACGGACAGTTTTGTGGAGGGGTTGGTTGATAAAAATTAAATATTGTTTCCTCCTTATTTTGGTTCAATTTCTCATATCTAACTCTAAAGAAAAGGATCGACTGTTACTTGTCAATAAAAATGGACTTACACTTGTTCGACAGAAGAACATCGAAGGAATCTGCCCATAGAACGACTTCATCTTTTGACAGCCTAAAAGAAAAGTCAGAAAGATACAGTGACATGTTTTCAAATGTGTATGCAACCATGCAGTTAAAGGCAATTCAACACACACACATTAACAGTTTTAGAGGTTGCTCTAAAAGAGTCTAAACCATCTATTGTGTAGTCTTATTATATATGACATATTTCTGGCATTGCGAGCAATAATGCCTACATTCTATATCAATGGGAGGGACTGGAACCATGTCATCTGATGAACATGTCTACTTACTTTAGGCATCTGGTGGCCCTGTCCTGGGCAGGGGGCAGGAACTCAGTGAAGTCGGGGTATGAGTCAGATTTATTGGACAGGCAGCCTAGTCTGGTCTTCATGGTTCTACTCACATGAATGGGAGAATGGAATAGAAGCATACAAGAAAGTACCTCTCCTGATTATTGATCACATGACATCAAAACACATAATATCAAATTTAGACTGTCCTGTGATGTAGAAATTCATCTTCACAGCTTCTTTTTAGCTAACCAACATGTACACCTACAGCTCTAAACATAGTCTTCTAGGAAAGTGCTCAGATCTAAACCTGCTGCCTATAGTCAGTATGCTGATGGTTCAGTCATGAGCAAGGCCACAGCCTGTGGATCAGTGTATTGATCCATCCAATGACTACATAATAAAATGTTTGCATCCAGGTGCTCAGATGTTGGAAGTGGTAGAGCACAGTTTCTGGATGTGCCTCGTGAAGTTTACTAAAACATCCCATCACTTCACATTTGTTTACTATGCACCGACCTGATGACACATAGTAATTTGCCTTCAACATATTTCTGCTTACTCACTCACACTACATATCACACAATCAATCTGTTCAATGTTTTTTCTATGGTGTATCATGGACACCGGTTGTTGATGAAATCATCAAATGAATGAAAGGGTCAGTAATGTCCTACCTGACTTATCAAACAGTAACGTTTAATATCATGACCTATTGGCCAGCTGCTGTAGGATTAGACAGATCAGACAGACAGACATACTGATGAATCTGATTGGAGTCATTGCTCTAAAGAGATACACCAGATAGACATAGAAAGCAGGTGTAGCTCCATATGGAGAAGCCAACATGAATATCCATCAGCTAGCCTCCAGAGAACATCCAATCTGGATAGTGAGCCACAAGCCTCTCTACCATGCTCTCTACCTGATAACACCAAACACACCAAGCACTGCTGTGAGTGCTCAATATGCCAGAATAGAATGAGTGTAATGAGTTCCCCCATCTGTAGTTAGATACATCAGTGACATGATCTCCATCCCGCTGGTGGGTAAACTGTTAGAGTACTCAGTGTTGCTTTGCCTCTTGGTGTTATTGGAATGGTCAGTCAAGCAACTGTAATCCAAGGACTCCTCTTAAATAACTGGTGTTTGCTGTATTTCTCTGCTGGCGCATAAAGAGAGGGGGGGAGGGGGTGGAAAGAAATAGAGTCTGGTCTTTTTATACTTATGAACAACAGGATAGTTAGTGTAGTTATTACTTCCTTTGGTGATCATTACCCTAAAGCCAGATGCCACCGGCAGTCCCACTACAATATCAACAAACTGCTTGTATCACAAAAGCTTTTTCCTTTTTCAATAAGCTTGATCCCTACAGGCCACTATATTGCAAAACAATATACATTGTTGGTTAAGATGGTTTAGTTGGACTGGAACATGGTGCTGCTAGAAACACAGAGGTTGTTGGTTTGATTCATGCATGTGCTACCATACATACTGAATTTATGAGTTAATTATAGGTCACTTTGGATAAAAGTGTCTGCCAAAATGTATTATATTATTATTGTATTTCAGCATCTATCTAAACTAACACTTCCTCTACAGAGAAACATTGGTGGGTGTTGGATGAGGCGTCATGGAGGATTGTTTTGCCGTCTGCTGTAATTGTCAAAATTGCATACAAAAATCACTTTAATAGGCTTTCTCATCATGCACTCTTAAGATTCCACTCATAGATTCCATCTAGGCAGAGTGGATTTATTAGAATGCTTTGTGTGTGCAAGTGTGTGTGTTTGTGTGTGTTGTGTGTGTGTTAAATTCAGGCTGTAACACAACAAAATTTAGAAGAAGTCAAGGGGTGTGAATACTTTCTGAAGGCACTGTAGGTAGAGAACATTGAACAGAACAAGACTGTCAATAACTCAATTTGGACAAAATTGCAGATAGAACCTTATAGTCCCAAGCTCTCAAAATGTCCCTTGACTATCACCAGATCAGTATGGAAATCAGCTGTGATAATTCTATAAGATCCCTAAACTGAAAGTCCTCAACGATTATAGACATGTTGTCCTCACGTCAATAGAGATAATTGTTGGACCACCTCCAATTCACCTACAAAGCAGGGTGGATTACAGAGGACACTGTTATTCCTCATGCACATCCTGCACCAGCACTTGGACATACCAAGTGGACATACTTGTTAGATACTACTGCATGGTCGGAACTAGAAGCACAAGCATTTCGCTACACTCGCATTAACATCTGCTAAACATGTGTATGTGACAAATAACATTTGATTTGATTTGATACCAAAATCATATGCCTGGATTCTGATCGTGAACTTCTCTTCAGCATTCAACACCATTCAACCACATCTCCATTTGCAGAAACTTATGGACAACAGCTACATCATCAGATGGGTTGACATCTTCCTGAATAACCACACTTAAACAGTGAGGGTGAACTCTGCCCTTTCCCATTCCATACCCAGCAACACAGGTGTACCCCAAGGAAGTGTCATTTCACCAGTTATCTTCACATTGTATACAAATTACACAAAGCCATGCACCGGACTGCCACACCATCAAATTTGCAGATGGCACAGCCATGGTCGGACTAATGTCAGGCGTTCAAGAACACAACTACAGACAAGAAAAACACACATTCACAGAATGGAGCAACAACCCCTCACTACAGCTAGACGTCCTCCAAAAAATATATATATATCTTTGACTTCCAAACAAAAGTTGATGATCTGGAACCGGTCAAAATCAACACGGAAATATATCGACACTGTAAAAGCATACCACTACCTGGGTACAATCATCGACTCTACACTAACCTGGAATTCTAACACACAAGGCTGCACAAAGACTGCACCTCCTCAGTAAAATTCAATGTTTAGAACACAACACTCCATCTCTTCTAAAAGACATTCATCTAAAGCATTCTTACCTTCTGTTTCTTTGGCTGGTATGGTTCACTCTCAATAACAAACACCCACACAATTCACAAAACTGTCCACATTTCAAGCAAAGTCTGCGGTGTCAAGTGCCAAAGCATATCATCCCTAAACCAGAACCATCTACAAAGCCAGACACATCAATAAAGACATCACACACCTGCTGTACAACCAGTGCCAAACATTACAGTCCGGCTGAAGTCTCAAAATCCCACTCTACAGAATTCCAACCAAAAACAGATTATTGAACACATAAATCAAATTTCAAGTCAAATAACATTTTATTTGTCACATGCTTCGTAAAGAATAGGTGTAGACTAACAGTGAAATGTTCACTTACGGGCCCTTCCCAACAATGCAGAGATAAAAACAAAATAATAACACAAGGGATAAATACACAATGAGTAACGATAACTTAGCTGTATACACGGGGTACCAGTTCCGAGTAGATGTGCCAAAGTACGAGGTCATTGAGGTACAGTAGATACAGTATATATGTATAGGTAGGGGTAAAGTTACTAGAAAACAGGATAGATAATAAAATGTAGCAGAAGAGTATGTGATGAGTCAAAAGAGTAGGTGCAAAGGGGGTCAATGCAGATAGTCCAGGTAACTATTTGGTTCACTATTAAGTAGTCATATGCCTTGGGGGTAGAAGCTGTTTAGGGTCCTGTTGGTTCCAGTCTTGGTGCATCGGTACCGCCACCCAAGTTACAGAACAGTCTGTAACTTGGGTGGCTGGAGTCTTTGACACATTTTAGGGCCTTCTTCTGACACAGCCTGGTATAGAGGTCCTGGATGGCAGGGAGCCCAGTGATGTACTGTGCCAGACGCACTACCCTCTGTAGCACCTTGCGGTCGGATGCCAAGCAGTTGCCATACCAAGCAGTGATGCAGCAAGTCAAAATGCTATCAATTGTGAAGCTTTTTGAGGATCTGAGGGTCCATGTCAAATCTTTTCAGCTTCCTGAGGGGGAAGAGGTGAAGTCATACCTTCTTCATGACTGTGTTGGTGTGTGTGGACCATGTGAATTCCTTAGTGATGTTGACACCGAGGAACTCCTGACCCCCTCCACTAAAGCCCAGTCAATCTGGATGGGGACGTGCTTGGCCCTCCATTTGCTGTAGTCCACGATCAGCACCTTTGTCTTGCTCACATTGAGGGAGAGGTTGTTGTCTTGCCACCACACTGCCAGGTCACTGACCTGCTCTCTATAGGCAGTCTCATCATCGGTGGTGATCAGGCCTACCACCGTCATGTCGTCAGCAAACTTAATGATGGTGTTGGAGACATGCGAGGACACACAGTTGTGGGTGAACAGGGAGTACAGGAGGGGACTAAGTGCGCACCCCTGAGGGGCCCCTGTGTTGAGGGTCAGCGTGGCAGATGTGTTGTTGCCTACTCTCATTACCTGGGGGCGGCCCGTCAGGATGTTCAGGATCCAGTTGCAGAGGGAGGTGGTCAGTCCCAGGGTCCGGAGCTTAGTAATGAGCTTGAAGGGCACTATGGTGTTGAACTCTAAAGCTGAAGTCAATGAACAGCATTCTCACTTTAGTGTTCCTCTTTTCCAGGTGGGAGACGGCAGTGTGGAGTGCAATAAATATCTGTCTATCTGTTGGGGCGGTATGCGAATTGGAGTGGGTCCAGGGTGTCTGGGATGATTATGTTGATATGAGCCACGGCCAGCCTTTCAAAGCGTTTCATGGCTACAGATGTGAGTGCTACGGGGCTATAGTAATTGCGATAGATAACCTTGGTGTGTTTGGCACAGGGACTGTGGTGGTCTGCTTGAAACATTTAGGTATTACAGACTGGGTCAGTGAGAGGTAGAAAATGTCAGTGAAGATACCCGCCAGCTGCATGCTCTGCATCCTGGTAATCTGACTTGCCCTGCAGCCTTGTGAACATTAACTTCTTAGGGAGCGGCTCCCGAGGTGACGGTTTTGGAGAGTCTGGCGTGCCCAAAGTAAAATGTCTCCCACTCAGGGCCAGAAAATAGGATATGCACATAATTAGTACTATTGGATAGGAAACACTCTGAAGGTTCTAAGAGTGTTAAAATATTGTCGGTGAGTATAACAGAACTGATATAACAGGCGAAAACCCAAGGAATTTCTGTCCTGGAAAAAGTGTTGTTGACACATTGCCTCATTTTGAACCCCTCCCTATTGAAAACAGACATATATAGGAGTAAGATTGCAGTACCTATTGCTTCCACTGGATGTCAACAGTCTCGAGGCAGTGTTTGATGATGTTTAGTTGCTCTGGATGGTAATAGAACATCACCAAACACTGTATATCAGTTCTGTTATACTCACAGACAATATTTTAACACTCTTAGAAACTTCAGAGTGTTTCCTATCCAATAGTACTAATTATGTGCATATCCTAGTTTCTGGGCCTGAGTGGCAGGCCTTTTACTTTGGACACACCAGACTCTCCAAAACTGACAACTCAGCTGCCGCTCCCTAAGAAGTTAACCTTTCAAAGGTCCTATTAACATTGGCTACAGATAGCGAGATCACACAGTCATCCAGAACTGCTGTTGCTCTCATGCATGGTTCAGTGTTGCTCACCTCATAGCGAGGCATTTAGATCGTCTGGTAAGCTTATGTCACTGGGCAGCTAACGGCTGGGTTTCCCTTTGTAATCCGTGATCGTTTGCAAGCCCTGTCACATCCGAAGCTTTGCCTGTTTGATGGCTTGTTGGAGGTCGTAGCAGCACCCGGATGAATGTCCCACTCCTTGAAAGTGGCAGCTCTAGCCTTTGGCTCAGTGCGGATGTTGCATATTTGTTTGGGATATGTTTACATACGGTCACTGTGGGGACAACGTTGTCGATGCACTTATTAATAAAGCCGGTGATTGTGGTGGTAAATAGACAGCTATGAAAAATATAGATAAACTCTCTTGGTAAATAATATACAGCTTATCATGAGGTATTCTGACTCAGGTGAGCAAAAACTCAAGACTTCCTTAATATTAGAGATCGTGCTCCAGCTGTTGTTAACAGACACACCGCTCCCCCCCTCAGCTTACCTGTTTCTACTTGTTGTGTGTATGTACTGACATGTATTTGTAACTAATAGATGCACACACACACACTACATGTAAATGTTTTAAATCTATGTAAACTGTAAAGTATTTTGTCTGTAATGTTCGTTATGTGTCGGACACCAGTAGGACTAGCTGTCTCCATTTGGGTCCGCTAATGGGGACCCTAAAAAATCTAAATCAAACCCGAAACTGCCGTCCAATCTTGACGATGCATGGAAACGTCATCACAAGAACTGTTCGTCGGGAGCTTCATGAAATGGGTTTCCATGGCCGTGCAGCCGCACTGAAGCCTAAAATAATCATGTTCAATACCAAGCATCGGCTGGAGTGGTGTAAAGCTCGCCGTCATTGGATTCTGGAGCAGTTTTCCACATTACGTTACAGCGTTAATCTAACATTTATTTTAAAAAACTGCTCAGGTGCATCCTGTTTCCATTGATCATCCTTGAGATGTTTCTACAACATAATTAGAGTCCACCTGTGGTAAATTCAATTGATTGGACATGATTTGGAAAGGCACACACCTTTCTATATACGGTCCCACAGTTGACAGTGCATGTCAGAGCAAATCGGGGGAGAAGGGCCTTGGTCATGGAGGTGAACAAGAACCCACCCGATGGTCACTCTGACAGAGCTCTAGAGTTCCTCTGTGGAGATGGGAGAACCTTCATAAAGGACATCCAGCAGCACCCCAATCATGCCTTTATGGCAGAATGGCCAGACTCTCAGACCATGAGAATCAAGATTATTTCATCTGATGAAGCCAAGATTGAACTGGCCTGAATGCCAAGTGTCAAGTCTGGAGGAAACCTGTCTCCATGCATACGTTGAAGCACAGTGGTGGCAGCATCATGCTGTGGAGATGTTTTTCAGCGGCAGGGACTGGGAGACTAGTCAGAATCGAGGCAAAGATGAACGGAGCAAAGTACAGAGAGATCCTTGATGAAAACCTGCTCCAGAGCACTCAGGACCTCAGACTGGGGCGAAGGTTCACCTTCCAACAGGACAACAACCCTAAGCACACAGCCATGACAACGCAGGAGTGGCTTTCAGGAAAAGTCTCTGAATGTCCTTGAACCCGATCGAACATCTCCGGAGAGACCTGAAAATAGCTGTGCAGCAACGCTCCCCATGCAACCTGACAGAGCTTGAGTGGATCGGCAGAGAAGAATGGGAGGAACTCCCCAATTATAGGTGTGCCAAGCCTGTAGCGTCATACCCAAGAAGACTCTAAAAACCTGTTTTTGCTTAGTAATTCTGGGGAGTTGTGTGTAAATTGATTAGGGAAAAAAACGATTTAATCAATTTCAGAATAAGGCAAAATGTGGAAAAGGTCAAGGGGTATGAATACTTTCCGAATGCGGTGGTAAATAGACAGCTACGGAAAATATAAATGAAAACATCAGATGAAAAACACTTATGAAAACTCTTGGTAAATAATGTGTGTATGTATTTCTGATTCCTGCTAGTAGCTTACTAATCCCTATGAGGTGTCTAGTTACACACGTTACGAGCTCTATAGGCAATTAGTTGTTGGTAGCGGAGTCAAGGGAACAAGCAAGGTTTGACACGACCACGCTATTATCCCACACGTGTGGTTCATATGAGCCCCCAAATGAGCTGTCTGTGTCTAGCTCAACGCTTTTCATTCCCTACGGAGGAGTATGGGAATGATACAGTATTGCTGTGAGATAGGAGGGCGACATCATTGCCTATTTCATCTCAGAGTTTATACAAAGGCACAACATATAAACCCAGTAGTTGATAAACAAAATATTGAACAACAATAATTATTTTGCATGCCGTGGCCTAATACCAATAGTTTCAAATTATAGAGCAAATACAGCGTTATCGTCACCATAAAAGGTGAATGGAGGCGTTTTCCAGGCTGAATTTTTATGCTCATTTACGAGTGCACAGTTTTACGACAGATCTGATTTATAATGGGAAACATGCTTATGTATATTGTGCGTGTATACGTTTATAAATCTCAATATTTTTGTACATGCGCAAACTTTTCAGAAATCTTCATCCAAATTGAGGTTAGTGATCGCTGTTCTAATGTCCAGAAACTGTTTTCGGTCATAGGATGGCAGAAACATTATGTAAATAAAAGTTACGATAAGCGAAAAAAAGACGGCAGTTATGCACTGCCATAACTCCAAACTTACAGTATTCATCTATAAGTTCGAAGTACGTCTTGTGATATGTGTTGTCTATAAATGGAGTGTTGTATGTCCTGTGCTTTGATATTGTGTATGTTTGCCAGGAACTGCTGTATGTTGCCAGACAACTTTCCCCTAAAGGGACAATAAAGTATTCAATCAATCTCTGCAGTGGAGAGCAGAGCTGTGTTTTCCAGTTTTCTCTCTGCTCTGCAGCGGGCTGAATCTCTTCACCTTCATTGGGTGGGATCACGTGCCTGACTGCCTGCCTGCAGAGCTATTTATAAAGTTCCCTGACAAATCTGTGTAGTCAGGAGGAAGCCACTTAATGTTCTATTCAGCCATGCAGTAGGCACAGACTCCTGGAGGGGCTGCTATAAAAAGGATTCCAAATTTGAACATGTCAGTTATCTCATGAATTTTTTATATGACAACATTTGCAATTCCTTTGAAAGATGCCTGGTTGCTAAAAAGGGATCCTGAAAGTACTGGGTCTAAAAATTCCCTTTGGTGTTGTTTTGGTGCCTTACAGTATTTTGACTATTTTCTGTGCAATGGTTTTCTTGTTCTTAGTGTGGAGAATGTAGTTGGAGAGAAGGTATGTCCATCTGTCAAGGAAACATCACTGGCCTTGACATTTGGCCTTCAACATGTATCGGTTCAAATCAATGTATTGTTTGTTGGAATACCACTGCAGGACATAAAACACTGCATGAATAACCAACCTGGTCTCAGAGCATTTCATATTATTCTGTGATATGTTACGTTTCTCATGGTATGCATTAATTTGTGAATGTCCATCACCAATTTCATTTGATATGTTACGAATTAACTTGTATTATATGTCATGAAAATGCAAAAAATACAATATGTTATGAATTTGCTAAAAGTGGTATATGTTACGAATTTGCAAAAAGTACAATAGACTAGGGGTTAGGGTTAAGGTTAGGGTTAAGTTTAGGAGTTAGGTTGCAAGGTGAAAGGAAGGGTTAGCTAAAAGGGCTCATGTTAAGGCAAGGTTTAGTTTACATGCTGAGTAGTTACAAAGTAGCAAACAGTTGATGGAATTTAAACTCACAACCTTTGGGTTACTAGATGTTTGCGTTTTACACCGAACCATCCACCAAGACCAACTACCCAACTTTATTTTTTTCCTTAAGGAACCATCTGTGTTATGTAACCATACCAAATGTAACGTATGTGACCGACCAGCTCGATTCGGTCTTATGTAGCAAAATTTGAAATTTGATAAAAGTAGAGATTCAGAGCTAGAAAATGGTATATCATACACTACAGTTGAGGAACATCGGGAAAGTAATTATGCTTTGAAAGTTGACAAACTTGTAACCTCACTTTTGAGAAAATGGCCCTTGAATGTTTTGGTACACCTACTGGAGATTTCTTCCTCGTCTACATCCATTCATGTGAGGCCATGTACTCAACAACCAAAGATTATGACTAAAGGTGTCACGTCCTGGCCATAGATAGCCCTTTTGACTGCTTTATGGTGGTTTTGGTCAGGACGTGATCAGGGGTTTGTTTGCTCTATGTTGTTGTATTTCTATGTTGGTTTGGGTTCCCAATTAGAGGCAGCTGTTAGTCGTTGTCTCTAATTGGGAATCCTATTTAGGTTGTTCAGTCCCCCACCTGTGTTGTGGGATATTTATGTTCATTGTGTTAGTTGCTGTGTTGCGCTACACGGTGTGTTACGGTCGTTGTACTTTCTTTTGTTTTGGTGAGTTCTATAATTAAAATATGATTAATTCAACCATGCATGCTGCGCCTTGGTCCACTTCTGTCAGCGATCGTGACAAAAGGCTGGTTTATACTACGGGTGTGTTCGTAAATTAAATCTGGAATGCCAGAGTGCGCTCAGATTAGAGTGCGCTCTGGGCATTCGTAAATTCAGAGTGTTGTCAAGATTGTCCGTTCGTAAATTCAGAGCGTTTCACTCTCGGAACATTCAGAGCGCACACTGGATACTCTGGCTGAGGAGTAGGGTTGATCCAAGCGTTCTTACCTCACAACGGCAGTCAACCACCCAAGCTAACTGGCTAATGTTGGCAAGCTTGCTAGCTACTTCCAGACACAAATTGGAGAACACCTCACTTTGACCATTTTACTCGCCCTGGCAGAGCTGGCTAGGCTGTTTTCATGTTATTTAGAGCGTTGGTGACAGTAACTATGCTTTGCAACAATTGAATTAGGCTTGTTTCCGATGTTTACTGACAACAACCATATTCAATGGGTGTTGAGCATTCGTAAATTCGTCAGTTATTCTGCGCTCTGGAACACTCAGACGAGAGTGCTCTGAAATTAGAGTATATAGCCAGAGCGAATTTACCAGCTACGTCTATCAACAGTTGTCGCAGTGACATCATGAACATTCTATTGAAATGGTTACTTGCATAGTGGAGTCTCTTGTTTAGACATGTAGCTAGCTAGCTAAACAATGAACAATTATCCTAACTTATAACGTTACTACCCTGCATGAATCTGCAGGTAGCTTACCAACCAGGTTCAATGTTAGCTGGCTAACATTAGGCTATAACTATCAATGCAAATGGCTCTGAGATACGAATAATATAAATACACAGATCATACACATAACGTTAGCTTGCGAGCCAGCCAGCTAACTTAAGCTAGCTAGCTAACAGTACACTTTCACTTGAAATGAAAACGACTTTCTGACAAAATTTGAAACGTGTAATATCTGAAAATGTAGGTAGCTAGACTATCTTTACCCATATACATGGATGGACACTTCTCCCTCTCTACCACAGATTCCATGGTTGCCCTTAGTTTGAAGATGTAATCCGGAGACAGGTGTTTTGTACCACAGCCTTCTGTGTGTTCTCTTTTCGACTCCGTCTGCATATTTGCAATCAAACGCAATAATTTTCTTCAGCTCCTTAGCTATCAAACTCTAATTCCACTGATTTCAAAACTCTGTCCTCCAGAAACTGGAGAGCAACACTTATGCGCTTGTACTATGTGATATCTTTCAAAAAAGCTGAGTTAGAAAGGATTACCTACACATACTGACCAGCTCATAGTATAGACAGAAGTGTACTACATGGCAGACCAATCCAAACTCATCTCTCGGCATGCCCAGCCCACTCATTATCTCCACTAATCATGGCTAACAGGAAGGTTGGTGCCTTTTTCTGTGGCTAAACCAACTAGGCTCGTAATTTAACAATTGTATTCGTATTTACAGATGGCATACAAATTTGATATTAAGGCACATGAAAGTTCCCATGTTCCCGAAGGCATTTCTGCCCACATTTTGATAAAAAATGTTACATTCAAATGACTTTCCTGTGAAGTATTGACACGCGACATACGCCTAGTTTCCTGAAACGAGTCACATATCATACTAAATCGAGTGTCTCGGATTTATGTACAGAATAATACAAAATGCTCTGAGACCAGGTTGGAATAACCACCCTGTTGACTTGATGCAAGCAGTTTCCCACCAAGTTTCTCTCTGTTGCTAAAGTACGGTATTATCTAAATGTTGCATTACGTATGGAGAGAAGCAGTTGCTGCAATGAATATTTCACTTATTTCCCATGTGAGTTAAACATCATGGTTGTGTCCTTTTTATTTATTGTGTGTATCTGTGTGTGTGCCTACTTTTGCATAAGAGTATGCGTGTGCACACATTTGGATACCGTCTGTGCCCCTGCTGAAACCTTCCCAGGCTGTTTTTGGGCTGTTTCTGACCTTACAGACCTATGCTGCTCTGCTGGCTCTGTTTAAAGCTGGGGTTGTCCTGCAGGTCACTGCCCTGCTCTGTCTGTCCTATCTGTCTGATGTCCAGTTTGTCTCTGAGGGGCAAACTTGACTCCGTTTGAACTGATTCCATCCTTCTCTGTACCCTCTTTCCATCCCTACCTCATCCCTCTCTCTATATCACTCTCATCCCTATTTGTGTACATGTAGCCACTGCCAGCTTTTACATGAACATTGTTATGTGGACCCCCAGCTATCATGCATTTATCCACAGAGGCATTGACCTTACCTTCTCAGGTAATCTAGCTCTAAAATTAGCCCTGTTGTCTGTTCTGCAGGCTGCAGCTTGCTGTCTCACTGATGTCCTTGCCTTGTTATGCCAGCTTTGCAGTATACGACACTGAGTGTAGGCTATCTCTATACACTCTCATAGAGTAGACCTAATCCTGATAAACACATCAGCCCTGATGCATGGCGCACCTCGACAGGCATGGGGTAAAGCCAGGACAGAAGCCTCCAGTCTCAGTTCATCAAACTAACACGGTCTATCTATTTTTACCCTAGCTCTATTCAGGCACAGTGATGTAATATCATATTAATGTCACTTTTGTTCCCCAACGTGGTTGATTTTCACGTGTGCTGCTGCCCAGTAGGCTACAATGGAATCTAATGCACTCATTACCATACCAAAGAAGAAAAATTAAGACAGACACGCATGCACACACGCACACACACCCACGCAAACACACACACATTCACTGCCCCCTGGAGGTGGAAGTTGGGGACTGAGGCATATGACACAAGGACAATAAGAACCCTAAGCAAGGCCATATACCCACCCAGCCCTGAGCGATGAGGACAGTTCTATTTAAACTAAATATATGCATAGAGTGGTCATGTTAATGGGGACGTTTTGATGTAATATTGGCTAAAAATGACATTGTGCAGAGCATCACAGCATGCAATTTCTAATTACATTTTAAGCTTTCGTTTTCATCTCTGTTTCAGAATCATTGTAAGTTATTCAACCTTAGCACAACAAAAATACATTTATTTGTTCATTTTCTCTGGAGTCATGCTCTGTACGGTGATAATACCGTACTATTTTACCTATTTTATTTTTTCGTTTAACTTCTTATGGAGCGGCAGCAGAGGTGACGGTTTTGGAGAGTCTGGCGTGCCCAAAGTAAAACGCCTGCCACTCAGGCCCAGAAAATAGGATATGCACATAATTAGTACTATTGGATAGGAAACACTCTGAAGTTTCTAAGAGTATTAAAATATTGTCTGTGAGTATAACAGAACTGATATAGCAGGCGAAAACCCAAGGAATTTCTGTCCTGGAAAAAGTGTTTTTGACACATTGCCCTATTTTGAACCCCTCCCTATTGAAAACAGCTATATATGGGAGTAAGATTGCAGTACCTATTGCTTCCACTGGATGTCAACAGTCTCTAGACAGTGTTTGGTGATGTTAGGTTGCTCTGGATGGTAATAGAAGAAGAATTTCGAACTAGTCATCGGATGTAAACAGAAGAGGATGCGCGTTCATGGGCTCGCGCACGCTGTGGTTTTTTCCTTTCCTATCGTCCAGTTTATAATCCGGTTGAAATATTACAGTAAATATACATAAAAGTGTTCCTAAGGATACATTATCAATGATGTTTGATTGTTCTTGGACAAGTGTATAGGTATAGGTTGAACGCGTTCTCTTTACGGTTCAATGGGCAACTCAACGGTGGATTTTATGATCATAACGCGCCAACCAAACAGATTTCTGGATATAATAAATGGGTTTGGAGGCTTTAGCACTGAACAGAACCTTACAGAAGAAGAATTACTGAAGGAAGTAGAAATGACAACAACTAGCGCCCCACTCCCGACACTACCCTGTGAAATGTGAGGTGCCAAATTCAAAATCCAAAAGTTGAATTATTAAACATTCATCAATATACAAGTGTTGCATAGTCATCAAAAGCTCTGATTCTTGGCAATATCACAGCGTTGTCCGATTTCAAAAAGGCTTTACGGCAAAAGCACAGCATTTGATTGTTTGAGGATAGCCCCTCTAATATTTATGCATTAGCATAAATCCATAACCCAACACGGGTCTCAAAAAATGCATAAAATCCCTAATATAAAATCCCTTACCTTTCGAAGAACTTCTGCTGAGGGCTTCCCAAGTGTCCAATGAAGACAATCCATGCTTCTTTTGTTAGAAAAAGTCATTTATTATATCCAGAAATCTCAGTTTGGTTGGCGCGTTATGATCATAAAATCCACCGTTGAGTTGCCCATTGAACCGTGAAGAGAACGCGTTCAACCTATACCTATACACTTGTCCAAGAACAATCAAACATCATTGATAATGTATCCTTAGGAACACTTTTATGTATATTTACTATAATATTTCAACCGGATTATAAACTGGACGATAGGAAAGGAAAAAAACACAGCGTGCGCGAGCCCATGAACGCGCATCCTCTTCTGTTTACATCCGATGACTAGTTCGAAATTCTTCTTCTATTACCATCCAGAGCAATCTAACATCACCAAACACTGTCTAGAGACTGTTGACATCCAGTGGAAGCAATAGTTACTGCAATCTTACTCCCATATATAGCTGTTTTCAATAGGGAGGGGTTCAAAATGAGTCAAAAACACTTTTTCCAGGACAGAAATTCCTTGGGTTTTCGCCTGCTATATCAGTTCTGTTATACTCACAGACAATATTTTAACACTCTTAGAAACTTCAGAGTGTTTCCTATCCAATAGTACTAATTATCTGCATATCCTATTTTCTGGGCCTGAGTGGCATGCATTTTACTTTGGGCACGCCAGACTCTCCAAAACCGACACCACAGCTGCCGCTCCCTAAGAAGTTAACTTCTTAAGGAGCAGCAAGGTGCGCTGGGGCACTAGCGCCCCACTCCCGACACTACCCGGTGAAATGCAAGGCGCCAAATTCAAAATCCAAAAGTTGAATTATTAAACATGAATCAATATACAAGTGTTTCATAGTCATCAAAAGCTCTGTTTCTTGGCAATATCACAGCGTTGTCAGATTTCAAAAAGGCTTTACGGCGAAAGCACCACATTTGATTGTTTGAGGGTAGCACCTTCAATATTTTTCCATTACCATGAATTCATAAGCCATCACGGTTCACACATAACACATTTCACAGCGAAAACAAATCAATTACCTTTTGAAGAACTGCTGAGGGCTTCCCAAGTGTCCAACGAAGACAATCCATGGTTCTTTTGTTAGAAAAAGTCATGTATTATATCCATAAATCGCCGTTTGGTTGGCGCGTTAGAATGAGAAAATAGAGTCCATTGAAACGTGAAGAGAACTTGTTCAACTTATACCTATAAACTTGTCCAAGAACAATCAAACATAATTGCTAATGTATCCTTAGGAACACTTTAATGTATATGTTGTATAATATTTCAACCGGAATATAAACTGGGCGATAAGAAAAGAAAAAACCACAGAGCGTGCCTGCCGGGAGCGCACATTTTCTTGTAAGGACATCTGTGGGGACACTTCCTTATTCGTCTTCTTCTCTGCTCTAAAAGCAGCTAAGAAGAATCAGAACACTTTCTCGAGACTGTTGACATCCAGAGGAAGCGATAGGTACTGCATTCATATGCCCTTATATGGGCATTTTCATAAGGGAGGGGTTCCAAATGATCAATGTGTCAAAACCACTTTTTCCAGGACAGAAATTCCTCGGGTTTTCGCCTGCCATATCCGTTCTGTTATACTCACAGACAAAATGTTAACACTTTTAGAAAATCCAGGGTGTTTCCTATCCAATGGTACTAAATATGTGCATATCCTATTTCTGGGCCTGAATGGGAGGCATTTTACTTTGGGCACGCCAGGCTCTCCAAAACGGTCATCTCGTGCTCTACTCCCTAAGAAGTTAATCCTGACTTTAGCTTTTTATGTAATCAATGTATTTTGGGGATTAGGTTTGCAGACCACTCCATCCAGACTGAATAAGCTTGACAGCTCATTCTGTTGAAAGCTTTCACAGTTACTAACCCTTTGTAGGGTCAGTTGGTTTAAAAATACTGTAGCTGTATCTAGATTTAGGTAGCTATAGCTTTTTTCTCTTTCAAACGCACACTGTTTCTATGTAGACGTTCATATAATGTTTCTGTGTTGAGAGTGGCCAGGCAGAATATCTGTTTGATTAGGGTCAGGTTTTTGAGTGAAATATGCAGGAGAGGAAGGGAGGAGTACTGAGATGTAAGGGATGAGGAAGGAGTGGAGAGATAGAAGGGAAGAGGGGGGTAGCGATATTGATTATTTCTGTACACAAGGATGATGAATATTTGTTGGATTACCCTTGTGTGAGAAATGAAAAATAGGTGAGAATGATTGAGATAGAAGAGAATGAGAGAGAGAGGTGTTAAACCTGTTGATGCAATTTGTGGGTGCTTCATATCCCCTCTGTCTGTAGCTCCTCCACTGTCTGACATTTACTGACACACACGCACACATACTACAATTTCTAAATGTGTAAACAATGCACTGCTGTTGTAAATAATCAATAACCAAAGCCAAACTATATTTGGAGTAGCAAACAAACTATCCACTCATGTCTCTAACAGTGTGTTTCCAGATTATGACAGTTATCTGTCCTGTAAATGAACAGTCTTCATTTTTTCTATTCTGGTGAACAGACACATTGACAGCAGATGTACATAACGACAGCCTGCTTTCCATCCTTTATCCATAGTGGACTTAAGTAACGTAGCGATCTACTAGTAAGATGAATATGGATGATGTTTTACCTTAGCCCTGTTGTGTATTTGATCAGCGCAGGTGGACACTTTCTTTCTTTTCCTTCCCAGCGTACGTTTGAGAGGAACAAGCCGCTATTTATCCACGTTGGTGTGTGCGTGACTGTGTGTGTGTTTGTCTGTGATGGCACTCCTCTTGTGTGCCGATATATCTGCTGTTACTGTTACAATTGCTGTAAGTAGGAGGCTAGGAGCCACGCAGCATGCTCATCAGTGTGAAAACGTGGTAGGGGGGAACGGAAACGGGGAGAGGGGGTTAGGAAGAGGGAGAAACAGAGAAGGAGGGAAAGGCAGAGAACATTGTCAATGAACAGACCCTTACAGAAAATCCACATGATTTCACACGAACTTTCATGTGAAATCATTTGAAAACGTATTTTTGGAACACTTCACTTGAAATCACATGTTTTAATATGTGTAGTTGCATGTAATCGTATGTTGATTTATATGTTGTCACATTAACTGCATGTCACGACTTCCACCGAAGTCGCCTCCTCTCCTTGTTCGAGCGGCGTTCGGCGGTCGACGTCACCGGCTTTCTTGCCATCGCCGCTCAGTTCCTCATTGTTCCATTTGTTTTGTCTTGTTCCCTTCACACCTGGTTATCATTTCCAGTAATTACGGCATGTATTTATTCCTCTGTTCCTCATCATGCCGTTGTGTGGAATTGTTTGATGTTTCATGTTGTGTGAGGAGCCAGGCTAGGTTCTACTGGGTAACGTGTTGCACCCATTATTATATTATAATGTTGTTACCATTCATGGACTTTGTTATTCCGTCTCGCCCTACACTTATGTATTTTGGCTAGAGGAGTGTTTGACGCTATATTGCGTTCATTCTTTTGTTTTTTTTCCTGCCAATAAAGTGGGCGCCTGTACTATATTCTCCGCTCTCCTGCACTTGACTTCAACCCCAGCAGCGCACACCATGACACTGCATGTGTTTTTCACGTATGGGAATTCTCTGAGGACAAGCCAAGCTCTAGCAGAGTGGTTGTTTAGATGATGTATGGCTATAAATATACAGTGGCTGAATAGAAATATACTTTTCTAGACAGGGGCTATATAAAAACAGTTCTAGACAGGATATTTATAAAAAATGATATACTGTTCTAGGCACTGTAGGGATAAAAGGTGGGACAGAAACATTGTTCAGCTGAGAGAAGAAACTAATGATGCTGGTAGATGGAATAAAGCTGTAACGTTGTGCGCTGAGAGTCAGGGAGCGAGTGTTTTAATGAAAAAACGCAACAGAATCCAACACAAGAAACACGAACAACGCACAGACATGAAACCAAAACAGAAACAATGATGCCAGGGGAAGGAACCAAGGGGAGTGACATACTGTATAAAGGGCAGGTAATCAAGGAGGTGTTGGAGTCCAGGTGAGTGTCATATTGCGCTAAAGCGCATAACGATGGTGACAGGTGTACGCCATAACAAGTAGCCTGGTGACCTAGAGCCCGGAGAGGGAGCACACGTGACAGTACAGCCTCCCCAATGCGAAGCTCCTACCGCAGGACGCCGACCAAGATGACGATCCCGGGGATCAGGAGCGGACCTGTCACCTCTGCTAAGGCACGGGAACCTGTCGATCCACCTGAGGCGCATGGCGACCTAGAGAGCCGGAGAGAGAGCATACGTGACAGTACCCCCTCCCCGGCGCATTCAGCTCCAGTCACAGGACGCCGACCACAGGGACGATCCCGGGGATCAGGAGTGGACCGGTCGCCTCCGCTGAGGCGAAGAAATCTGACAAAACGTCTGAGGAGAGAGAGCCTGATGAGCCAGCTTAGACTGCCCCGGTTGGCCTGACAACCGGACCCGACATCACCGCTGAGAGTCGGGTTGCAAGCTTTTGATGACTATGCAACACTTGTATATTGATGAATGTTTAATAATTCAACTTTTGGATTTTGAATTTGGCCTGAATGGGAGGTAGTGTCGGGAGTGGGGAGCTAGCGCACCACCACTCCCTTAGAGGTTAATTCCTCTCATCCACCCCTCTCTTAAAGGAAGGAGAGAAAAGGGGGGAGGAGGGAGAGGGTAGGGGAGAAATTATATTATTTTAGCAGATGGAGATATTAACATCAAGGAAATGACCACTGTGCAGCTTCCACTCAGAGAAAACCTCCTGAACATCTACAGTGAGGGAAAAAAGTATTTGATCCCCTGCTGATTTTGTATGTTTGCCCACTGACAAAGAAATGATCAGTCTATAATTTTAATGGTAGGTTTATTTGAACAGTGAGAGACAGAATAAAAAAATTCAGAAAAACGCATGTGAAAAATGTTATAAATTGATTTAGATTTTAATGAGGGAAATAAGTATTTGACCCCCTCTCAATCAGAAATATTTCTGGCTCCGAGGTATCTTTTATACAGGTAACGAGCTGAGATTAGGAGCACACTCTTAAAGGGAGTGCTCCTAATCTCAGTTTGTTACCTGTATAAAAGACACCTGTCCACAGAAGCAATCAATCAATCAGATTCCAAACTCTCCACCATGGCCAAGACCAAAGAGCTCTCCAAGGATGTCAGGGACAAGATTGTAGACCTACACAAGGCTGGAATGGGCTACAAGACCATCGCCAAGCAGCTTGGTGAGAAGGTGATAACAGTTGGTGCGATTATTCGCAAATGGAAGAAACACAAAAGCACTGTCAATCTCCCTCTGCCTGGGGCTCCANTGAGAGGACAACTGGGTGAAAGTGTTGTGGTCAGATAAGACCAAAATGGAGCTCTTTGGCATCAACTCAACTCGCCATGTTTGGAGGAGGAGGAATGCTGCCTATGACCCCAAGAACACCATCCCCACCGTCAAACATGGAGGTGGAAACATTATGCTTTGGGGGTGTTTTTCTGCTTAGGGGACAGGACAACTTCACCGCATCAAAGGGACGATGGACGGGGCCATGTACCGTCAAATCTTGGGTGAGAACCTCCTTCCCTCAGCCAGGGCATTGAAAATGGGTCGTGGATGGGTATTCCAGCATGACAATGACCCAAAACACACGGCCAAGGCAACAAAAGAGTGGCTCAAGAAGAAGCACAATAAATACTTAGGGAACAGTGGGGCAATATCACAGCGTTGTCAGATTTCAAAAAGGCTTTACGGCGAAAGCACAACATTTGATTGTTTGAGGGTAGCACCTCCAATATTTCTGCATTAGCATAAATTCATAAACCATTGCGGTTCACACAAAACACATTTCACAGTGAAAACAAATCCCTTACCTTTTGAAGAACTTCTGCTGAGGGCTTCCCAAGTATCCAATGAAGACATCCAATGATTCTTTTGTTAGAAAAAGTCATTTATTATATTCATAAATCTCTGTTTGGTTGGTTCGTTATGTTCAGAAAATCCAATGTCGAATCGCCCATTGAAACGTGAAGAGAACACGTTCAAATATACCTATAAACGTTTCCTAAACAAATCAAATACCAGTTAAAATGCATCCTTAGCTATCCTTTTATGAATATTAGCGATAATATTTCACTCGGATGGTCACCTATACCTTATATAAGTAAAATAAAGTGGGGCGCTCCAGCCAGACTCGCGCCCGAGAACTTGTTGACATTTCAGGTCCCCCATGCCATTTCCTGTACCTATTCGTTGTGTTTACTCCAATCTCTCTGAGTCTTTGTATATAGACTGCTGACTTCTAGTGTAAGCCATAGGTACTGCAGTCTTAGTCCTGGTAACAAATGGATTCAATAGGGAGTGTGTCTAACAGAGCCAAAGGTCACCAGAAACTGATTTCCGGATGTTTTTTTCTCGGGCTTTTGCCTGCTAAATGAGTTCTGTTATACTCACAGACATTATGTTAACACTTCTAGAAACTTCAGAGTGTTTCCTATCCAATAGTACTAATTATGTGCATATCCTATTTTCTGAGCCTGAGTGGCAGGCATTTTGCTTTGGGCACGCCAGACTCTCCAAAACCGTCACCTCACCTGCCGCTCCCTAAGAAGTTAACTACTTAGGGAGCAGTGGGGCGCTCCCGACAATACCCGGTGAAATGTGAGGGGCCAAATTCAAAATCCAAAAGTTGAATTATTAAACATTCATAAATATACAATTGTTGCATAGTCATCAAAAGCTCTGATTCTTGGCAATATCACAGTGTTATCAGATTTCAAAAAGGCTTCACGGCGAAAGCACAACATTTGATTGTTTGAGGGTAGCACCTCTAATATTTATTCATTAGCATAAATCCATAATCCAACACGGATCTCACAAAACGCATAAAATCGCTAATATAAAATCGCTTACCTTTGATGAACTTCTGCTGAGGGCTTCCCAAGTGTCCAACGAAGACAATCCATGCTTCTTTGGTTAGAAAAAGTCATTTATTATATCCATAAATCTCTGTTTGGTTGGTGCGTTATGGTCATAAAATCCATCGTTGAGTCGCCCATTGAACCGTGAAGAGAACACGTTCAAATTATACCTATACACCTTCTACAAACAAATCAAACATCATTTTTAATGTATCCTTAGGTATCCTTTTGGATATATTTGCTGTAATATTTCAACCGGACGATAACGTGAACGATAGGAAAGAAAAATAAAGTGGTGCGCATTCACAATCTCGCGCGCGTCAAACCTTATTTACAAAAGTGGTCGCCTGACAATTTCCTGTCCCCATCCGTTCTGGTCACTGCTAGAGTTCCCAGTCTTTGACTGTTGACTGTTGACATCTAGTGGAAGCCATAGGTACTGCAGTCTCAGTCCTACATAAAGTTGTATGCAATAGGCACAATGGAGAAGATGCTCATTTACAAAAAAAACTGCAAATCCGGATGGATTTTCCTCTGGTTTTTGCCTGCTATATCAGTTCTGTTATACCCACATACATTATTTTAACACTCTTAGAAACTTCAGAGTGTTTCCTATCCAATAGTACTAATTATGTGCATATCCTATTTTCTGGGCCTGAGTGACATGCATTTTAATTTGGGCACGCCAGACTCTCCAAAACCATCACCTTGGGAGCCGCTCCCTAAGAAGTTAACCTCTTAGGGAGTGGTGGTGCCTAGCGCCCTACTCCCGACACTACCCGGTGAAATGCAATGCGCCAAATTCAAAATCCCAAAGTTTAATTATTAAACATTCATTAATATACAAGTGTTGCATAGTCATCAAAAGCTCTGCTTCTTGGCAATATCACAGCGTTGTCAGATTTCAAAAAGGCTTTACGGCGAAAGCACTACATTTGATTGTTTGAGGGTAGCACCTCCAATATTTTTTCTATTACCATAAATTCATAAACCATGCGGTTCACACAAAACACATTTCACAGCGAAAACAAATCAATTACCTTTTGAAGAACTTCTGCTGAGGGCTTCCCAAGTGTCCAACGAAGACAATCCATGGTTCTTTTGTTAGAAAAAGTCATGTATTATATCCATAAATCTCTGTTTGATTGGTGCGTTATGATGAGAAAATACAGCGTCCACTCGCCCATTGAAACGTGAAGAGAACTCGTTCAACCTATACCTATAAACGTCCAAGAACAATCAAACATCATTGATAATGTACCCTTAGGAACACTTTTATGTATATTTAGTATAATATTCAACCTGAATATAAACTGGGCGATAGGAAAGGAAAAAAACACAGCGCACGCAAGCTGGTGAACGCGCATTCTCTTCTGTTTACTTCTCTGTGACCACTTCCTAATTCTTCTTCTATTCCCATCCTGATCAACTAAATAGAATCAAAACACTGTCTAGAGACTGTTGACATCCAGTGGAAGCAATAGGTACTGAAATATTACTCCCTTATATGGGCATTTTCATAATGGAGGGGTTCAAAATGAGGCAATGTGTCAAAATCAGAAATTCCTCGGGTTTTCGCCTGCCATATCCGTTCTGTTATACTCACAGACAATATTTTAACACTCGTAGAAACTTGAGTGTTTCCTATCCAATGGTACTAATTATGTGCATATCCTATTTTCTGGGCCTGAGTGGGAGGCATTTTACTTTGGGCACGCCAGGCTCTCCAAAACCGTCACCTCGGGAGCTGCTCCCTAAGAAGTTAAGGTCCTGAAGTGGCCTAGCCAGTCTCCAGATCTTAATCCCATAGAAAATCTGTGGAGGGAGCTGAAGGTTCGAGTTGCCAAACGTCAGCCTCGAAACCTTAATGACTTGGAGAAGATCTGCAAAGATGAGTGGGACAAAACCCCTCCTGAGATGTGTGCAAACCTGGTGGCCAACTACAAGAAACGTCTGACCTCTGTGATTGCCAACAAGGGTTTTGCCACCAAGTACTAATTCATGTTTTGCAGAGGGGTCAAATACTTATTTCCCTCATTAAAATGCAAATCAATTTATAACACTTTTCACATGTGTTTTTCTGGATTTCTTTGTTGTTATTCTGTCTCTCACTGTTCAAATAAACCTACCAATTAAATTATAGACTCATCATTTCTTTGTCAGTGGGCAAACGTACAAAATCAGCAGAGGATCAAATACTTTTTTCCCTCACTGTAATAACTAATATATGACACCCCATCAAACATACACACACTGTCCCTAGCAAGCACACTCAGATCCCACCGACATGTACTGCAAGTGCATGTCCATACATACATACACGGATGCACATGTACACAAATACTACACACACAACTTACTCATGTGCTGTCCACAGCAGGAAACAGCCGGGGGGCTGTAGTGGAGTTCTCATGGTCAGGGTGTTGGGAGGTAAACACAGCAGCAGCTCAGATAAATGTAAGCTACCCAGTGTTCTTCTTAGACAGTAGAGAAGGAATAAATACCTTTCCAAGTCCTGGCAATGTTTGGATGTGTTTCTTTTTATTTAATGTGGTGGAGCAGAAACACATCCCGAGAGAGCCAGGGTTGTCTATTTTTCTTTCTACCTTTGTCCGTCAGTCTTTTTGTATTTTAAGGGTCCATAAATCTAGCCCTGTGAGTAATATGGTGCCTTTACCACAAAGCAGTCTTTCTGAGTTGTAAAATGATGTTTCAGTCAGTTACGAGTTTCTTGGCCTGAGTGGCAGGCCTTTTACTTTGGGCACGCCAGACTCTCCAAAACCGACACCTCAGCTGC
This sequence comes from Hucho hucho, assembly GCA_003317085.1. Lineage (NCBI taxonomy): Eukaryota > Metazoa > Chordata > Actinopteri > Salmoniformes > Salmonidae > Hucho > Hucho hucho. The sequence continues at coordinate 178,373 of QNTS01001330.1, forward strand.
CACTCCCTAAAAAGTTAACTACTTAGGGAGTGGTGGCGAACACCAAACTTGTTTGCTTATTTTTTCTTAACATTTCCAAAGTTATTATTGGTAACAAAAGCAACTATGACAGCGATGCAGGCAACAGACGGAAAATGTGAACACGTGTGCAGGACGGGAGATGCGCAAATGTCTGCAGACTTGAACTGCACGAACAATTGGGAAGTGCTTGGGGAATTATGTCCGGGTTAGAAATGTAAAAAAAAAAATATTGGTCCGCAAAAGTTAAAATCACTATTTTTATGTGAATGAATGAGGAGGCGGAACACACCTCAATTCAAACTGTTCTTAGAAAAAAAAAATGTGGAATTGACAAGCCTATAAATAGTGCCTTGGTTTGAGGGCAGCGCGGATTTACTACTTAGGGAGCAGTGGGGCGCTCCCGACACTACCTGGTGAAATGTAAGGCGCCAAATTCAAAATCCAAAAGTTGGCTGCGTTATGTTCATAAAATACAGCGTCCACTCGCCCATTTAACCGTGAAGAGAACACGTTCAACCTATACCTATACACTTGTCCAAGAACAATCAAACATCATTGATAATGTATCCTTAGGAACACTTTTATGTATATTTACTATAATATTTCAACCGGATTATAAACTGGATGATAGGAAAGGAAAAAAACACAGCGCGCGCGAGCCCATGAACGCGCATCCTCTTCTGTTTACATCCTGTGACTAGTTTGAAATTCTTCTTTTATTACCATCCAGAGCAACCTAACATCACCAAACACTGTCTAGAGACTGTTGACATCCAGTGGAAGCAATAGGTATTGCAATCTTACTCCCAGATATGGCTGTTTTCAATAGGGAGGGGTTCAAAATGAGGCAATGTGTCAAAAACACTTTTTCCAGGACAGAAATTCCTCGGGTTTTCATTTGCATGGCAAAGAGAGACTTTGCAATTAATTTGTAATTCATCTGATCACTCTTCATGACCTTCTAGAGTAAATGCTAATTGCCATCATACAAACTGAGGCAGCAGACTTTGTGAAAATTAATATTTGTGTCATTCTCAAAACCTTTGGCCACGACTGTTCTGAAATGCCCCAGAGTCTGCAACAACACTAACCAAGGGGCACCACCAAGCAAGCGGCACCATGAAGACCAAAGAGCTCTCCAAACAGGTCAGGGACAAAGTTGTGGAGAAGTGCAGATCAGGATTGGGGTATAAAAAAATATCTGAAACTTTGAACATCCCACGGAGCACCATTTAAATCTGTTATTAAAAAATTGAAAGAATATGGCACCACAACAAACCTTCCAAGAGAGGGCCACCCAACAAATCTCACAGACCAGGCAAGGAGGGCATTAATCAGAGAAGCAACAAAGAAACCAAAGATAACCGTGAAGGAGCTGCAAAGCTCAAAAGCGGAGATTGGAGTATCTGTCCATAGAACCACTTTAAGCCGTACACTCCACAGAGCTGGGCTTTACAGAAGAGTGGCAAGAAAAAAGCCATTGCTTAAAGAAAAAATAAGCAAACAAGTTTGGTGTTTGCCAAAAGGCATGTGGGAGACTCCCCAAACATATGGAAAAAGGTACTCTGGTCAGATGAGACTAAATTGAGCTTTTTGGCCATCAAGGAAAACGCTATATCTGGCGCAAACCCAACACCTCTCATAACCCTGAGAACACCAACCCTACAGTGAAGTATGGTGTTGGTAGCATCGTGCTGTGGGGATGTTTTTCATCGGCAGGGACTGGGAAACTGGTCAGAATTGAAGGAATGATGGATGGCGCCAAATACAGGGAAATTCTTGAGGGAAACCTGTTTCATTCTTTCAGAGATTTGAGACGGGGACGGAGGTTCACCTTCCAGCAGGACAATGACCCTAAGCTTACTGCTAAAGCAACAGTTGAGTGGTTTAAGGGGAAACATTTAAATGTCTTGGAATGGCCTAGTCAAAGCGGAACCCATCCAACTTGAAGGAGCTGGAGCAGTTTTGCCTTGAAGAATGGGAAAAATCCCAGTTGCTAGATGTGCCAAGCTTATAGAGACATACCCCAAGAGACTTACAGTTGTAATTGCTGCAAAAGGTGTCTCTACAAAATATTGACTTTGGGGGGTTAATAGTTATGCAAACTCAAGTTTTGAGTTTTTTTGTCTTATGTCTTGTTTGTTTCACAATAAAAAATATTTTGCATCTTCAAAGTGGTAGGCATGTTGGGTAAATCAAATGATACAAACCCCCGCAAAAAATCAATTTTAATTCCAAGTTGTAAGGCAACAAAATAGGGAAAATGCCAAGGGGGGTGAATTTTTTCACAAGCCAATGTACATGTTTATATTCAGACAAAGTCATCTGTATGTTGTATACTTCTAGGTATTGTAAGCAGTTGTCAGATGTTGACACTCCTTCATACCTCTCTGTGTGAACAACAACTAAGATGGAAGATGTCTCTCATCGAGGTGTTTTATGAGACAACAATAATAACTGACAACAGGTGGAGGAGAGGAACAACAAAATAGATCACACCTGTACAAACAGGAAGGAGAATGAGGGAGAGAGGGAGAGCGAGAGAGAAAGATAAATTTTTCCCTGAGATTACAAGGACCCAAAAATTGTTTGAACAACAAACAAATATTGATAAGTTGCTGTATATGTTAGCTGTTAGGTGAAATACCGCAGTGTGTAATCATCAGAGAAAAATATGTCACCTGTTGCGATAAGAAAAGGGCAACCAGTGGAGCACAAACACCAAAGTAAATAAAACTATATTTATCTCTTTATTTGCCCTTGCCATTTGTACTTTTTCCATTTGCACATTGTAACAACGCTATACATAATTAATGATTTAATATTTCAAACATATTTCTCTTTTGTGAGTTTTAATTTGTGATTGTTTATTTCACTTGCTTTAGCAATGTAAAAACATGTTTCCCATGCCAGTAAAGCCCCTTTGAATTGAATTGAAAGAGAGAGAGAGAGCGAAAGAGGTTGCATCTGTACTGTAATAGCTAAAACAAATCATGGGAAACATGGAGTCGCTACACTGTAGCTAATTTTACGTAGTTTAATTCTCTTTGACAGATCTTGTTCTTTACCTACAATCACGACTCTCCTCCTGCTGTAATTAGACTGATAACAGGCTGTGACTGCTTCACACTGTTTCCTCTTTCTTCCCAATTACGTCCCCTGTGACATTTAAGACATTTTAGCACTGATGGGTGTAACATCTCTAGTTGGATCAATGGTAGTCAGTGGCGGGCCGTGGCTTCCTCTGGAGGTAATGCTACGCATTTATGTGGGGAGGCGAGTGAAGACCTTGCATGCGTCAGAGTGATGCACTGTGGCTCGGCGACCGGTGGGTGGGTGGAAAATACCATTCTGAATGAACGCCCACCCACACACTGTTAGTTTAGTGGGGATAACGAAGACGAGAAGTCACACACAGAGATTTCCTAATATGGGTTGTCTACTTCCTAAATTATTACTTTATACTGACAGTGAGTATCGGTGATTTACATAATAAATATTGAATTTATACTGACGGAGGGTGGGGGGGCAGATAATAAATGTTTTGGTCTGCTTTATGTCATGTTATATTTAAACGCCTAAATGCCATTCCTTGTTTGGGATAGATGTGACATGGGAACACACTAAACTATACATTAATTTCTTTTATGTTATCAGGTATTTGGTATTTTCAAAAACTGAGAGCGCAAAAGAGATAAGAGGGAGTAGAGAAGGAAGTCAGACACAGAGTACTATCTTTGTGACATGCAAATTTAAGGTTGTCATTGAGTTTTATCCCCAGAGGAAGTAGTACATGATGATAGAGATGCTATGCAATGGAATAGGATGTGTACATAGTTTCCATTGGAGCTGAGGGGCTGATAAGAGACAAAGCTTCTGCTCCTGCTTATACTGGCTTTGTGAGAAGAACAGTGTCCGACCGTCACTCAACCCTCCCTTTTAACGCCTGTGGTAGACGGTAAACTCCGCAATATGCCATCATCATACAACAGGGTAAACCCCTTGCAAACATACATCAACAAGAACAAACTTAACATTCTAATGGAAATGGAAATCTAATTGGACGCTAGAATTTTATGTAAAGTCTCCTAAATATGGACATACCAATCACCCACCTTATCTCATCCTATCACAAAACCTGAATCAGTCTACACCAGAACTGCTGAACAAGACTCTTAATCTAAAATGTTAGTTCCATGACTTCCGCAGAATCTTAACAAGTTTGTTACAATGAATAGCAATTAAAGATCAGACATGACCATACATTCATCTTTCTAACATGGTATTTTCCAGAACACTTGCTTTCCACCGCCACCTTGGCGTTGATGCCCTGTTCACTGTTTTTTTTGTTTTACCTTTATTTAACTAGGCAAGTCAGTTAAGAAAAAGTTATTATTTACAATGACGGCCTACACCGGCCAAACCCGGACAACGCTGGGCCAAATGTGCGCCGCCCTATGGGACTCCCAATCACAGCCAGTTGTGATACAGCCCGAATTTGAACCAGGGTGTCTGTAGTGACACCTCTAGCACTGAGATACAGTGCCTTAGACCGCTGCGCCACTCGGGAGCCAGAGCGTGTGCGATGAAGATCATGAGGTAAATTTCTTGTTTGAAGAAATTATTTTGATTGTCTTGATGAGTCTCTCAACTACAATTTGCTTACAATTCACGACTAACAGTATCCTTCCACTTACTGTAACCATTAAATTGCATACTGAGAGCTTGTGTTATAGGAGTGTACATTTTGCAGTCGATGCACCATCTGTTTGCATTCTTATCTTACAGGTCTCAGTAAGGATTCTGCAGAAGCATGAGGGTTTCAGTCACTTTTTGGAAAAGCTGTCCTACGATGAGGCGTGTGTCAACCGACGCATGCCAGCTGGATTGCACCATTGATGCACACACACACTTGCGCGCAAACACACTCACTTGTACACTTTAGTTTTCCTCACACATATTGCCTCCCCATAACTTGCTTTATTTATTTCACTATTTGGTTGCATCTGCATGTTCATTTGAGAGGCAGAGTCTAAGGGGTTAAGAGGGCCATATTGGAGCTAGCGAACATTCTCTGTTTCATCAGATGTAGATTGTGTTCAACGGTAATCATTTTCAGAATAGGTAGGTTCAACCTAAAACGTATCGTTGATATTTCGTATCCCATGTATCTATATAAATCAAATCATATACTGTAGATACGTATTGAATCGTCTTGAAATGGAAAGATGCACATCCCTATTAACATGTATGATTTTTATTTTGTATGTAATGCCACTGACTTTACTTTCATTAATCTGAGGACTGTTATTTATCTAATCAACTAACTATGTTTAATTGTTACCAGATTAAATTAATCATATGACAATTAACTCAGTAGGAATTGGGGCACCACGAGAGTGGTTCTTTAAAGTGTTACCATTGCCCGAAAGAGAGGGACATAGACATAATACTTTGGTATATTTAGAAACTACTCTCACAGTAATTGTATACTTTGGACATATACCGCCACCTGTTTGAAGTAAGGAATCATACATGTATTTACATGGAAATGCCTTGTTTTTTTGTCTATTTCTTTTGGAACCAGGCCTTCTTGGAAAGGTTATTGAGCCTTTTTGCACCACGCTTGTAAGGCTCTAATTGTCTAAAAGGGGGTCCCAACCTGTCTTCTACTGTTGTTCATCTCTGCTGTCATTTGGTATCCAGTGACTTGTCATGTAGTCCTGAACAGAACAACAGAGTTAATTTCCCTTCCATTCACTCCTGAAGCTGCCTCTTTGAAGATAGGCTAGCCAGACATGTCAATGGCTCCCACTGTGGTGATGAGAGTAGCGTACTACGGGGATTTGAGAAGAGTAGTAGAATGGTCCCACTTAAGTTCACTTTTCTAGATACTTTACTTAGGACAGCTAATCAGCCGTACCAGTGATTGTCCGGGATGTGACTATCGTCTCTACCTCATGTTGAGATTTCAGAGTTCAAACCACTTTGGACGTGATCTGCAGCTTGACTCCTTTCTGGTCTGATATGTTAATTCCTAACCCATCATTTTATACAGTGCTTCAAAAGGGGCGGTTCGTGAGGCTGACATGCTCTCAGACCTCACTCAAGGGGGCGTGACTACTTACTTGTACAAAGTTATAGAAACAATTTCCTTTTATAGTTTCAAGATCACATCCCTCTCTTAACAAAAACACAACTTCGTACATGTAGTGTATATACTTTTCAAGTTACAGTATTTCCTTTAACATTTTTAATGACATCACAAAATAACAACCGAAATGACATTATTATTTTTTAGATCGCCTCTGACCATTCCCCACGTTCTACGTTAGAAATATTGTTCCAGTATTCGCTTTAGAAGGTGTTAAAGTTTAGACGGGAAAATGTCTGTGAAACAAAGGCACATTCCTGTGTGAATTTGGAGATGGAGATAGCTGAATGTTCTAATCCTTGATTTACAACAGGGTGTGAGCTGTCAACCCCACCAGCTCCCTTCTCCCCCCTCTGTGGAGGGGATCTGGCTGAAGTTATTTATTGCAAAGTTGATCTGACCTATTTGGATCCTTACATGACAGTCATGACACCACGTTCACCAGCACACAGTTCGTATGTCTTGCTCATCATGTCAAATTAATCTCATCAATATATTATAGTTGCAAATATAATTTCATAACTTTTGTTTTCTTAATGATAGCTTGCATTTCTTATTGTCCTCTTAATCTTTAGTTTCTGTATATTTTCCAGGAGCTTTCTCGATCGCCTTGTAAAAAGAAGTCAGGGAAGACTTTTGCCAGTTTTTCCCATACTTGCTGCTGGTTTTTGCTTCCCTCGGAAAAAAACATCCACCTTCACATCTTACTGCCACAATATCACATTTTCTATTTATTTAACATGTATGCTTTTTATTTTGTATGTATGTAATTCCACCATCATATTGTAACATCAGCACACATTTCTTATGTCTCGCTCATCATGTCAAGTAAATCTCATCAATGTGTTATAGTTCCAAATATGATTTCATATAACTGTTTTGTTTTCTTAAAGCCTACATTTATTATTGTCTTCTTACTGTTTGGGATCTGCTTCTTATTACTTTGTTAGCACTTACTCTTAGCTCAAAGTAGCGTACGGCTTTGTTTACTTATATAATAATAAAGTCAGACACACTGTATACTCAAATCATTTAATGCACATGTGTCAAACTCATTCAATGGATTACTGAGTGGCTGCTGGTTTTCATCCTCCCTTGTACTTGATTGATTAATTAAGGTAACTAATTACTAAGGAACTCCCCTTACCTTGTTGTCTAGGTCTTATTTGAAAGGAAAAAACTAAAACCAGCAGACACTAGACCCTCCATGGAATGAGTTTGACACTCCTGCTTTAATGGAAAGAACCAACATTTCAGGACCTTCGTCAGGGAGGGTTGAGGATGCCACATAGGCAGGTATCCCCTCTGGCAGGTATCAGGCTAAAATGCTTTTAGTCTGATACCTGCCAGGGGGGAGGATGAATAGTTTTCTTTTGGATAGCCTGTAATGTTTTTTTCTCTCACACCCTGTAATAAAATCTGTTCACTCAAGTATTTCACTGTCTGTTAACCGGTTAACAACCTACTAATTAAGCATATGGCCATAAATTACATCATGGACTTGCTTTCTCTGCAATATTCTGGAGATAAACTTAAAAGACACACTCACAACGCAGTTGAGTCTTCAGTTCCACATTGCAACAGTAGAGGTCACTCAAGTGACATAAATGACAGCAAAAACAGATGCTTTTGGAGAAATTGCAGTACCATGGGTTAGTTATAGTAGTAGTATTGATAGTTGATTTGGCTTCACCACGAATTAGCATTGCATTTATTTGCAGTGTTGCCATTTACTTTCCACTCAAGGATTGCTCCAGCAGAGAGGCAACCACGTTTTGGGTAATGTGAGAGACGGTGGGTAATGTTATAAGTTAGCTAGTTGTGGACACAAGCTAGTTGTCCTAGCTAGCTAGTGTATCATGTGATGCACAAAATGGCAGATAGCTAGCTCAATACATTTCGTTATCAAAATGACATCTTTGAACAATGGTAAAGTAACTAGTGGAGATGTGAAGATAAACCCTAACTTTTGTATTGGTTTATTTGGCTTTACAAAACAAGCTAAAACTGCACACCTCTGAGAACAAGCCATCTCGACCAGCTGTCAGCTAAAAAGAGAGACATCCGCACGAGCTCAGCCACCCACATGAGCTAAGCCATCCACATAAAGAGACAAGTGCAATTATTGAACGCTGTGAGAAATTTTACAGCATGACAATCACAACACAATCATAACGATTAGGAAATATTCACGCTTGGAAGAATTGTCCCTAACACAGGGCACTCCCACATCATATGAATGTGCCTACCTGATTTAGGGTGAACAGTTGAGAGTTGGGTCCAATTCCATTGTGAAAGAAATCCTAAGTACAAACTTAAAATGTATAAATTGATGATTCGGATTATGGGATGGGATGCCATGGTCATATTTTTCAATATTCTGTTCCAATGAAAGGGTTGGTCAGATTCACTTATCTGTGGACCAGTGGTGGTCAGTGCGATTTTTTTTCCCATGAGCATGGCCTTATTTCTTTTACAGCATATCGGATGACTGTCATTGATATTCCATTCACCCAGTTCAATGAAACAGCGATAGGTTTAGGCTACTACATCATACTCTAATTTCCCTATACCCATCATGAGGTTGCTACAACCTAGCCAATGAATGAAAGTTTACAACGTAGGTGCACACAGGTCGAGATACATTTTTTAGGTGTCAGACAGTGACACATTCAATATTGGCTTGCACACTTTTGCCTGCATCTAGCTGATATAGAGTGTAATCATTAGTCCAACCATTACAAATTAGAGTTTCTATTGGACAAATTCAGGTATGTTTATGACCATTCCATTTGCTTCCGTTTAAGAAAAGTTTTTCAACAGAATCGGCGGAATGAATGCACCCCAGATCAACTTTCAAAGCATTCACGTTGTATTCCTTCTAATATCTATGTGCTTTCCTCTCACCTTTTCCCTTCGCTTGTAGACTTCAATGCACAACACATCAGCTGTATGTGACCAGGCAAAAAAAATATTCCAAGCCCAACCATATCATAACCGCTACACACAGCTTACATCGTTGTCACCATATTAGCTAAAGTAACATCATAGTTAACATAGATAATGATATAACCCTTTAGTAAACCCACAACAATCAGTGGCGATTTTAGCATGTAAATCTTGGTGGGGCAAACTCCCCCCCAAAATGTTTTATTTTTACCAGCAAAGCCACTACACAACACAACACTAAACAATACATGAATTGCACTATAACGCTGACAAATGGTGACAACAAACTGTTAGCGCCTATGTAAAGCTTTCCAAACAGCATGGCTTTCTTTTCAGCACCATAGAGAGAATCTTTACCACTGCTACACCTGGCTTCAGCGTAGACTTGTCTGGCAGCAAAACATATCATTCAGCCTCATTTAGCTGATGACTCTCCCGGCTCTGCCCACCGACATCCTAATAAGGAAAACAAGAGCAAAGAGAAAGAATTCGGCAGACAGATTGGGAGGGTTGTCACATCCCCCCTCCCCCCCATAAAACCGGGGACCACCAAGGACCCCGGAACACCAAACCAATCTAACAAACACACAAAATACTGCCCTGGTTAACACTATCCCACTGCCCAAGCCAACCTCGTCCTCCCCAGACCTCAGAAACCGTTGAGCAAAGGAAGCAACCTTTAAGAGGAAAGAAGAAAATGAGAACAGACAGGAGCGACAGAACAGGACAATACAAAACACAAAATAAACAGTGGCCAGTCATGTGACTCTTCTAAGTTGGTGTCAGCCCTCTGCTCCTTGATTAGATCGGAGCGGGGGACAGAAACCAGAATAACAGGGAAAGTATTGACAGATTTCTTTGTAACATTATTGTTAGCCTGCGCAGTGACTATGTCGCCACGGCTCATGGAACGCGTCACCACGCACGCAGAGAACACTTCTGGGAAACTCTGCGCGATCTAAACAGGAAACCATTAGAGATGGAGACACGACAGGCCATACACACTCACCTGCCAAGAATCAGTCTCAGCAGAGAAGGGTAACACAGACTAACACAAACGACTCAGAGGCACCTGTGTCACTCAGGATCTTCACTGGCACTGGGTCGTTACGTCTTAAGACACTGGGCACAACATCACATGCCCCCTCAGATAACTTTCAAAGCATTCACGTTGTATTCCTTCTAATATCTATGTGCTTTCCTCTCACCTTTTCCCTTCGCTTGTAGACTTCAATGCACAACACATCAGCTGTATGTGACCAGGCAAAAAAAATATTCCAAGCCCAACCATATCATAACCGCTACACACAGCTTACATCGTTGTCACCATATTAGCTAAAGTAACATCATAGTTAACATAGATAATGATATAACCCTTTAGTAAACCCACAACAATCAGTGGCGATTTTAGCATGTAAATCTTGGTGGGGCAAACTCCCCCCCAAAATGTTTTATTTTTACCAGCAAAGCCACTACACAACACAACACTAAACAATACATGAATTGCACTATAACGCTGACAAATGGTGACAACAAACTGTTAGCGCCTATGTAAAGCTTTCCAAACAGCATGGCTTTCTTTTCAGCACCATAGAGAGAATCTTTACCACTGCTACACCTGGCTTCAGCGTAGACTTGTCTGGCAGCAAAACATATCATTCAGCCTCATTTAGCTGATGACTCTCCCGGCTCTGCCCACCGACATCCTAATAAGGAAAACAAGAGCAAAGAGAAAGAATTCGGCAGACAGATTGGGAGGGTTGTCACATCCCCCCTCCCCCCCATAAAACCGGGGACCACCAAGGACCCCGGAACACCAAACCAATCTAACAAACACACAAAATACTGCCCTGGTTAACACTATCCCACTGCCCAAGCCAACCTCGTCCTCCCCAGACCTCAGAAACCGTTGAGCAAAGGAAGCAACCTTTAAGAGGAAAGAAGAAAATGAGAACAGACAGGAGCGACAGAACAGGACAATACAAAACACAAAATAAACAGTGGCCAGTCATGTGACTCTTCTAAGTTGGTGTCAGCCCTCTGCTCCTTGATTAGATCGGAGCGGGGGACAGAAACCAGAATAACAGGGAAAGTATTGACAGATTTCTTTGTAACATTATTGTTAGCCTGCGCAGTGACTATGTCGCCACGGCTCATGGAACGCGTCACCACGCACGCAGAGAACACTTCTGGGAAACTCTGCGCGATCTAAACAGGAAACCATTAGAGATGGAGACACGACAGGCCATACACACTCACCTGCCAAGAATCAGTCTCAGCAGAGAAGGGTAACACAGACTAACACAAACGACTCAGAGGCACCTGTGTCACTCAGGATCTTCACTGGCACTGGGTCGTTACGTCTTAAGACACTGGGCACAACATCACATGCCCCCTCAGATAA
>QNTS01001330.1:190385-280449 GCA_003317085.1 Hucho hucho
AAAACCGGGGACCACCAAGGACCCCGGAACACCAAACCAATCTAACAAACACACAAAATACTGCCCTGGTTAACACTATCCCACTGCCCAAGCCAACCTCGTCCTCCCCAGACCTCAGAAACCGTTGAGCAAAGGAAGCAACCTTTAAGAGGAAAGAAGAAAATGAGAACAGACAGGAGCGACAGAACAGGACAATACAAAACACAAAATAAACAGTGGCCAGTCATGTGACTCTTCTAAGTTGGTGTCAGCCCTCTGCTCCTTGATTAGATCGGAGCGGGGGACAGAAACCAGAATAACAGGGAAAGTATTGACAGATTTCTTTGTAACATTATTGTTAGCCTGCGCAGTGACTATGTCGCCACGGCTCATGGAACGCGTCACCACGCACGCAGAGAACACTTCTGGGAAACTCTGCGCGATCTAAACAGGAAACCATTAGAGATGGAGACACGACAGGCCATACACACTCACCTGCCAAGAATCAGTCTCAGCAGAGAAGGGTAACACAGACTAACACAAACGACTCAGAGGCACCTGTGTCACTCAGGATCTTCACTGGCACTGGGTCGTTACGTCTTAAGACACTGGGCACAACATCACATGCCCCCTCAGATAAAAAAATGTCATTTCTAAATTCACATTTTATCATAATTATTTATAAAAAGATCTGTCAGTGGTATTTTGTGAATGGGGCACACTGTCCAGCCCCCCTTCCCCCTATTCTCCCTGGTATTCCTTCCCAGGTGCACGGAGCAAAGATTTGATAGGCAGGATGCTAGATAATGATGTGTTCAGTATCATCACTGGAAGAGGAGAGAGAGTGCAGACTAAAACATACAGTGTTTGATTTGATTTTAGCTGCCGGTGATAGGGAGGACTCGCAAGTAGGTATGTTTGTAAATTAATTTGATCAAGCTATATAGCCTATTGATTCCTTCTTGATGAATAATAAAATGAAAATGTCTTGTTGTTTCTCTGTAATACTAGCCACCTAGCAATTTTATGAAGTTGGTTTTAGCTAGACAGCTAGATAGGATCCCAATCTCCCAACCTCATAACTAGCTACCAAGCCATTTCAGACCATCATTAAAGTAGCTTGTCTAACTATCTTAACTGGCATATACATATATATATATATGTATTGGCCATGGCTCCTGAGTGGCGCAGCAGTCTAAGGCGGTGCAAGAGGCTTTACTACAGTCCCTGGTTGGAATTCAGGCTGTATCACATCCGACCGTGATTGGGTGTGCCATAAGGCCCAGCGTCATCCGGGTTTGGCTGTGGTAGGCCGTCATTGTAAATAAGAATTTGTTCTTACCTGACTTGCCTAGTTGTAATAAGGGTTCAATTTAAAAAACAACTGGCGGCAACCGCAGCGCAATCAATAGGAGGTGAACAGTGGCTGGTGCTGAAAATATAGATAACTTGTTATGCAAGTGTTGCTCACCAAAACCTACACCAGTCGAGCAATTCATTTCAACAGTGATCTTCATTTTAATTTGACTTTACAAACAACAAGAGGGCTTAATTGGAGTCTATTTCTTCGGGGCCTAGACCTATATAAAATAACTTAACTGGCTGAGGGAGGCTATGAGGCTTAACAGCCTAATAGAAGTAGGATTTTTTTATTATGTCTACTTACAGTTGCAACTGGTCAAAAATGTAGCATCCTAAATAAAACAATAATTTAAAGAAAAAAGTCTGCACGTTCGAACTAAATCAATGTAACTAATAATGAAAGTGCACATTTGTAAATCCCAAACTCTAAAAGTAATTGGAAAGATAGATGTAAATTATGTGTGAAATTGTGGTTACAATAAAGAATGTAGCCCATCATGCAAATGTTTCCTATTAGCAAGAAACTTTTATAGCCTGGCTACTGTTGTGAAAATACCTCAACTTGCAATGTATTCGATGCTTAAGTACTCTAAAGTGTTACATTTCTAACTCAAAACAGCATTTCTTCATCAACATCTTCTTGCTCAAGGGCCACGGTTGATTTGTTTGTGAAGATGACGTTTTTGAATGTCTCGCCAGCTTTGATCCATGCCTGGGCCTGCAGGACGCAAAGTTCTTTGTTTGTCAGACGAATCATTGGGTCAAAACTACAGAACAGTACAAAACAAGCGAACACACATGGTTAATGTTCTGATTATTCTTTTTTTTATAATATATGTTATGTATATATATATAAAACATTTCTTACCGAGCCTTTCAATGAGCCACGCAAGTTTCTTCAACTGTCTTCTGACTGTGATTAAAGCGATGTCGATGTGCTGTGATGCCCGCAGATTATAGATTGCCTTTGCTGGTCGCTCATCATCTTCATTCATCAGTGAGTCAATGGCTTGAATAGTTATTGACTCACTCACGCGTTGAAAGGGCGAGGAACGAGATGGAGTCACAATCCATGCCAGGCACACCTGTGAGCTCTGGAACTCCACCTCCGACAGGCAGAGTCAACATACGTGGCGGGTTCGTCAGGTCATCGGTTCACCCTGACATTTCCATTCCTCTTCTGACAAGAGAACCTGACCAACTGCTCACCAGGCACAGCAAGGGCCGCCCGGACCGTTATGCTGTTCTGCTATTCCAAGGATGTGTAACCGAAGAGAGATACCACGAGTGGGCACAGAAAACATAGGCTTTCCGCTGTGGACATCTATTTCAGCACTGTTTCGCGCTGCTTTGAGACAAGCATGGAGAAATGAAAATGTTCAAATATTCCCTGATATTCTTAAGACATGTGTTGACTGAATATAAGCAAATGATGTCTGCTAAATAATCAAGTTAGGTTTCTCCAGAAATAAATAATTCTAAATAACAAACTGGCTTCATTTAGAAATTAGTGAGAATGCCTCACCCCATGTTCAAGAATTGCCTTTTTCTCGCATACTCTAGGTTAAATGAAAACAAAATCTCCAAAATATTATTACTTTTTAAACAAAGCGATTATTATTATTAATTAATTTAGAATTATATAAAAGCCCCTTAGATATTCTCAGATATTCTCACAGATGACTAACGGAAAATGCCCCTTCGATATTAATATAGAGTCCTCTTAATGTAATTATTGGTCGGAGAGTCACGTCACTGAAGAAAATATTTTTCGATATACCGTAGGCCTACCATAGGCAAAATGAGTCTCACTAGTGTAAAAATGGTGTAGGTCTTATATATTTAAAGAGCATATTGAAGTTAGAAGCAAAAGCCTGCAGCTATTTTAGCACCGTTTCGCACTGCTCTGAGGCAAGCATGGGGACTGATCTTGATAAATCAATGAGATTTTTATTTTCACTTAATCTCCGTTTGGGTATTGGTTAGACAAGAATTAGAAAATTAGGGTGCAGAAATGTTATGCTCTTAGTGTAACCTTTATTTAACTAGGCAAGTCAGTTAAGAACAAATTCTTATTTACAAGGACAGCCTACTCCTTCCTCTCATTTTACAGCACCATATTTTCCATTCCCGTCCTAACGGAAGCCCTAATGGTTTTGTTTTTCGTTTTTTCTCTGAATAGAAACACCATAATATTAATCTAATTAATTAATTTCTTAAAATGTCTTAAAATCAATCTCATATACTATGTTATTACAAAAAAGCTTTTAAATTCTCTGGTAATGCCAATACGGAAGACTATCAATTGCTTCTCGAAGATCACCTCTGGTGGTCAAACTATCAATAACTTGCATTAACAGAAAAAATGGCTGACAAATAGATAACGTGCCACAGAATGCTGCAGCAGCCCGCAAGGTGTGCCGCAGTATGACGCAACTTCTAAAGGAGGAACCACTGTACATGCCACTGAACGCAAGTGCAACACACAAAGAAAAAAAAGAGAAATGCAATAACAAAGAGGGCAATTGCAACTTTTCGCTAAATTCCCCTCACGTGAACATAGCAACCATAGCAATTCCTCCAATGTGAATAAAGCTACCTTGTTGGTATAGTTTCCACCCGTAATGGGTATCCTGGGGTAAAGCATAAACTTTTTACATCTGCCATGGTTTTCCTGGGGTACTAAATGTACTAAATAAGACACATTCCTTTCCATCTTTTACCCAGATTTGAGCAGAGATGTAGAGAAGCATATTTAGTTAATTTTTTAAAAGAACCACCAATCAGGAGGATATAGACAGCTTGAGGTATGCTTAGATATGCAGAAAATAATTATGATGCCATGTGCCTGTATTGATTATGTGTGTTATGGTCCCATGTACTCTGTTGTAATTTGGATGTACTGTAATATCCTAGGCATGTTCGTGTAGTACATTAAGATGTGTGATTTACAACATTCAGAGTGACACCCTCAATGGCATTTGACCAGGTAAAGACGTATGAATAGTTATACCACGGGTGGTTCTAATCCTGAATGCTGATTGGTTAAAACCGCATTCCAGCAGGTGTCTATTTCACAAGTTACCACCAGCTAAATCTATGACGTTGAAATGCCTATTTACTCTGTTCCATCTCACTGCGCAATCCACTGTCAACCCTGCCAGGAAATGTATAAACTTGATCTCCACTATAAAAAGCATCTAGAAATTATATCCCATTTCTTTTAGAATGGCATTTGGTTTTCAACAGCAGAGATTTGTATAAACCTTGCTGTCTGTCTCTCCGACCTTTTCAATATTGTTTCAGCAAATTGAGCTGGTTGTCGTAGCAACACACAGAACTTTTTTCAGTTGACTGGCTAAATCTAAACTAAAATGGATGAGTGGGACATTTCTTCTGATCTTTTTGGCGGCATGACTATGGATGAATGGGAAAAAGAGATGGCATTAATACCCAGGCATGTAGATTTGGAGGATATTGCATTGAATGACCTAGAGAAAAGCCACAACAACAAAAAACACAGTCAAGAACAATATTAAGAATACAAACTGGGCTGTGCGTTGCTTCGAGGGCTGGCTAGCAGAGAAGAAAAAAGTTGTTGACTTCAAAACTGTCACTAAGGAAGAGTTTAACATCCTTCTCCGACGGTTTTAT
This sequence comes from Hucho hucho, assembly GCA_003317085.1. Classification (NCBI taxonomy): domain Eukaryota; kingdom Metazoa; phylum Chordata; class Actinopteri; order Salmoniformes; family Salmonidae; genus Hucho; species Hucho hucho. Next base: position 195,381 of record QNTS01001330.1, read on the forward strand.
GGAAATGTACGAAATGGGAAGGGGGATCAGTACAGCATAAGTAGCTATCTGGCACTCCGGAGTGGGCTCAACCGGTTTCTAAATTACCCACCCATCGGTCGCAGCTGGTGCCTTATGAAGGACACTGAATTTAGCACCTCGAGTCAGGTATTTCTGGGCAACTTCAAACAGCTAAGAAGGCAAGGAAAATAAGGGGTCTGGTCCAGAAAGTGTGGTCCAGTTGCATCTGGGTCGAAGAGGAAAAGAGGGGAACAGACGATTAAAGCCCAACTCATTCCTTGTAAAAACAGACGAGAACGGTCTAAGGTATGTTGTTCATAGCCTGTTTGTGTTATTTCTAAGTTGCACTCATACAGTGGGGCAAAAAAGTATTTAGTCAGCCACCAATTGTGCAAGTTCTCCAACTTAAAAAGATGAGAGAGGCCTGTAATTTTCATCATAGGTACACTTCAACTATGACAGACGAAATGAGAAAAAGAAATCCAGAAAATCACATTGTAGGATTTTTTATTTATTTATTTGCAAATTATGGTGGAAAATAAGTATTTGGTCAATAACAAAAGTTTATCTCAATATTTTGTTATATACCCTTTGTTGGCAATGACAGAGGTCAAACGTTTTCTGTAAGTCTTCACAANTATTTTGGTTTCATCTGACCATATGACATTCTCCCAATCCTCATCTGGATCATCCAAATGCTCTCTAGCAAACTTCAGACGGGCCTGAACATGTACTGGCTTAAGCAGGGGGACACGTCTGGCACTGCAGGATTTGAGTCCCTGGCGGCGTAGTGTGTTACTGATGGTAGGCTTTGTTACTTTGGTCCCAGCTCTCTGCAGGTCATTCACTAGGTCCCCCCGTGTGGTTCTGGGATTTTTGCTCACCGTTCTTGTGATCATTTTGACCCCACGGGGTGAGATCTTGCGTGGAGCCCCAGATCGAGGAAGATTATCAGTGGTCTTGTATGTCTTCCATTTCCTAATAATTGCTCCCACAGTTGATTTCTTCAAACCAAGCTGCTTACCTATTGCAGATTCAGTCTTCCCAACCTGGTGCAGGTCTACAATTTTGTTTCTGGTGTCCTTTGACAGCTCTTTGGTCTTGGCCATAGTGGAGTTTGGAGTGTGACTGTTTGAGGTTGTGGACAGGTGTCTTTTATACTGATAACAAGTTCAAACAGGTGCCATTAATACAGGTAACGAGTGGAGGACAGAGGAGCCTCTTAAAGAAGAAGTTACAGGTCTGTGAGAGCCAATCTTGCTTGTTTGTATGTGACCAAATACTTATTTTCCACCATAATTTGCAAATAAATTCATTAAAAATCCTACAATGTGATTTTCTGGATTTTCTTTCCTCATTTTGTCTGTCATAGTTGAAATGTACCTATGATGAAAATTACAGGCCTCTCTCATCTTTTTAAGTGAGAGAACTTGCACAATTGGTGGCTGACTAAATACTTTTTTGCCCCACTGTAATTAGGCTACTCGAAAACAATATTATAACAATGCATTCTCTCTCTCAGATACGCCACTCTCGCATATAACAAGGCCACAAAGAATCATCTGGACCCAAGGGAGACACCCATGCCAATATATCCAACAAACACTGGCTTCTCGGTCATTATCACTTAAGTCAGTTGTGGTGGATAACAAAGGGAATGTATGGTTTCATTTATTAAAATTAGCTCAAATGAATGTCATGGATTGTGTTTCTTTTGTCTGAACAGTGTCCTGACAAGAGAGCACATTTTTTCTGCCAGGCAAAGTCACGCATCATAAGCGCATTGCTATGGATGTATCCAACTTTGCTGTTACTGTTTTTGACGTGACTGTAAATTAGCCGTAGTTGGCTAGCTAGCAGGCAAGGGATAAGAACATTGCCAGTCAGTATGGCAATGGAACATTTAGAACGAACGACTGGGGCACGTCTATAGATACAGAACAAAAAGAATGAAAGAATGGGTTGCGTCAATAGATACAGAACAAAAATAACGAACGACTAGATCCCGTCTCTAGCAACCCTAGATTTGTGTTGGGACTATATCTTGTGGAAGGATGAACTAGTATGAAAAAAATCAATAAAAACATTTTTTTTAATGAAAATATGTCGATCATTATTTGAATATGTTGGTAAACCGTTGTATAAAAGTGATAATACCCGAGAAGCCGGTGTTTCATGGATATATTTGTTATGGAACAGAGACTCAAGACAAAAAGGTTTCCAAAAAGGAGTAACAGGTTTAATGGAATAAAGCTGGTGATGACAAAATGAAGTAGAGAAAGTCTCTGTAAGAGGGTGATGGGAAATCCAGTTAGGTATTCTTGTATGAAGAGGAGGAGGTGGCCGGAGGATGAACACTGGAACCAGGAAGACGAGGGAGACACTGGAAGGTAGATGAAACAGGGTAGAATACGAAGGTCGAGGTTAGAGGAACAGGGAGTGAGTCCTTACTCAAACGAGACCAGACAAAGTGACTGTGTTGGGGGAGTGCCTATATGCTGACTGTGCTGATGATCCAATGACGTGCAGGTGTGGGTGATTAGAACTCAGGTGACAGTGATCTCTGTGATTGTGTGGTGGTGGAGCCTGGCTGATCCCTGACAATATTGGCACAGTTTGCCGGCACTCGACTTTGTCTTGGGCCTAACAACACTCGTGCCAATATATCCAACAAACACTGGCTTCTCAGTCATTATCACTTAAATAACCTATTCAGAAAAATTCACATATTGTTTACATAGAATTAGGCATAATGATTATGGTTTTAGATAGCAGGAAAAAGCTGTTTCAGGTGTTTGAAAAATGCTAAATTCTCCAACTTTCCCCTTCTACATCCTACATAATTCGTGCCCCATCTAAAATATTTGGTGTATGATGCCCCTGTGTGGAGCGTTAGGTAACCCGAATGGTCCCTAGGGTCTATTTTATGAATCATACACTAATGATGCCGGTGATTCATCCTCATCATCGCTAACTACGCTTTATTAATGCTCTGATTCATTATGTTTGTGTATTGCACAGTCATATATTTTTTTCTCTAGGGTCATGCAAGAAGGATGGGCAATGCAAATGATGCATCTGTCTCTGAAGACATTATGATGATATACTGTACATGCAACAATGAAGGCAGAGCTGTTGTGTAGAGACGTTGTGTGGTTTGAGTGTCTAGTTTGGCTTTTCACCTGAGTTTATTAAAAAAGGGCTCAAAACAATGGGTATGATGATGGGAGTTTCTGTTTCATTGTAGTGTGTGTTTGTGTTATTACATCTGTTTGTATTGTATTTCCCAAATTAATATTTGTCCTGTGTTTTCTCCTGAATGTGATGTGTAGGTCCAATATTATTTGGTTCCTGGTTCCAGTAAACTTTAATATATACAGTATATGTGCCGCCACTGCAAAACTTTTTTTCTGGAATGAGGTGTTTATCTGAGTCATTGTAGATCCTTGATATTCCTAAAAAAAAGGAAAGGTGAAAGCATCTGCAGTCATTACCGGAGATGCTATCAACCTTTACATTTTTGGATATCAAGGAACGGTGTATGTCCAATCAAATGTTATAATGATCATTAAACATTACTAAATAATCAAACCACATTTCCTTCCCTGAAACAAGCCCTGGGGCCTCATTTATCAGTATTGCGTAGTTATTCTAAAATACTACTTACGAACAAAATTTTAAACACATAGAAAAAGTGTGATTTTGAAAACTTTCACACATGCCTCTAATTGAACAAATTACTGTACTTAATATGGATTATTATTGTAAAAAATGTGTGCCTATGCATGATGGATAAATGAGGCCCCTGGACTTTTTGTATCTACAGTATGAGATCATCTTTGTTGAGGGTCTATTACTGTATTCTCATTTTATCTCCCCTGTTATCTCCTGTGTGTGTGTGTGTGTGTGTGTGTGTGTGTGTGTGTGTGTGTGTGTGTGTGTGTGTGTGTGTGTGTGTGTGTGTGTGTGCGTGTGTGTGTGTCACAGCAGTGATCATTAACAACAGACAAAGGAAGAGCATCCTTGTGGAGCTGACATCCAACAGGTGGTGGATATAACAGTGAACATGTTGACACCTATTCCTTATGGTTAGTAAACACTGCCACACATACACACACAAACATATGCATACAAACACATCCATGCATGCACACACACACCGACATGGACACACACACAAACACAAACACCCGCTGGCCCATGTAAGTGGGAGATTAATTTTGTCCAATCAGACAATAACATGTTTTCAGAGAGCAGAAAGAAAACAAACAACACAAAAGACTTGTTTGATTTCAGGGATGTTGAAAAGTCATTTCCCAGCTTCACCCTCCCTTCATCTCTCGCTCTCCTATATTTCCCTCTCTTTCTCTCTCTCTCACCCTCCCTTCCCTTCCTATTTGTCGTCCTCCTTCCCCATCTCTCTCTCTGTATCTCCCTCTCTCACACACGCACACACACACACACACAGTCTCGAGACCGTGTCATTGGCTGAGTAGGCTGATGACAAGTCAAGGCTGGAGGATAAAAGCTCTCTGCTCCCTCACTGCAGACACACTGTTGAACTCAGTCCAACTGCTTGCCTCAACTCAAAGGATTTACTTACCTACACTACGTACCACTCTCTGCCATCCACATCAACTATGTGCAAAGGACTAGCTCTGTCTTCCACCTGCCTAGAAAGGTACATACAACTCTTCACTGTCGCTGTCTCTGGCATTTGGATTAAAGGATTAAAGGGGATTATTATTTGGCTTTCTAGCTTCTGTAATGATGAAAGGGAAGGCGGTTTTAGTGGATTCTAAATTTAGACCTTACAGCGAGGAGACGTGTCTCGATTTGTTAATGACTAGTTAGTATCAAAATATTGTACTGAACAAGGAATAGTGCATTATTTATCTCACCTATGATATTATTCTCTCTCCTTAGGGCCAAGGAACTGAAATCAAGAATGGTCAGCTTTCTGCAAAAATCCAACTGGAGTCTATCAAGGTGCAAAATAGGCAAAACTAGACCTACTCTGGAAGAATGCATGAGGTGGAAAGAGTCTTTCGAAAAGCTGCTGTCCAATAAACGTAAGTAAACCATACTCTTCACTGCACACAGACCTGTACACACACAGACAATTAGTTCTGCAGAGATGCGACGAAAATAAACCTTTAATTCTGCACTGAGGTTAGAGTAGGATATTTTGTCCCATTGAAATGTTTTTATATATATATCTATGTATATATATTTTGTCCCATTTTAGCCCCAGGTGCTTATAGAGTATTACTGGGAGCTTGCTAAGAGATTATATCCTCACAACATCACACAGCCGCTGCTGTAGAATACACATGCTGGCACTGTGCTGGGGGTTATTCCACAAGATACAGACAAATGCATACACTTGTACACACATGTAGAGAGACACACACACATACACACACATGTACACACACACTAATGTACACACAAATACCCACACAGTAGGTAATGCAAGGACACAGATGCTAGGATAGCCTACTACATAGCATCATTGTTATTGAACTGAACCAATATTAATCTCTCTCTCACTTTCTCTCTCTCTTCATCAGATGGACTGATAGCCTTCACAGATTTCCTGGTGTCAGAGTTCAGTGAGGAAAACATTGCGTTCTACTTTGCCTGTGAGGACTACAGGAGCACTAAGTCTGCTGCCAAGCTGGCCGCTAAAGCCCAGAGAATCTATGATGAGTTCATCTGCACAGACGCACCCCGAGAGGTATGCATCCCTCAACAGCTTGCTTTATTCTCCCTAACCAATTAAATTTCTATGGCATCCCAATTTCAATCATCTTTATTGCAACTATAAATTACAACTTTATTACAACTATAAATAAAAAATTACAAATTTTAATTCAGACTGCAGCAGCTGACTAACCTCTCTCTCTCCATTCTCTATCTCCAGGTGAACATTGACCACGAGACTCGTGACATCACCAGGGCCAACCTGAAAGATCCATCTACGTCCTGTTTCGACATGGCCCAGCACAGGATCTATCTTCTTATGGCAAAGGACTGCTACCCTCGCTTCCTCCGTTCCCCGGCTTACAAAAACCATATCAGCCAGCTCTGTGCCAAGTGCACATCCACCTCCAACAAGGTGTGAACTAGTAGCAGTGGACCTAGTGTGGTCATCTAAAGTTTGAATAGAAAAGGAACTCATCGCCGTTGAACGTTGACCAGGCGTGAAGCCTTAAGATGGGAATGTCTACAGATGGAGATGGACAGATGTCTCGTCATGAACGGAAAAGAGATGGGGAAATTCTGATGCTAGCTATTTTGAAAGATGAAGACTGTCAATCACCATAGAGCTCTGAAGGAGGGAAAGAGAAAGAGAAAAGCCAGACGGGGTGATACCCCATATGGACAGAAGTTGGGACAAGAACCGAGATGGCAATATCACCACATGACGTGGACTGTCATTAGTGAATGTACGGAGATACAGAGTGGGCTGAAGGAAGTATGTAAAGGATGCATTGACAATGAGATGGACTTTAACAATCAAAGGTACACTGATATAGTGTCTCATTCTATTGCATCAATGTGTTTGTAACTAGACATGTTTTCAGGGTTGGGTATGTTACTTTGTAAATGTAATCCATAACAGTTACTTGTCCAAAATTAAAGTAACTTGATTACATTTAGATGACTTTCCCCTTAAGAGGCTTTAGAAGAAGAATAAAAGGATCCATCAAATGCATTTGGTGTGTCATCATAGTGGTCTCTGACTTGTGGTCAGACTCCCTAAGGTGGAACAATTAAACTTGAGCCTTTTTTAAATGCTGAATTGATTGTCATTGAGAAAACAGAAAGGTGGAAATGTATTTTTCCTCAAACATCCTTGCTGAATTTAAAAGTAACCTGTGAAGTAATCATCGGGTTCTTACAAAGTACCTGTAATCTGATTATAATATTTTTGCTGGTAACGTACTGTAACTGATTACAGTTGCAGTTAGTTTTTTGTAATCAGATTACATGTAATTGATTGCATGTAATCAGTTACTCCTGAACCCTGCATGTTTTCTACATGCAAATGAGTATTTATACTATTTATTTGTTTCTACTCGGTTCTGTCGTCTCTATGTGTTAAATAATGTATTTAACAAGACAAAGATAGGAAGAAAAAACTGCAATATATTTATACTGTTGTCTGATTTCTACTGTTGTCTGATACTGTTGTTGTTTTACATGACAGAAAGAATATGCTAAGTTATTTGAATAAAAAAACTAATATTCGAATATTGAAACTCTGTCTTTGTCTTACTTTTGATTATATCACTTCCATACGCAAATGGTTGATATGAGTCAGTGACGGTCAAAGTTTGAGAAGATTTGCCGACACCCAATATTGATTAGGTAACTGAATAACAAAGTCGAGATACATGATTTTGACAGTGTAGTACAACGCTGTTTTAAACAAATACTAACATTCTCACTGCATAATTAATATGAAGCATATACAGAATTATCCATTTATTTAAAACTTTTTATCCTTGGATACTAAACAGAGCCTATCTTTAGGAAGCTAGGCAGCATCCATCTCAATGCGATAGGATATCCGACTTCATTTAATAACACTACTTCCTCTCTCCGGATGATGATAGAACATGTTTGCTCATACTCTATCAATACTATGATTACTATGATTATTTTTATTAAGCCCACTCTGCAGTGAGATGAACTAGCAGGTGTCACGCCATACACTGATTGGGTCACCAAGACAACTGTTTGGCCTGTATTACAAAGCATCTGGAAGACTAAATGTTCTTGTCAGCTACCGGACAATGCTTTGTCTCATTGTGCATTGTATGTGCATTGTGTTGACTATGTGAGCTTTCGTTTCACATGGTGTGAAATGGAAGTTAGTTCTTGGAAACAGGAAATATAAGGGAGATAGTGTGAGAGCATCTACGTAATAGAGAGTCATAAAGCCTTGTTAGTCATTTTTGTTTGGACAAGTCATCGATCTTTGACAATAAAGGACATAAATCAAGCTAGCGTTGTGACAGGGCTGCTACAACCACACCAGCCATCTAACATATCCACAGTGGTTTAATACTCCTGCTGAGTTTAAGTAAAAACGTTTTTATGACTTAGTTAATGTTGAGGCCACTGTACTATCACTATTACATGTCAGCATAGCCCGAAAATAATTTGGGTACTTGTTTAGATTGTTCTAGCAATTCTCACATAAAAACTTAATTGGGAGGAACGATGTTTAACATGCTTTTTACATGGATCACAAAAGAAAATCATGATGAAAGTGGCCATTTTAGGCCCTTTCTATAGCTATAAGACCCTGTGACCAGTGAACCATACATGGTGCAGACAACATATTGGTGTCATTATACTCCTTATAGTGTGACAATATGGGGTATTGCAACATTATGGAAAAACATTCAACATTAAAAATAATTATTAATAATTATTATAATTATTAATATCTCAAAAGTACCCTTTTTGATTTTGCTTATTTTTAGACTTATTGTTTGGAACAATATATTCTTAAAGCACAACAAACTGCCAGAGTGGGCTCCCTGCAATTTTCAATCAATTATCAATTTTATACATAGAAATTGACATTATAGGTCCATAGCCAATCACAGCCCTCCTGTAGAATTGAATATTCAGCAAATTACCCGCAGAGGGAGTTCCCTTTGAATCCATTTTCCCATTGACTGTGTTGGTGGTGCTCATAAAATCATCACTTTAAAAGTAACAGAGAGCTCACTCTGGAAACGGTATGTACTTGTAGAGAATATTGTTTAAAACAATATGTATACAATTTAACAAAATTAAAAAAGTTACTTTTGAGATATTAATAGTTTTAATGTTTAATGAATTAATATGACAAATTGTATTTCATAATGTAGTGAAACGCCTATTAGGAGTATAATGACATGAAGGTGTTGTCTGGTTCATTGAGGGGGGCATGTAGAAGTCTAAAAAAGGGCTTAAAATGGCCACTTTCATCATGATTTTCTCAAAAAGGGTTTGTGTTACAAATGTAAAAAGCATTTCAAACATCCTTCCTCCCAATTAAGTTTCTATGTGAGAATTGCCAGAACAATCTGAGATACAAAAACATATTTTCGGTATTTGCTGGCATGGAATCGCTCAATTACATGGTAAGTGCAACGTAATGACTATGTTGGTAGCCTACACAGTATTGCAAAGTGCCTACTACTAATGTGATAAGGATAGTAATCTGATTTTGACCATGGAAATTTGAAGTTTTCTTTTATTCAGCCAATATCTTAATGATAAGTGTCCAAGTCAGTGATACCATTTTGGTTATTTAAATGTTATCAGTGAGGAGTGGATCTAGTGCAGGTGGAATTCAGAGCTGCTGAATTTTCATCTCAGTTAGATCTGATCTTCTTGGAAATAAAATGTCCATTCATCTCAGCCGATGAGTGTTGATAAAGCTGGTTTTGTAAGCATATGCTGTTTGCAGAGACCTGTTCAGTGCAGTTGGGACTCTGAAGAGGGGTGCTCAGGACTATTTTGATTAAGCTTATTTAGCATCAACTCAATGTTGGAAATTCCCTTTAGTGGAGCACCAGGCAATGTTCTGACTGGGAAAGGAAGCTTACAAACCAGAGATAACGGTTGTTCGACCTTGAAGGCAAATGCAACAAATAAAAAAATTATAAAAAAACGAAAAAAAATAAAAAAGCGAAGCTTGAAAACTGTGTTGAGAAGAGACCTGAGAGCATTTTGCACCTGTGCAAAGTTTCCAATATGTCGGTCTGTAGTGAGATTGCTTACTTTGTATCTGGCCCTTAAGTATGCAGATGTGTTAGTGTTCGAGCATATGACAGAGCTCATCCGGACCCAGACGAAATGTACTAGACAAACTAAACAACTTCTTTGCTCGCTTTGAGGACAATACAGTGCCACCGACACGGCCCGCTACCAAAACCTGCGGGCTCACCTTCACCGCAGCCAACGTGAGTAAAACATTTAAATGTGTTAACCCTGGAAAGGCTGCTGGCCCAGATGGCATCCCTGGCCGTGCCCTCAGAGCATGCGCAGACCAGCTGGCTGGTGTGTTTACGAACATATTCAATCAGTCCTTATCCCAGTCTGCTGTTCCCACATGCTTCAAGAGGGCCACCATTGTTCCTGTTCCCAAGAAAGCTAAGGTAACTGAGCTAAATGACTATCGCCCCGTAGCACTCACTTCCGTCATCATGAAGTGCTTTGAGAGACTAATCAAGGATCATATCACCTCCATTCTGCCAGACACCCTATACCCACTCCAATTTGCTTACCGTCCCAATAGGTCCACAGACGACGCAATCGCAATCACACTGCATACTGCCCTAACCCATCTGGACAAGAGGAATACCTATGTAAGAATGCTGTTCATCGACTACAGCTCAGCATTTAACACCATAGTACCCTCCAAGCTCGTCATTAAGCTCGAGACCCTAGGTCTCGACCCAGCCCTGTGCAACTGGGTCCCGAACTTCCTGACGGGCCGCCCCCAGGTGGTGAGGGTAGGAAACAACATCTCCACCCCGCTGATCCTCAACACTGGGGCCCCACAAGGGTGCGTTCTCAGCCCTCTCCAGGACTCCCTGTTTACCCATGACTGCGTGGCCAAGCATGCATCCAACTCAATCATCAAGTTTGCTGACGACACTACAGTGGTAGGCTTGATTACCAACAACGACGAGACGGCCTACAGGGAGGAGGTGAGGGCCCTCGGAGTGTGGTGTCAGGAAAATAACCTCTCACTCAACGTCAACAAAACAAAGGAGATGATTGTGGACTTCAGGAAACAGGAGAGGGAGCACCCCCCTATCCACATCGACTGGACAGTAGTGGAGGAGGTGGAAGGTTTTAAGTTCCTCGGCGTACATATCACGGACAAACTGAAATGGTCCACCCACACAGACAGCGTGGTGATAGGTATTTAACACTCCAAGGTTAAATATCTTGGAGAGCTAAATACCTTGGAGCGCTAACAGGCGGTGAGGGAGGAATGTGGAGTGTCCCCAGTCAATTAGGCACTCAAACCATGTTGGAAATAGTTCAGATCCACCCTTATACTGGAGTAGCAAATTCCAGGTGAGATAGTTTGCCCTGGTTTTGGATAGCTGAATCACCAAGCAACTGTGGTCCACTTTTAGCTCAGCAAGAGCGAGGTATAACATAAACACTTGCTAAATGTGTTGAGTCTGATATTGAAATTAATATGTCAATAGACATTTCCAATCATATTACACCATTTAAATACCTTGGAATGCTATGATATTGATTATGATATATATGATTATGATATTTTTCTCTAACAACCCTGAAACACCGCTTTTCTTTCTCTTCCCTATTACCTCATCCTGTCTACCATCTCATACAGTAAGCTGTGGATGAGGAGGTGGACTGTTATGCAAAACACACTTCATCATCTGTCTGCATGGTAAATCATCTGCATGATAGTGGAGAGATAGTGATGCAGACCTCTGCGTCATCAACTTCCTGACACGACTGCCTGAACTTCTCCTCTCAGTATTTTCATAAAAGAAAAATGCTAAATTACTCTGGAATTCATCCCCTGCTGTCTTTATTAAAATCTATATTGTATAAACAAGAACAGAAAGGTACAATTCATCAAATTTATAGATATTTACAGTGTGTGGTTTAAATTTATTTTATCTTGCACCATTGTAATTCTCTATAGCTTCATTGTGTAACTACACATGTATTGATAAATATACTTTAAGTTGATATATATCATAGGCTACCTTCTGTACATCAATGGAGGCTGGTGGGATGAGCAATAGGAGGACGGTATCAAACACATCAAACGTATGGAAACCACGTTTGACTCCATATTCCATTCTAGTCATTACAATGAGCCCTTCCTCCTATAGCTTCTCCCACCAGCCTCCCCTGTTGTACATGTGATTTCTCAATGCCAAACCTCTTATTGCTAACACGTCAGTAGCTAAGCTAGTATATAATCTCCTAGAAACTGCATAAGGCTGACCACTGGGAGAACATTTACAGGAGAGTACTGCCACCATTTGGGGATAAACTGATACAGCACATCCTTTCACTGACTCAAGGGCAGGAGACGCCAACCTTCCTCCTAGAGATGTACAGTGCCTTGCAAAAGTGCCTTAAATGTCTTGGAATGGCCTAGTCAAAGCCCAGATCTCCATCCAATTGAAAATCTGTGGTATGACTTAAAGATTGCTGTACACCAGCGGAACCCATCTTGAAGGAGCTGGAGCAGTTTTGCCTTGAAGAATTGTGTAATGCGTCGGTGTGTTGCTGGTGTAGAGGAGTCAGGCGCAGGACAGCAGATATGAGTAAATATAGCAAATGTTACTCAATATTATAACAAACGTAAAAAATATCCAAGCCCACAAATACGGACCACAATATAATAAAACAATCACTCACAAACAAACATGGGGGAACAGAGGAATAAATAATGAACAAGTAATTGTGGGATTGAAACCAGGTGTGTAAAACAAGACAAAAACAATGGAAAAATTTAAAGTGGATCGGCGATGGCTAGAAAACCGGTGACGTCGACCAACGAACGCCGCCCGAGCAAGGAGAGGGACCGACTTCGGCGGAAGTCGTGACAAATTGGCAAAATATCCCAGTGGCTAGATGTGCCAAGCTTATAGAGACAGGAGACTTTTAGCTGTAAATGCTGCAAAAGGTGGCTCTGCAAAGTATTTCCTTTGGGGGGGTGAATAGTTATGCACGCTCAAGTTTTCAGTTTTTTTTGTCTTATTTCTTGTTTGTTTCACAATAAAAATATTTTGCATCTTCAAAGTGGTAGGCATTTTGTGTAAATCAAATCATACAACCCCCCCAAAAAATCTATTTTAATTCCAAGTTGTAAGGCAACAACATAGGAAAAATGCCAAGGGGGTGAATACTTTCGCAAGCTACTGTACTGGGTGTGTAGACTTAAGGGGTAGTTATGTGAGGGAACCAGCAGTGGGCGTACTAGGCTTTTAAATAAAACAGAAGCCTTCTTAAACCCAATTCTTTCTCTCCCCTTCTCCTCGAAGTGTCCTTTGTCCATTTCACACCGAAGTAGAGGGATTATTCAAAACTTGGAGGACAATGTAATTAAATAAACGTATTTCACTACCGACAAATTTGTATGTGTTTATTTAATTACATTGTCCTGAAGGAACCGTACGTGTAAGTAATATTATTACATACAAGTATATGTGGTTCCATGAGAAAAAACAAAACTACTTCAGCTTGAGAGCCAGTAAATGAATAAGCCTTGTTTTCAGACAAAACTACAGTTGTCCTCATCCTCTGTGGCCTTGGTTGAACTGTTAGTTGAGTATGTATAGGATAGATGCTCACTCTCAGTTCAGCCTGTCTGTTAGACAAAGGCCAATTAAATACTGCGGTTTAATGTAGATTCAATTTGGTTACAACATCTAACCTCAACTAGGAAGGGAGAAAAAGAGAGGCAACTGCATGTTACACTCGAAGCGTGGGAAATGTCTTGTTGCGTGTCCCTAGCGAAAAGGGAAAACTGTGCTATTCCCTGACCTTGGTCTCCATGGGGTTTAGATGCTTTATCCTCTGTGAATCACAGAGATACCCAGAGAGACCAACTCATACGTTATATCTCTGTTAGGTCATTTAACTCATCATCAGGCACAAAAATACTAAAATATCCTCAAATATGTATTTATGACGTCCTACCCAATGCCTGTTTGTCACAGATACAGTACGTTCCATATGCGCCTACTCATAAAATCTGAGACGCAAGAACCTTCTACAACAGTCAAATCAAGAACATTTGCATTTAATAATACAATTATTAAATAAAAAATAATTAATACAAATTCCTATATTAACTTGAACCTGTTAGATAACCCTATCTCAATCCCCTGGCTCAGTGTTAGATGAAGAGCGGCAGGAGCCTGGACTGCTGTGACCTCAGCAAAGCTTTGACTTGGCCGCTCCTCTCTGATCAACTAACACTCTGATTGAGCCTCCACTTTCATGTTCTCTGCTATTCATCTATTCATCCCCTCCTCTCAACTCTGTACCAGTGTGTGAAATCGATTCTGCGCTCCCCTCAGTGCATTCTGTTCCTTCTCTGAATCGAGGAAGCACCCTTGATGAGGAACACAGTGATGAATATGAAGTCAGAAACAGACTGATGCTATCTGGGCGATTGCACAAAACTAGAGGCAGGTTATGTGTTGTTGTTCACCTATTCGACATCAATCTCAGAGTTTTTACCATGTCACTCCATGTTTGAACTTAACTAATTTAGAACTTAGAAATAGAACTGTCTGGACTAATCAGTACCAAAAACATCTTGATCCAGGGAATGCTACACAAGAGGTCTTGGTAATAAAGACCGTATGTTGAGAGGAAAATAAGGCTTTCTGGCTTCGCTAGCTACAGTACTGTACATCTCTATAATAGGGCTGGTAACGAGAGACTATAGTACCTGAAGTTTTTTCAGGTCTCGCAGCCCAAAGTGTGAAAATAGTATTTTGCAACACGGTCTAGTAATGTGCCAAATTCTGGCACACACAGTTTATTTAGTTAAATATCTGTTAGATGCATTCCTCTCTGTGAACTCCCTCCTTCTTCTCCCTGTCAGGCAGCCAAACACTATAGATTACAATGAGGTCCATAGTTTACAGGGTATTTATAATTTCCACAGAGGGGCTGTTACACAAGCATCACTCAGCCTTCCATTCACCTCTCCATCTCCAAGATCACAAAAGTGGTCACCTCAGACTGCAGCTATTTTCCATAATTGACTCAGTGTCATGTTTGGTTTGCCGATTTATTTAGGATACACAGTCTTAGGGTACACAGTGTTGTGACTTTACTTTCATTAATCTGATGACTGTTATTTATCGAATCAACTAACAATGTTTAATTGTTACCCAATTAAATTAATCATGTAACAATTAATTCATTAGGAATTTGGGACACCACGAGAGCGGTTGTTTAAAGACTTACCATCTCCCGAATTCAACTCTAAAGGTCCTTACCTATCGCATCCTTAAAACAGTCAATTTATTAAATCATAACCTCTTATCATATCATCATTCTGAACAGTCGTAACCTCATGCATCTGTAAAAAACCCAGCGGGGTGGGGGAGAGAGAGAGTCATCAACAGAGAGAGAGAGTCATCAACAGTTGATGTTGAGATGTGTCTGTTACTTGAACTCTGTGAAGCTTTTATTTGGGCTGCAATTTCTGAGGCTGGTAACTCTAATGAACTTATCCTCTGCAGCAGAGGTAACTCAGAGTCTTCCTTTCCTGTGGCGGTCTTCATGAGAGCCAGTTTCATCATGGCGCTTGATGGTTTTTGCAACTGCACTTTAAGAAACTTTCAAAGTTCTTGAAGTTTTCCGCATTGACTGACCTTCATGTCTTAAAGTAATGATGGACTGTCTTTTCTCTTTGCTTATTTGAGCTGTTCTTGCCATAATATGGACTTGGTCTTTTACCAAATAGGGCTATCTTCTGTATACCACCCCTACCTTGTCACAACACAACTGATTGGCTCAAAGGCATTAAGAGGGAAAGAAATTCCACAAATTAACTTTTAAGAAGGCACACCTGTTAATTGGAATGCATTCCAGGTGACTACCTCATGAAGCTGGTTGAGAGAATGCCAAGAGTGTGCAAAGCTGTCATCAAGGCAAAGGGTGGCTACTTTGAAGAATCAAATATAAAATATATTTTGATTTGTTTAACACTTTTTTGGTTACTACATTATTCCCTATGTGCTATTTCATAGTTTTGATGTCTTCACTATTATTGTACAAAATAGTAAAAATAAAGAAAAACCTTGAATCAATCAGTGCCTAATGGCATCTAGAAAATACTATAAGAAAAAGGCTTATAATTCTTTAGACTGATGCTGTCATTTCATGTGTGGTGGAAACTAATTTCTCTCAATGAGGATTCATTTATTTCTCTAAGGAGAGGAATGATAACTAATATATCTGTTTATCCCCTGGCTTGTATACAGCTCCGGCTACAGTTCCATAATGGAAAAGAGAGATAGGCATTGTAATTCAAAAGCAAATCATTTCTGCAATTCTTTTCTTCCACTTTAAAGCAGGCAAGTTCTCCAGAAAAGCCTTTGCAAATAAACCTCCTTTATGTAAGCAATTAATGGTGCCTTGGGAAAATACATTTAATTTCCACTCTCTTCTGGCCTGTGATAGCGTTCTGGAGAAACAGTGTCACGACTTCCGCCGAAGTCGGTCCCTCTCCTTGTTCGGGCGGTAGTGATCGATCAGGGCCCTTTCGTGGCAACAGAGGGCTCTCAAGGGGTGGGACGCCACCCATGTGCACCTGCAATGGGCCGTGAGGCGGCAGAAGGCGAGCGCCGACCGCCACCGCAGTGAGGCCCCGGTGTTCGCACCGGGGGACAGGGTCTGGCTCTCGACCCGAAACCTGCCCCTCCGCCTGCCCTGCCGGAAGCTGGGCCCGCGGTTTGTGGGGCCATTCAAAGTATTGAGGAGACTGAAGGAGGTTTGTTACAGGTTACAGCATTAACCCCTCGTTCCATGTGTCTCTCCTCAGGCCGGTGGTGGCTGGTCCACTCCAGGAGTCTGAGGTGCGGGAGGTTCCTCCGCCCCCTCTGGACATCGAGGGGGCCCCGGCGTATGCTGTTCGAGCCATCATGGACTCGAGGCGTCGGAAGAGGGGCCTTCAGTACCTCGTGGAGTGGGAGGGGTACGGTCCGGAGGAGAGATGCTGGGTGCCGGTGGAGGACGTGTTGGACCCTTTGATGCTGCAGGAGTTCCACCGTCTCCATCCGTGTCGTCCCCGAGGTCGGTGTCGGCACGCTGCTGGAGCCGCGCGTCGGGGGGGGTACTGTCACGACTTCCGCCGAAATCGGTCCCTCTCCTTATTCAGGCGGTTTTCGGCGGTCGACTTCACCGGCCTGCTAGCCATCGCCAATCCATTTTTCATGTTCCATTTGTTTTGTCTTTGTTGTCCTTGTTCAGGCTGTTTTCGGCGGTCGACGTCACCGGCCTGCTAGCCATCGCCGATCCATTTTTCATGTTCCATTTGTTTTGTCTTTGTTTTACACACCTGGTTTCAATTCCGCAATTGCATGTTCATTATTTAACCTTCTGTTTTCCCCATGTTTTTTGTGCGTGATTGTTTGTTGTTTCTTTGACGGTTTTATTACGGCTGGTTATATTCACCCGTGTGTTTTTAGGGCACGTTTGATTTGTTGTTCCTTTTTCCGTATTTTATTAAATACGTTGTTCACTCATCTCTGCTTTCCCGTGCCTGACTTCTACACCACCTACACACACCGACATTGACAAACAGGACAACTTAATAAGAATCCATCGAGGCCTGTTCTGTCTAGCCTGTGTCCTGGGTCAAGTCGAGTCCAGTTTGGGACAGTTTAGAAGTGGGGATATGGCATTGGAGATAACAGTCTTGGCATTCCATTGGGTTTCATTACTATAGTCTCCATGATGTCGTTTGTTCTGGGGCAACTTCATCTTACTCTGTTTTATCAGCCCCTACTACTGTTGACCTTTGCTCAGTAGGAAGTGAAACGTCAGAGGGCCAGTCTAAGAGCCACACCAAGCAAGCCAATGAGTCATAACAAGCACTGAGATTACAGAAGAATTGGTGTTCTGTGGTATTTTTGGATAAATGTCAACGTGAGATTAAACTCGCCTTCATGTTTGGCCAAACACTCTGGCATGGGGGACCTGTTGTTTTAGATTTTTGGGGAAACCCGTAAGACCTAATAAAGTTTATATACTGTTAAAGGCCAGGCACCACAGGATATTTATACATGAGATTTCTTGGTATTTTGGTCCATTAATATTAGTATTTTCAAAAAGTAAACAGAAACACTTCTACAACTTGATGAAAATGTATATTTAATTTAATTTATCATACTACCATCATCAAAAAGGCGTGAATTTTAACCACTTTTAAATGGACATATATCCATAATTTCAAAGCTCATTTCATAGAGATTGTTACAAACTGGACTATATGTAGTAAGTTACTTTGAAGAGATGGTGATTGGGTCAAAATAGGCATTTGGCGATTGGTAAGCTAAATTCAGTGTAACTGTCTTTAACTGCCATTTCCCTAAAGTCAGACTCTTCCCAAACGCCAACTCATGGAATATGCAAAAAAAAAAGGGAAAAGGGTCTCGCTTTAGAGCAATTATAGCTGGGCAACATGTTCTTTCTACAGAGCTCTGGGAAGTGAGGTGATTTTTTAAATAGTTATATAGTTCTATAAATATACACACAGGTGTTCTGCCTGCTCTTTGATGTGTGATTGCGATTGGACCAATATTTAAGTTCCATTTCAACCAAACTGCAATCAGCAAAGCTGTTATAAAACATGTGATGACCTCATTCACATGATGTAACCAATGTTTAGATCCACTGCCGATTCTAAAGCTATTGAATCTTCATCTTCATTTCAACTAAAGTAAAAAATGTAATAAAAAGTAACACAATAAAATAACAATAACGAGGCTATTTACAGGGGGTGCCGGTATGGGGATACAGGTTAGTCGAGATAATTTGTATATGTAGGTAGGGGTGAAGTGACTATGCATAGATAATAAACAGCGAGTACCAGCGGTGTACTAAACAAATGGGGGGGGTCAATGTAATACTCCAGTGGCCATATTGATTAATTGTTCAGCAGTCATATGGCTTGGGGGTAGAAGCTGTTAAGGAGCCTTTTGGTCCTAGACTTGGCGCTCCGATACCGCTTGCTGTGCGGTATTAGAGAAAACAGTCTATGACTTGGGTGACTGGAGCAGTTGCCATACCAGGCGGTGATGCAACTAGTCAAGATGCTCTCGATGGTGCAGCTATATAACTTTTTGAGGATCTGGGGACCCATGCCAAATCTTTTCAGTCTCCCGACGGGGAAAAGGCATTGTCGTGCCCTTTTCACGACTTTCTTGGTGTGTTTGGACCATGATAGTTCATTGGTGATGTGGAAACCAAGGAACTTAACTCTCGACCCGCTCCACTACAGCCCCGTTGATGTTAATGAGGGCCTGTTCGGCCTGCCTTTTCCTGTGGTCCACGATCAGCTCCTTTGTCTTGCTCACATTGAGGGGGAGGTTGTTGTCCTGGCACCACACTGCCAGTTCTCTGACCTCCTCCCTATAAGCTGTCTCATCGTTGTCAGTGATCAGGCCTACCACTGTTGTGTTGTCAGCAAACATAATGAAAGTGTTGGAGTCGTGTTTGGCCACGCAGTTGTAGGTGAACTGGGAGTACATGAGGGTACTAAGTACACACCCCTGAGGGGCCCAAGTGTTGAAGATCCAGTTGCAGAGGGAGTTGTTTAGTCCCAGGGTCCTTCGCTTAGTGATGAGCTTCATGGGCACAATGGTGTTGAACGCTGAGATGTAGTCAATGAACAGCATTATCACGTAGGTGTTCCTTTTGTCTAGGTGGGAAAGGGCAGTGTGGAGAGCGATTGAGATTGCGTCATCTGTGGATTTGTTGGGGCGGTATGCGAGTTGGAGGGGGTCTAGGGTATCTGGGAGGATGCTGTTGATGTGAGCCATGACCAGCCTTTCAAAGCACTTCATGGCTACCAAAGTGAGTGATACGTGGCGGTAATCATTTAGGCAGGTTACCTTCGCTTCCTTGAACACACGGACTATGGTGGTCTGCATGAAACATTTAGTATTACAGACTCAGTCAGGGAGAGATTGAAAATGTCAGTGAAGACACTTGTCAGTTTGTCCGCGCATGCTTTGAGTCCACGTCCTGGTATTCCATCTGGCCCTGCGGCTTTGTGAATGTTGACCTGTTTAAAGGTCTTGCTACCAAGTCATCCAGAACAGCTGGTGCTCTCGTGCATGCTTCAGTGTTGCTTGCCTCAAAACGAGCATGAAAGGCATTTAGTTCATCTGGTAGGCTCGCGTCACTAGGCAGCTCGCATCTGGGTTTCCCTCTGTAGTCCGTAATAGTTTTCAAGCCCTGCCACATCTGACGAGTTTCAGAGTCGGAGTAGTAGGATTCATTCTTAATCCTGTATTGACGCTTTGCTTGTTTGATGGTTCATCTGAGGGCATAGCGGGATTTCTTATAAGCTTCCGAATTAGTGTCCCACTCCTTGAAAGTGGCAGCTCTAGCCTTTAGCTCGATGTGGATGTTGCCTGTAATCCATGGATTCTGGTTGGGATATGTACGTACGGTCACTGTGGGGACAACGTCGTCAATGCACTTATTGATGAAGCTGGTGACTGAGGTGGTATACTCCTCAATGCCATTGGATGAATCCTGGAACATATTCCAGTCTGTTCTAGCAAAACAGTCCTGTAGTGTAGCATACACGTCATCTGACTACTTCTGTATTGAGCGAGTCACTGGTACTTCCTGCTTTAGTTTTTGTTGGTAATCATGAATCAGGAGGATAGAATTATGGTCAGATTTGCCAAATGGAGGGCGAGGGCAAGCCTGTCACGTCCTGGTTTTGGTCATTATTGTTTCTATATGTTGTATTTCTATGTTTGGGTTTGTATGGTTCCCAAATAGAGGCAGCTAAGTGTCATTGCCTCTAATTGGGGATCATACTTAAGTTGTTCCTTTTCCCACCTGTTTTGTGGGATATTGTTTTTCTAAGTGCCTGTATAAGGCGTTGTATGTTACGATTGGGTGATTCTTTGTTCTTTTGTTTGTTCCATTGAAATAAATTATAAGACAGATTATTTCACTTATAATTACCTGTATCACAAATCCAGTGGGTCAGAAGTGTACATACACTAAGTTGACTGTGCTTTAAAACCTGCTTGGAAAATTCCAGAAAATTATGTCATGGCTTTAGAAGCTTCTGATAGACTAATTGACATAATTTGAGTCAATTGGACGTGTACCTGTGGATGTATTTCAAGGCCTACCTTCAAACTCAGGCTTGACATCATGAGAAAATCAAAAGAAATTAGCCAAGACCTCATAAAAAAAATTGTAGACCTCCACAAGTCTGGTTCATCCTTGGGAGCAATTTCCAAATGCCTGAAGGTACCACGTTCATCTGTACAAACAATAGTACACAAGTATAAACACCATGGGACCACGCAGCCATCATAATGCTCAGGAAGGAGACGCGTTCTGTCTCCTAGAGATGAACGTACTTTGATGTGCGAAAAGTGCAAATCAATCCCAGAACAATAGCAAAGGACCTTGTCAAGATGCTGGAGGAAACCGGTACAAAAGTATCTATATCCACAGTAAAACAAGTCCTATATCGACATCATCTGAAAGGCCGCTCAGCAAGGAAGAAGCCACTGCTCCAAAACCGCCATAAAAAAGCCAGACTACGGTTTGCAACTGCACATGGGGACAAAGATCGTACTTTTTGGAGAAATGTCCTCTGGTCTGATGAAACAAAAATCTAATTGTTTGGCCATAATGACCATCGTTACGTTTGGAGGAAAAAGGGGAGGCTTGCAAGCTGAAGAACACCATCCCAACCGTGAAGCACGGGGGGTGGCAGCATCATGTTGTGGGGGTGCTTTGCTGCACGAGGGACTGTTGCATTTCACAAAGATGGCATCATGAGGAAGAAAAATGATGTGGATATATTGAAGCAGCATCTCAAGACATCAGTCAGGAAGTTAAAGCTTGGACGCAAATGGGTCTTCCAAATGGACAATGACCCCAATCATACTTCCAAAGATGTGGCAAAATGGCTTAAGGACAACAAAGTTAAGGTATTGGAGTGGCCATCACAAAGCCCTGACCTCAATCCTATAGACAATTTGTGGGCAGAACTGAAAAAGCATGTGCGAGCAAGGAGGCCTACAAACCTGATTCAGTTACACCAGCTCTGTCAGGAGGAATGGGCCAAAATGAAACATTTACCCAAGTTAAACAATTTAAAGGCAATGCTACCAAATACTAATTGAGTGTATGTAAACTTCTGACCCACTGGGAATGTGATGAAAGAAATAAAAGCTGAAATAAATCATTGTCTCTACTATTATTCTGACATTTCACATTCTTAAAATAAAGTGGTTATCTTAACTGACCTAAGACAGGGAATTTTTACTAGGATTAAATATCAGGAATTGTGAAAAACTGAGTTTAAACGTATTTGGCTAAGGTGAATGTAAACTTCCAACTTCATCTGTAATTGTGTGAGAAGTTGTCACAAGTTACATTGCATTAGCTTTATCAGACCAGTGTTTTTAGATTAATGATTACATCACTGAGAATATACACAGTTTATGAAACGCAGGCTTGTTTCACAATCTATCCAAGATAAATGGGAAATACCTCCAAACTCTCAGACAAGCACGTTTTTGAGAAGTCCCACTGTTATCATTGTTATGATTTTGCTTTATAATGATTGATATACATCAAGTATTACTCTGTACCACCATTAACGAGTAGATCTTATTTAGGGTTGTTGGTGTAGCTATATTCTATACCAGTGTGGTGGACTTTCACATGACAATCAGCGTGAGTTGGCATGGGAATGTGAACCAGTCTTTTTCGTGTTACTGTACATTATTAACCATTGCTATCAGCTATATAGGAATGGTAACTTCACATCCCATTGTTCAGGGTTCAAGTCCAAACCTCAGTCTACTGAGACTTGCTAGTGCCAAAGAAAGTTGGAGAGTGTGGGTGTGCACTCTATGTCTATGCATACCATTACTCGTCAATGGGGAAATGCAATCGCTTTTCACCATTCTTGATTACAGCATGATCAGTTACATTTGTCACACTGGCTAATCAACACAATGTTGAAAACAATTCAACATGAAACAACTTTAATAGCAACTTCTAACATGAGGTCCAGATCTCTCTTGTAATGAGATACGTTTTGGTATTTTTGGATAAAAATGAATGGGTCCAACTACCATATAAATTACAAGGTTTGGTCTTTCATTTTTTTTCCCTCAACAGCTGTAGACAGGATATCTGTGACTGAACCTTTCCTATTTATAGCTAAGGATGTTTGCTTTGTGTGATGGTTGAAAAAGCCAAGCATGCATTGCTCACATAGATAATGTTTATCTGAAACATGTTTTTCCAGCTCCGCTGGAGTTCATGCCAGTCCTAGGACCCCCTACTTGCAGTCTATACCTAAAGTTGAGTTCACTTCCATGTTTTGCTAATTGAGAAAGATAATCGAAAGTAATCTTGATTTGTTAAAAGCCTGATTAATGGTTCAGTTCAGTGCAACTTTTTTTACCTTTGTAAATGTAAGCATCTGATCCCAGATCTATGGTTAGGGACTAACCTCTACTTCCAGCCATCCCAGTTCTACCAGACCACTTCTCATCCAGCTGACCCTGACTTCTCTGCCCGCAGTCGCAGACCTCCATTTCATTGGCTTATGCTCTTGGCCCTGAGCCAATAGGCTCTATGTATATAAACTCCCCAAGAGTGCTGAAAGACAAAGTCAAAAAGAAAAGGGACTCTGAATCTTACGGTGGTGGACTCATTCAACAACACATCAAAAGAAAAACAGAAAATGTGTAGAGGATTAGCTGCGTTACCCCAAACATGTCTGGAAAGGTGAGATACCAAAAGCATTATGCTCTTCTGCTCTCTGAAAGGGTAATCTCTCCTACTGTAGCTTGCCTGAAATAACCCCAGAGATATCACATCACAAGTTTCTGAGGTTGATTTCTTGGTCAGAAAGCGTTTGGTCTGTAATTAAAATCACATTTCTTTATTCATAGTACATTTTTTATGCTGAGCTCTTTTTTAGTATAGTTGAAGTCATTGACATGCTGTATGGTAATGAAGTTAATTGTGAATATAGTTCTTCATTAAATAATTGTTCTACTTTTTGCAAAACATTTACGATAAATGGAAACTTGATTAATTACTTGTCCAAAATCTTTCAACTGTCCAAAAAGTTGAAAGTTTCCAGTTGCAGATATAAAGGTATTGTTCCATGATCTGATAAGATCTTAATGGCTTAATGATAGCATCTTGCTGACTGTATTCCACTGCTGCAGTCCAGACTCAGCAATTGCTTCCACCTGCAAGACAGGAAGATTTTGCCAAACTTAAAAGCAAAAAAGAGGTACAGTATCTGCTCTTTGTCATCCTCTGGTGATTAACTTAAGATGCAAATTAGGCCAAAAAAGCAAAGAGCAATCAGTATGATATACTGCAATGCCCTGTTTCTGGCACATGGGAGGATTAATACATACCAGTATCATGCATACATGATTTATAACATATATATTGAGTTATGCATATTCATTTCTTAAATCAAACTATTACTATTACTTGGAGCAGTATTTTTTGATAAAGGAAGTTCATAAGTAACTGGAAAATAAAGCAATAGAACTCATAATGCTAAAATGGTTCTTAACAAATCCCTGATAATGCAGGGCTGTTTTTTGCAGGCTGTTTTTCCAACATGCATTCCCTGAAAACTGTTCATCAATCAAAGTAATTAGACAATAGTTACTAGTTGATCAAAAATCCTGGATTTAAGATATATTTTATATTCATGGGGGATTTAACACCATTACTTAAAATTACACGTCATTACTTGGAGATTTTTTTAATGATCATCTGCTTTATGGGCTATCCTGATTTATTATGATATAGCCCTAAACTCGTCAACCTCTTAATTGCAGCCCTGGTTAGAATGGATATTCTGTAGAGACGAATGGAAACATGCGACCTAGCTTAGTTGAGTGTCATCCCCGGTCAGGAACAACAAGGTCTATCCTGTTAACAAGAAGCTGCACGTACGTATGCATGTGTGGCTGTTGTTTAAGTTGAGCCCATTTACTGATCGCTGACTATAGGGATAAATGAAAGTAATAAAGAGGAATCAACTACCTGCAGTTCACCACATTATTAATTATTGATCAGACTTTGTCTTGTTTCGTTGTCTCTGCTGTTTTTTTTACATGAGTAAGGTGAGTTCTAAGTAATGATGAACTTGGTTATTCTATTCAAAATCTCTCTGATTTACTCACTAAAATTGTCACGATCTTCAAACGGGACATACCAAGATGTAGCGAGGTTGCCAGTGTACATACTTTTATTAACGTAACTGGCAAAACAATAAACAATACAAAGATCGTAACTCCGGCGTGGCTCAACTAAAGCGCACACACACAATATAACATGACAATCTAATGTTAATATAAACAATGACCCACAACCCCAGTAACGAAAAGAACAAACATACAGTGGGGCAAAAAAGTATTTAGTCAGCCACCAATTGTGCAAGTTCTCTCACTTAAAAAGATGAGAGAGGCCTGTAATTTTCATCATAGGTACACTTCAACTATGACAGACAAAATTAGGAAAAAAAATCCAGAAAATCACATTGTAGGATTTTTAATGAATTTATTTGCAAATTATGGTGGAAAATAAGTATTTGGTCACATACAAACAAGCAAGATTTCTGGCTCTCACNAGAGAGCTGGGACCAAAGTAACAAAGCCTACCATCAGTAACACACTACGCCGCCAGGGACTCAAATCCTGCAGTGCCAGACGTGTCCCCCTGCTTAAGCCAGTACATGTTCAGGCCCGTCTGAAGTTTGCTAGAGAGCATTTGGATGATCCAGATGAGGATTGGGAGAATGTCATATGGTCAGATGAAACCAAAATAGAACTTTTTGGTAAAAACTCAACTCGTCGTGTTTGGAGGACAAAGAATGCTGAGTTGCATCCAAAGAACACCATACCTACTGTGAAGCATGGGGGTGGAAACATCATGCTTTGGGGCTGTTTTTCTGCAAAGGGACCAGGACGACTGATCCGTGTAAAGGAAAGAATGAATGGGGCCATGTATCGTGAGATTTTGAGTGAAAACCTCCTTCCATCAGCAAGGGCATTGAAGATGAAACGTGGCTGGGTCTTTCAGCATGACAATGATCCCAAACACACCGCCCGGGCAACGAAGGAGTGGCTTCGTAAGAAGCATTTCAAGGTCCTGGAGTGGCCTAGCCAGTCTCCAGATCTCAACCCCATAGAAAATCTTTGGAGGGAGTTGAAAGTCCGTGTTGCCCAGCGACAGCCCCAAAACATCACTGCTCTAGAGGAGATCTGCATGGAGGAATGGGCCAAAATACCAGCAACAGTGTGTGAAAACCTTGTGAAGACTTACAGAAAACGTTTGACCTCTGTCATTGCCAACAAAGGGTATATAACAAAGTATTGAGATAAACTTTTGTTATTGACCAAATACTTATTTTCCACCATAATTTGCAAATAAATAAATTAAAAATCCTACAATGTGATTTTCTAGATTTCTTTTTCTCATTTCGTCTGTCATAGTTGAAGTGTACCTATGATAAAAATTACAGGCCTCTCTCATATTTTTAAGTTGGAGAACTTGCACAATTGGTGGCTGACTAAATACTTTTTTGCCCCACTGTATATATGGTTCCCAATTAGAGGTAACGAAAATCAGCTGCCTCTAATTGGGAACCATCAAACCAACATAGAAATATAACACCTAGAACACAAAACACATCTAACCAAAACTGAAAACTAAACACCTGGACGTTACCCTCCTCGGGTGGGTCTTTGTGTCCATGGTGGCGGGGCTTGGAGCCGGAACAGAGGTCATCAGACTCTGGATACACCCGCTTGACCTGATGCGCTGAGCATGAACAGTACATTCCAGGCTGGGACGACACCCTAGATACCTGATGCGTAGAACAGGAACATTACGTGCCAGGTTGGGACGACACCCTAGAGGCCTGGTGCGTGGAACAGGAACAGTCCGTGCCGCTCTCTTGATGCGCACAGGGGCCCTGGTGCGGGAAGCAGGAACAGGCTGTGCTGGGCTTGTCGATGCGTACAGGGGTTCTAGTGCGTAGAGCAGGAACAGGCCGTGCTGGGCTCGCGATGCGCACTGGGGACCTAGTGCGGGAAGCAGGAACAGGCCGTGCTGGGCTCGCGATGAGCACTGGGAGCCTGGTGCGGGGAGCAGGAACAGGCTGTGCTGGGCTCGCGATGCGCACAGGGGTTCTAGTGCGTGGAGCAGGAACAGGCCGGGGAACCGGCACCCTTCTTCCAGGCTGTTCACTCACCCTAGCCTCACAGATGCGGGGAGCTGGAATGTCGCGCACCGGGCTGTGGGCGCGCACCGGAGACACCGCACGCAGAGCCGGCGCAGGATATCCTGGTCCAAAGAGGTGCACCGGAGACCAGGAGCGCTGAGCCAACACCCTCCTACCTGGCTGCAAACTCCCCCTAGCTCGACAGATGCGGGGAGCTGGCATGTCGCACACCGGGCTGTGAACGCACACTGGAGACACCGTGCGCTTCACCGCATAACACGATGCCTTACCAGTGCGACGCACGGGGAGTTGGCTCAGGTCTCCAACCTGGCTCACACAACCTCCCCGTGTGCCCCCCCAAAAAAATTATTGGGGCTGCCTCTCGGGCTTCCTCGCCAGCCGTGTTCCCACGCACTTCTGCCGCTCGGGTTTCCATGCTCCATATTTCTCTTCATAATATCGCCGCTCAGCCTTCGCTGCTTCCAACTCCTCCTTGGGATGGCAATACTCCCCAGGCTGGTTCCAGGGTCCCTTTCCATCCAGGATTTCTTCCCATGTCCAGTTCTCCTGCTGACCCCGATTATCTCGCTGCTTGGTCCTTTTATGGTGGGTCATTCTGTCACGATCTTCAAACGGGACAGACCAAGATGCAGCGAGGTTTCCAGTGTACATACTTTTATTAACGGAACGTAACTGGCAAAACAATAAACAATACAAAGATCGTAACTCCGCGTGGCTCAACTAAAGCGCGCGCACACAGACAATATAACATGACAATCTAATGTTAATATAAACAATGACCCACAACCCCAGTAAAGAACAAACATATATATGGTTCTAATTGCCTCTAATTGGGAACCATCAAACCAACATAGAAATATAACACCTAGAACACAAAACCCTTCTAACCAAAACTGAAAACTAAACACCAGCCTGCTAAACCAGGCCTGGACGTTACAAAAATGTCCTCTTGTATTAAATAATTTTGATTTTTGCATTTTTGGAAATAGCAAGTAAAATTGTTAGTGTGTAATTGTGTCCACAAAGTATTGTGTCCAGCTTCTTTTTTCTTTTTTTACTTTTAGTTTAGTTTGAGATGGTTAAAAGTGGGTATTTTAATCATTATAAATTACGGTTAACATATTTAGTTGATTGATGATTAAAAGGAAAAGGAAAAATCATGTTAGAAAAAAATAACAACGTTTTATCCTTTTTAAATGTAAATTATTACACAGGTCATTATAGTGTACTTTAACTACTGACAGTGTGCCATTGAAAACAAAGGCTACATCACATGACCTCTAATGGGCCTGATTCACCTGAGGTGGGGTTGTGTTATCCTGGGTCTAAACTAGGGCAGTGTCTGTCAGGACATTTTGTCAGCCGGGGATTGTCAAGCAAATAACTTCCGGTCTCACTGTAATTGACCGTTAATTAACAAACACATTTAGCATCTCCTGGCTTCCACCGATATATACCTTTAGAACATCTACATTTTAAAAAGTATAATAAATCCATGTAATATTGCCTACACATCACAATAAATCCATTATTTATTTTAGACAGGTCTAAAGAAACATGATATGAAGAAAATGTAGTATATTTCAGAAAAACAGAATAGCATACTCTGAGTTGTCCTTATGTTAGGCCCTGATCTGGCTATGCCATTATGGCTGTGGGCTACACTAGTTCATTTAGCAGACAAGATTTGCTTAGAATTCCGTGGCATTATCTTATATTATTGTATAGTATGAAGAATACAATTGAACATAGCTGAATAAAATATAAAGGATATTTTCTACAAACTATTTGAGGCCGTGAGCACATGCAGCGGCTATTCTGTGTTGAGCGATTAACAAAGAAACAGGTACTCCTATACACTTAATTTAGAGTTTTTATTTATGTAACTTTAGTCGTGATACAAACGTTGTTTTGATTTTTAATACATTCTAAGGTTGCATGATCCGACTCTAATGATGATTTGAAAAAAGTCGCATGAAAGGCTGTAAACACGTTTCATCAGTCTCTCATTCACAATTTGACAAGCACTTGATAATGCCTAGAATGTCCAGGCAGCATCCCCTTTGTGTGGCCGTAATGCCACCTAAAAATGCCTTTTGCGGCCAATGGCCGTTGTGGCCTTGGGCCGAATATAATATGTATAATTCCCTTCTCCAGGCTGGGCGCTCCGAAGCACCTCTCACTCACATGGCTCTCCGTCACGTGATCGGGTCTTTCTCACAGGCTACAAGTGAAGACAGACACATCGGGGACACAACTGCATGCCTTTTTGTCAGCCAACAAGATGAGTGGCCCAATGAACAGCAAAAGCACTAGTCTATGTCAATCTACGATCCCCCATAGTACAAAAGCTGACACAACCAATCAGAATGTTTAGCTTGTTGATAAACTATTAGACTATTTCTTCACATTATAAGCGCAACAATGCGCACACAGCAGTAGGCTATAAGGCAAATGTTCCATTAGCAGGAAAACACCATTCTCAAGTGTGACCGCATATCCAATTATGCATGTAATGCTTTTATTATAAAGGTGCATTTTTATGCTGAATATTATCTTCCCCAAACGTGAAACTCACGTGCTGCATATGTATGCCAGTTAGGCTCTACACCCTTTGTAAAGTGGATTAATCTGTTTAATTTTAAGAAGTTATTTGGCCACTTTGGTTGTGATATAATCCTTAGCAAAACATACAGTACGGGTCAAAAGGTTGGACACAGCTACTCATTCAAGGGTTTTTCTTTATTTTTACTATTTTCTACTTTGTAGAATAATAGTGAAAACATGAAATAACACATATGGAATCAAGTAGTAACCAGAAAAGTGTTAAACAAATCAAAATGTATTTTATATTTGAGATTCTTCAAAGTAGACAAACTTTGCCTTGATGACAGCTTTGCACACTCTTGGCATTCTCTCAACCAGCTTCATGAGGAATGCTGTTCCAACAGTCTTGAAGGAGTTCCCACATATGCTGAGCACTTGTTGGCTGCTTTTCCTTCACTCTGCGGTCCAACTCATCCCAAACCATCTCATTTGGGTTGAGGTCGGGAGATTGTTGAGGCCTGGTCATCTGATTGAGCACTCCATCACTCTCATTATTGGTCAAATAGCCCTTACACAGCCTGGAGGTCTGTTTTGGGTCATTGTCAAAACAAATAATAGTCCCACTAAGCGCAAACAAGATGAAATGTGTCTGTTACTAATTTATTTGGGCTGCAATATGAGGTGCAGTTAACTCTAATGAAAGTATCCTCTGCAGCAGAGGTAACTCTGGGTCTTCCTTACCTGTGGCGGTCCTCATTCGAGTTAGTTTCATCATAGCACTTGATGGTTTTTGCGACTGCACTTGAAGAAACTTTAAAAGTTCTTGACATTATCCAGATTTACTGACCTTCATGTCTTAAAGTAATGATGGACTGTCGTTTATCTTTGCTTATTTGAACTGTTCTTGCCATTATATGGACTTCGAATTTTACCAAATAGGGCTATCTTCTTTGAAGAATCTAAAATATATTTAGATTTGTTTAACACTTTTTTGGTTACTATATGATTCCATATGTGTTATTTCATAGTTTTGATGTCTTCACTATTATTCTACAATGTAGAAAATAGTAGAAAGAAAGAAAAAAACTTGAATGAGTACGTGTGTCCAAACTTTTGACTGACACTACATAGGCCTTTGGGCTAGGCTACATGAGGTGTGCGACTATGATTTGAAAAAGTCAACAACAACAAAAAAGGCATGCATTGTTTCTTGCCTTAAGCTGGGCATCATTCACAAGTGATAATATATCATTCAGAAGTGACAGGCCAATATTGTAGCGAACGGAGGACGTTATTCCTGTGTTTCATTTTCATGCCAGCCTGATAGGCTATACTCCTGTTTTTAAAGAAAAGCAATGTGCCTAGCCTATATAATACTGTAACATTATGGAACAGTGTTTTTTAAATTAAACAAATGGTTAGCGGGAGAGGAAAAATGGACATTCCTGGCCTACAAAACAATGATTTATGTCGCGCAGATGAGAGCCAAGTGAACCGAATCACACAGGGTTGTAACAGCTAAGGAAGTCACTCTTCCCGGTGTTTTTGCCATTCATGCTCTCCCCATTGAGTAGAATATATCACGGTGACATCTAGATGGCTACCAATATTAGTTATTTCTTGTGTAGAATGCTATCCTACTTGAAATACTGTATAATCCTGGGAGGGGAAAATCCGCCACGTTACTAGTTTCCATCGCCGAGACTGTGTTAGGCCACAGCTGACCAGTGGCCCTGCACCTTAGGTCGGCAGGCACTTCGATACAATATGGTGCACTGGTCATTTGCATCAGCTTTAGCGGCTCGCGAGTATGGCCCATAACACGGTTTATGTGTAAAATGCAGCCCGTCAATCCGAAAAAACATGGGTCATCTTTTGAATTGCTAGAAACAAGCCATTTTCTCTGTAGTAATGGTGGAAACATAACGGTCACGAATCTGTGCTCAGTATTCTCGATGGCATTCAGAGGCTACGATACAGCTTTTAATCACAATATTCTCTCAGTTATGTTTTTCTAGGTCACACAGCTAGATATCTACAGGAATTTAGAGCAGACCGGAATGGCTTTTGTCAACTTGAGGTAGGTAGCTAGCAAATGTTAGCCAGCTATCTAGCTAGGCTAGCTAAGGAAACATGCAGTAATTCAACATTGGCTAGCAATAAATATGCTTATAAACAAGGCAATGTACCTACCCAGCAGCTGCTGAAAATATTCCTCCACTTCACAGCCACTTCAAGATGATATTTATTAAAATAGCCTGAGCTTCATGTGTCTCACCCTACAGCATTAAGATGGCACCTGAAATGGATCATTTGAATCTACAGTAGGCATAAGCTATTACTGTAAAAAAAAAAAAGTACAGTATGTTAGAGTAATTTTTACACAAGGCTTCCTAATTACAGTTAATAACAGTATTTTTCAGCATTTTACCCATAATGCAGTGCAATCTACAGCATGAATGCTGTAAAACACATGAATGGTATTATACTGTGCATCTTACAATGTTTTACTGTTGAATGACAGAAAAGTCTTACAGTGTAGATCTTCTGCTCTGTTTCTGATTGCTTTTCAACTTGTATTGTATCGAACTTCACTGATTGGTTATAGCTATCTGTGTCTCACTTGGTTTTCCTGACTACAATCTGCATTAGCCAAAGCCATTACTATGGTCGTTATACTGTTATAACTCTTGAATGTGTATCATTTAAAAAAATTATAGCATCCTCCTTAATGGCCTTATTTCCTCATGTGTTTCCTTTCTCAGGGCTAAAGAGATCAAGTCTAAGTTGGGGGTTCTCCTCCAGAAGCCTGAGAATGGCATTGACCTGATTATCCCCTACCCCGAGAAACCAGAGAAGAAGCCAGAGAAGCTTCAGAAGTGAGTTCTGTTGCTTTCTCCTTCCCTCAGACAGCCCTCACACACATAAACATGAACACAAACACATACTCTCTCTCTCTCTCTCTCTCTCTCTCTCTCTCTCTCTCACACACACTCCCACACACACTCCCGCAAACACCTTAGAACAGCATGGCTACAGAGTGCATCAGTTACATCCCTGTGCTCCTCTAAGGAGGGAAACATATAGAAACTTCTTTGCTTCAAACAGTGTCAATTGACATTTGTAAATTGCTTCCATGATTTGCTGCTCAGCTTTCCTCTCCAGATCTGACTTAGAGAGAGAGCGAGAGCTTGTATCTCAACCTGGTCTCAGACAATTTAACATTATTCTGTATGTAACTCCATGACACTCCATTTAGTATGATATGTTACGTTTCGTATGGCATGTATTACTTTGTGGATATCCATCACCCACTTCAAATTATATGTTACAAATTACAATTCCTTTATATGTTACGAATTTGATGTACAAAATGTTGCGAATTTGCTAAACATATACAGTGGGGAGAACAAGTATTTCATACACTGCCGATTTTGCAGGTTTTCCCACTTACAAAGCATGTAGAAGTCTGTAATTTTTATCATAGGTACTCTTCAACTGTGAGTGACGGAATCTATATCCAGAAAATCACATTGTATGATTTTTAAGTAATTAATTTGCATTTTATTGTATGACATAAGTATTTGATACATCAGAAAAGCAGAACTTAATATTTGGTACAGAAACCTTTGTTTGCAATTACAGAGATCATACGTTTCCTGTAGTTCTTGACCAGGTTAGCACACACTGCAGCAGGGATTTTGACCCACTCCTCCATACAGACCTTCTCCAGATCCTTCAGGTTTCGGGGCTGTCGCTGGGCAATACGGACTTTCAGCTCCCTCCAAAGATTTTCTATTGGGTTCAGGTCTGGAGACTGGCTAGGCCACTCCAGGACCTTGAGATGCTTCTTACGGAGCCACTCCTTAGTTGCCCTGGCTGTGTGTTTCAGGTCGTTGTCATGCTGGAAGATGCTGGAAGATATTCCAGCATGACAACGACCCATCTTCAATGCTCTTACTGAGGGAAGGAGGTTGTTGGCCAAGATCTCGCGATACATGGCCCCATCCATCCTCCCCTCAATACGGTGCAGTCGTCCTGTCCCCTTTGCAGAAAAGCATCCCCAAAGAATGATGTTTCCACCTCCATGCTTCACGGGTGGGATGGTGTTCTTGGGGTTGTACTCATCCTTCTTCTTCCTCCAAACACGGCGAGTGGAGTTTAGACCAAAAAGCTCTATTTTTGTCTCATCAGACCACATGACCTTCTCCCATTCCTCCTCTGGATCATCCAGATGGTCATTGGCAAACTTCAGACGGGCCTGGACATGCGCNATCATTGATGCCCCACAAGGTGAGATCTTGCATGGTGCCCCAGACCGAGGGAGATTGACTGTCATCTTGAACTTCTTCCATTTTCTAATAATTGCGCCAACAGTTGTTGCCTTCTCACCAAGCTGCTTGCCTATTGTCCTGTAGCCCATCCCAGCCTTGTGCAGGTCTACAATTTTATCCCTGATGTCCTTACACAGCTCTCTGGTCTTGGCCATTGTGGAGAGGTTGGAGTCTGTTTGATTGAGTGTGTGGACAGGTGTCTTTTATACAGGTAACGAGTTCAAACTGGTGCATTTAATACAGGTAATGAGTGGAGAATAGGAGGGCTTCTTAAAGAAAAACTAACAGGTCTGTGAGAGCCGGATTTCTTACAGGTTGGTATGTGGTCAAATACTTATGTCATGCAATAAAATGCAAATTAATTACTTAAAAATCATACAATATGATTTTCTGGATTTTGAATGAGTACGTGTGTCCAAATTTTTGACTGACACTACATAGGCCTATGGGCTAGGCTACATGAGGTGTGCGACTATGATTTGAAAAAGTCAACAACAACAACAAAGGCATGCATTGTTTCTTGCCTTAAGCTGGGCATCATTCACAAGTGATAATATATCATTCAGAAGTGACAGGCCAATATTGTAGCGAACGGAGGACGTTATTCCTGTGTTTCATTTTCATGCCAGCCTGATAGGCTATACTCCTGTTTTTAAAGAAAAGCAATGTGCCTAGCCTATATAATATTGTAACATTATGGAACAGTGTTTTTTAAATTAAACAAATGGTTAGCGGGAGAGGAAAAATGGACAATCCTGGCCTACAAAACAATGATTTATGTCGCGCAGATGAGAGCCAAGTGAACCGAATCATGCAATAAAATGCAAATTAATTACTTAAAAATCAAACAATGTGATTTTCTGGATTTTTGTTTTAGATTCCATCACTCACAGTTGAAGAGTACCTATGATAAAAATTACAGACCTCTACATGCTTTGTAAGTAGGAAAACCTGCAAAATCGACAGTGTATCAAATACTTGTTCTCCCCACTGTATGTAATGAATTCTAGTTAGGTGGCTAGGTGGCTAATGTTAACTATCTCACTAATGTTAGCTAGGCTAGGGGTTAGGGTTAGGTGTTAGGGTTAAGGTTAGGGTTAAGTTTAGAAGTTAGGTTAAATGGTTAAGGTAAGGGGAAGGGTTAGCTAACACGCTAAATATTTGAAAAGTATCTAAAAAGTAGCAAGTAGTTTAAAATTGTCCGCAGTGAGATTCGAACTCACAACCTATGGGTTACGAGAGGTTTGCATTATACACCGACCAACCACCTTTCTTGTATCAGATTGAGGGTTCAAAGGTTTGGAGACATATCCATCCCAGGCATTGGCACTGACAAGACCAATATATGGGTTGTTTATCACTAAAAGTAATATACTGTGCTATATCATATCAAATCAAATCAAATTGTATTGGTCACATACACATGGTTAGAAGATATTATTGCGAGTGTAGCGAAATGCTTGTGCTTCTTGTTCCAACAGTGCAGCAATATATAACAAGTAATCTAACAGTTCCACAACAACTACCTAATACACACAAATCTAAGTACAATGATGGAATAAGAATATGTACATATAGATATATGGATGAGCAATGACCGAGCGGCATAGGCAAGATGCAACCGATGGTATAAAATACAGTATATACATATGGGATGAGTAATGCAAGATACAGTGGCTTGCGAAAGTATTCACCCCACTTGGCATTTTTCCTATTTTGTTGCCTCACAACATGGAATTAAAATAGATTTTGGGGGGGTTTGTATCATTTGATTTACACAACATGCCTACCACTTTGAAGATGCAAAATATTTTTATTGTGAAACAAACAAATAAGACTAAGAAACTTGAGTGTGCATAACTATTCACCCTCCCAAAGTAAATACGTTGTAGAGCCACGTTCTGCAGCAATTACAGCTACAAGTCGCTTGGGTTATGTCTCTATAAGCTTGGCACATCTAGCCACTGGGAATTTTGCCGATTCGTCAAGGCAAAACAGCTCCAGCTCCCTCAAGTTGGATGGGTTCCGCTGGTGTACAGCAATCTTAAAATCATACCACAGATTCTCAATTGGATTGCGGTCTGAGCTTTGACTAGGCCATTCCAAGACATTTAAATGTTTCCCCTTAAACCACTCGAGTGTTGCTTTAGCAGTATGCTTAGGGTCATTGTCCTACTGGAAGGTGAACCTCTGTCCCAGTCTCAAATCTCCGGAAGACTGAAACAGATCATGTAACAGATCATGTGACACTTAGATTGCACACAGGTGGACTTTATTTAACTAATTATGTGACTTCTGAGGGTAATTGGTTGCACCAGATCTTATTTAAGGGCTTCATAGCAAAGGGGTGAATACATATGCACGCACCACTTTTCTGTTTTTATTTATTTTTTGAAACAAGTTATTTGTTTCATTTCACTTCACCAATTTGGACTATTTTGTGTGTGTCCATCACATGAAATCCAAATAAAAATATATTTAAATTACAGGTTGTAATGCAACAACCTAGGAAAATGCAAAGGGAATGAATAATTTTTTCAAGGCACTGTATGTAAACATTGTTATTAAAGTGGCATTAATAAAGTGACTAGTGATCCATTTGTTAGAGTGGCCAATGTATTCAAGTATGTATGTAGGCAGCAGCCTCTCTGTGTTAGTGATGGCTGTTTAAACTTCTTAGGGAGCGGCAGCTGAGGTGTCGGTTTTGGAGAGTCTGGCGTGCCCAAAGTAAAAAGCCTGCCACTCAGGCCCAGAAACTAGGATATGCACATAATTAGTACTATTGGATAGGAAACACTCTGAAGTTTCTAAGAGTGTTATAATATTGTCTGTGAGTATAACAGAACTGATATAGCAGGCGAAAACCCGAGGAATTTCTGTCCTGGAAAAAGTGTTTTTGACACATTGCCTCATTTTGAACCCCTCCCTATTGAAAACAGCTATATATGGGAGTAAGATTGCAGTACCTATTGCTTCCACCGGATGTCAACAGTCTCTAGACAGTGTTTGGTGATGTTAGGTTGCTCTGGATGGTAATAGAAAATGAATTTCGAACTAGTCACCAGATGTAAACAGAAGAGGATGCGCGTTCACGGGCTCGTGCGCGCTGTAGTTTTTTCCTTTCCTATCGATCAGTTTATAATCCGGTTGAAATATTATAGTAAATATACATAAAAGTGTTCCTAAGGATACATTATCAATGATGTTTGATTGTTCTTGGACAAGTGTATAGGTAAAGGTTGAACGAGTTCTCTTCACGGTTCAATGGGCGAGTGGACGCTGTATTTTATGAACATAACGCGCCAACCAAACAGAGATTTATGGATATAATAAATTACTTTTTCTAACAAAAGAACCATTGGATGTCTTTGTTGGACACTTGGGAAGCCCTCAGCAGAAGTTCTTCAAAAGGTAAGGGATTTGTTTTCGCTGTGAAATGGGGTTTGTGTGAACCGCGATGGTTTATGAATTTATGCTAATCGGTAAATATAGTAGGTGCTATCTTCAAACAATCAAATGTTGTGCTTTCGCCGTAAAGCCTTTTTGAAATCTGACAACGCTGTGATATTGCCAAGAATCAGAGCTTTTGATGACTATGCAACACTTGTATATTGATGAATGTTTAATAATTCAACTTTTGGATTTTGAATTTGGCGCCTTACATTTCACCGGCTAGCGCCCCACCATTCCCTATTAACAGTCTGATGGCCTTGAGATGGAAGCTATTTTTCAGTCTCTCGGTCCCAGCTTTGATGCACCTGTACTGACCTCGCCTTCTGGATGGTAGCGGGGTGAACAGGCTCGGATGGTTGTTGTCCTTGATGATCTTTTTGGCCTTCCTGGGACATCGGGTGCTGTAGGTGTCCTGGAGGAAAGGTAGTTTTCCCCCGGTGGTGCTCTGGAGAGCCGTGCGTTTGTGGGCGGTGCAGTTGCCGTACCAGGCTGTGATACAGCCCGACAGGATGCTGTCAACTGTGCATCTGAAAAGGTTTGTGAGGGTTTTAGGTGACAAGCCAAATTTCTTCAGCCTCCTTCACCACACTGTCTGTGTGGATGGACCATTTCAGTTTCAGTTTGTCTGGTGTCCCGTCGATAAGGGGTTGCTCCCTCTGCTTTTTCCTGAAGTCCATAATCATCTCCTTTGTTTTGTTGACGTTGAGTGAGAGGTTGTTTTCCTGACACCACACTCTGAGTGCCCTCACCTCCTCCCTATAGACTGTCTCATCGTTGTTGGTGATCAAGCCTACTACTGTTGTCGTATGCAAACTTGATGATCAAGTTGGAGGCGTGCATGGCCACGCAGTCATGGGTGAACAAGGAGTAAAGGAGGGGGCTGAGCATGCACCCTTTTGGGGCCCCAGTGTTGAGCATCAGCTGGGTGGAGATGTTGTTTCCTACCTTCACCACCTGGGGGCGGCCCGTCAGGAAGTCCAGGACCCAATTACACAGGGTGGGGTTGAGACCCAGGGCCTCAAGCTTAAGATGAGCTTGGAGGGTACTATGGTGTTAAATGCTGAGCTGTAGTCAATGAACAGCATTCTTCCATAGGTATTCCTCTTGTTCAGATGGGATAGGGCAGTGTGCAGTGTGATTGCAATTGCATCGTCTGTGGACCTATTGGGGCGGTATGCAAATTGCAGTGGGTCTAGGATGACAGGTAAGGTGGAGGTGATATGATCCTTGTTTAGTCTCTCAAAGCACTTCATGATGACAGAAGTGAGTGCAACGGGGCGATAGTCATTTAGTTCAGTTACCTTTGCCTTCTTGGGTACAGGAACAATGGTGGCCATCCTGAAGCATGTGGGGACAGCAGACTGGGATAGGGAGAGATTGAATA
Source organism: Hucho hucho (assembly GCA_003317085.1). Classification (NCBI taxonomy): domain Eukaryota; kingdom Metazoa; phylum Chordata; class Actinopteri; order Salmoniformes; family Salmonidae; genus Hucho; species Hucho hucho. The sequence goes on from QNTS01001330.1 coordinate 234,148, forward strand.
TGTCCGTGAACACACCAGCCAGCTGGTCTGTGCATGCTCTGAGGGCGCGGCAAGGGTTAACACGTTTAAATGTCTTACTCAAGTCAGCCACAGAGAAGGAGAGCCGACAGTCCTTGATAGCGGGCCACGTCGGTGGCACTGTATTATCCTCAAAGCGGGCAAAGAAGGTGTTTAGACGTCGGTGTCTGTAACATGGCTGGTTTTCTTTTTGTAGTACGTCTGATTGTCTGTAGACCCTGCCACATACGTCTTGTGTCTGAGCAGTTGAATTGCGACTCCACTTCGTCCCTATACTGACGTTTTGCTTGTTTGATAGCCTTGCGGAGGGAATAACCACACTAGTTGTATTATTCCCGGTTACTTTTCCATGGTTAAATGCGGTGGTTCGTGGTTTCTGGTTAGTGTTCCTTATAAAACCTCACTCACCGAATCATCGTATAAATCTATATTATTCTCTGAGGCTACCCGGAACATGTCCCAGTCTGCGTGATCAAAACAATCTTGAAGTGTGGATTACGATTGGTCAGACCAGCTTTGAATAGTCCTAGTCACGGGTACATCCTGTTTGAGCTTCTGCCTTTATGAGGGGAGAAGCAAATTCGGAGTCATGGTCAGATTTGCCAAAAGTAGGGCAGGGGAGGGCCTTGTACGCATCGCAGAAGTTAGAGTAGCAGCGATCCAGTGTTTTGCCAGCCTAGTTACTACAATCAATATGCTGATAGAATTTAGGTAGCCTTGTTTTCAAATTTTCTTTGTTAAAATCCCCAGCTACAATAAATGCAGCATCCAGATATTTGGTTACCAGTTTGCATAGAGTCCAGTGAAGTTCCTTGAGGGCCGTCGTGGTATCGGCTTGAGGGGGGATGTACATGGCTGTGACAATAACCGACGAGAATTCTCTTGGGAGATAATACGGTCGGCATTTGATTGTGAGGAATTCTAGGTGTACAAAAGGACTTGAGTTCCTGTATGTTGTTAAAATTACACAATGAGTCGTTAATCATGAGACATACACCCCCACCCTTCTTCTTCCCGGAGAGATGTTTATTTCTGTCTTTGCCCGACGCACAAAGAATCCCGGTGGCTGTACCGACTCCGACAGCGTATCCCCCAGAGAGCCATGTTTCCGTGAAACAGAGTATGTTACAATCCTTGATGTCTCTTTGGAAAGCAACCCTTGCCCTAATTTCGTCTACTTTGTTATCTAGAGACTGGACATTAGCGAGTAATATACTTGGAAGCGATGGGTGGTGTGCGCGCCTCCAAAGTCTGACGAGAAGGCCGCTCCGTCTATCTCTTCTGCTGCGACGTTGTTTTGGGTCAGCCTCTGGAATCAGTTCAAATGCCGTGGATGGTTCAAACAAAGGATCCGCCTCGGGAAAGTCGTATTCCTGGTTGTAGTGCTGGTAAGTTGACGTCGCTCTGATATTCAATAGTTCTTCCCGGCTGTATGTAACAACACTTAAAATTTTCTGGGCTAACAATGTAAGAAATAATACATAAAAAAACGAAATAGTGCATAGTTTCCTAAGGACTAGAAGCGAGACGACACTCTCTGTCGGCGCCATCTTGCTTTGCGTCTTGCGCCATATTGCGTCTTCAGTCTCAACAGTTTATCTACCTTCTAAAGATATGGTTGTATGTATGATTACGGAAAATGAGTGTTGAGAGAGAGAAAAGAGGAGCAAGAGAAAGAGGTGGAGAAAGGTGGCCTAGTGGTTAGACTGTTGGGCTGTAACTGAAACGTAGCTGGTTTGAATCCCTGAGCTGACAAGGTGAAAATCTTTTGATGTTCCCTTGAGCAAGGCACTTAACCCTATTTGCACATGTAATTCACTCTGGATTAAATATAATGAGATCGAGAGAGATCATCCACTTATTTGTGGATCCTCTTACATAATGGCTATTTTCCCCACTAGCTCAGTAGTACAGCCATCAATAAAGGTTAGATGCTGCAGGGCTCTCTCTCGCACTAGTGTGTGTATGTGTATGTGTGTGTGTATTAGGGGGATGACAATCGAGGACCTCTAAACCTCAATTACCTTACAGTGTGCTGTATTAATAGGCTGTGGGTGACAAACTACTGACTCTGTTCTAACCAAAGGCTGGTATTGTTTGGGCCTTCCAGGAGATGAGTAGCTATTTTTTGTATGTTGGTAAGGGCGGACTGTGCTCTTTTGTTTATCTAATGTTTAATCAAGGGCAAGGTGCTTGACTATGTGCGTGTTGTTTAACTGTAATATTGTGTTTGTGTGTTGAACAGGCCCATTCCTGAAGAGGCTGCTCAGTGGCGTGAGTCCCTCGATCATGTGCTGACCAACAGCTGTAAGTATGCCCAGAAATACACACACACACACACACCAAATAAGTCCTTGTGAAAAGCCATGAGGTCTTCTAGAAAACCATATGTTTCTTAACCCAATCATATGATACTTTATGAGTGACGCCAAATACTGAACAGACTGACTAGAACTAAACTAACTCTGATGGTATTCATTATCATTATGCAGAGAGATCTCCTGGGAGAACTAACATTTTATAATCCATCTGTGAAAATAAAGTTTATATTATGTAATAGATGACACCTGGGTCTAAAATTAAACAGCTGGAAAATACTGAATGCCTTCAAGGGTCTGGTCTAAATCTTCCAGTGTGATGCCTTCCTCAAGGCTGTGGTGTGTGTGTGTGTGTGTGTGTCATAATCGTCCAGGTCGTGTGAATGACCAGACACAGTGCTTAAGCCTGCTTGTTTATGTTTGTGTCGGAAGACCTGACTGGTGCGATGATGAGCTCACACACACACACACACATGCACACACACACACACACACACACACACACTGGGAAGCATGATTTACTAAGAACTGGTTTGAGTAATGTTGTGCTGGTGGTGATATGTGTAAACTGCTCTGCACCCAGAAGATTTCTGATGCCGGCACAACAGACAAAGCAACATAACATAATGTTCAGGGATACTGCCATTAATGATGCTTAAATGTAGGAAATCACTTCCCCAAAAATCTTTACAAAACATTTCTGTATAGACCTCGCTTTGTGCACAGGGGCATTGTCATGCTGAAACAGGAAAGGGCCTTCCCCAAACTGTTGCTACAAAGTTGGAAGCACAGAATCGTCTAGAATGTCATTGTATGCTGTAGCGTTAAGATTCCCTTCACTGGAACGAAGGGGCCTAGCCCGAACCATGAAAAACAGCCCCAGACCATTATTCCTAATCCACCAAACTTCACAGTTTGCACTATGCATTCAAGTAGGTAGCGTTCACCTGGCATCCGCCAAACCCAGATTCATCCGTCGGACTGGCAGATGGTGAAGCGTGATTCATCACTCCAGAGAACACATTTCCACTGCTCCAGAGTCCAATTGCAGCGTGCTTTACTCCACTCCAGCTGGCGCTTGGCATTGCGCATGGTGATCTTAGGCTTGTGTGAGGCTGCTTGGCCATTTCATGAAGCTCCCAATGAACAGTTATTGTGCTGACATTGCTTCCAGAGGCAGTTTGGAGTGAGTGTTTCAACCGAGGACAGATGATTTTTACACTCTATGCGCTTCAGCTCTCGGCAGTCCCGTTCTGTGAGTTTGTGTGGGCTACCACTTCGCGGCTGAGCCGTTCTTCCAAATAACAGCACTTACAACTCTAGCAGAGCAGATATTTGACAAACTGACTTGTTGGAAAGGTGGCATCCTATGAAGGTGCCCCTTTTAAAGTCATTGAGCTCTTCAGTAAGGCCATTCTACTGCCAATGTTCCCTATGGAGATTGCATGGCTGTGTGCAACAAGTGTGGCTGAAATAGCCAAATCCACTAATATGAAGGTGTGTCCACATAATTGTATATATATAGTGTAATACGGAACATCGATTTAACAGAAATAAAGTTTGTTAGGAAACCTGAACAAACAGGTACCATTGGGAAACAAAGCGCTCTCGAATGGCAGGAATTTGGTTAGTGCACTAGTGGTGAAGATTATGTTCTGTAATGTTATTATGTTGATGTGTAGCAGTGTGATTCAATAGCTTACTAAATGCCACAAGTGAAGTTTCAAACCAGAAAAAATTAAATAGTTCCCTACAGTTCAATTCAATGTTCTTCTCCAGAAAGAATTTGATCATCCATAGGCTTTTGTGTAATTTGATTTCAGATTGCTGCGTTTGATTGCCTCTCTGTGTGACACATTGTCTCAAAGTGGCCATTCAGATAGGAAATAAAAGCCAGAGAGATATAACATCAGAGGTAGACAATAGGACACACATCCATGAGCTTTGTGTTTATACAGTAATGTTCACTATAGTAGAGTCCCTGGACATATGAAAGAAAATAGATTTTTCCAAAAAGAGGTCAGGTGTTTTTTAATTTTTCTGAGTCAAGGGAAGTTGCTGGATCAGGGTTATGGTTATTTATTTATACTGAACAAAAATATAAAAGCAACATGCAACAATTTCAACAAATGTACTGAGAAATCAGTTAATTGAAAAAATTTATTAGGCCCTAATTTATGAATTTCACATGACTGGGTAAGAGCGCAGCCATAGGTGGGCCTGGGAGGGCACAGGCCAATGAGTTTTTTCCTACAAAAAGGGCTTTATAACAGACAGAAGTACTACTCAGTTTCATCAGCTGTCTGGGTGGCTGGTCTCAGACAATCCCGCAGGTGAAGAAGCCGGATGTGGAGGTCCTGGGCTGGAGTGATTACACGTGGTCTGTGGTTGTAAGGCTGGTTGGACGTACTGCCAAATTCTCTAAAACAATGTTGGAGGCGGCTTATGGTAGAGAAATTAACATTACATTCTCTGGCAACAGCTCTGGTGGACATTCCTGCAGTCAGCATGCCAATTGCACACTCCCTCAAAACTTGAGACATCTGTGGCATTGTGTTGTGTGACAAAACTGCACATCTTAAAGTGGCCTTTTATTGTCCCCAGCACAAGGTACACCTATGTATGATCATGCTCTTTAATCTGCTTCTTGATATGCCACACCTGTCAGGAGAAATGGCAGAGGAGAAATGCTCAATAACAGGGATTTAACAAATTTGTAAACAACATTTGAGAGAAATAAGCTTTCTGTACTTATCGAACATTTCTGGGATCTTTTATTTTAGCTTATGAAACATGAGACCAACACATACATGTTGTCTTATATTTTTGATCAGTATACTGTATATACAGTCAGGCACATTATAATGTTTTCAATTCAGCAACACATATTGAGGATTAGCGAGCCATGTAAGAATCCAACCCCCCACTCTGATAGTGCAAACACTCAGGCATCGGAGCTTATCATCATCCTATCGTAACAGAGGCACAGTGGCAGCATGTCTCTGGAATTCAGGTCTCAGGGGAGATGTTGGAGGATTGGCCAAATGCCCTCTGTGTTAAAATATGGGAACAACTCACTGTCTCTCTATTTCACTCTCTCTACTGTCTCTCTCTTTGCTTCATCTTTGTTCTTTGCTCTCTGTTTCCCTTTCCCCCCACTCTCTCTCTCTGATCATTTAATATTCCCATCTCCTCTCTCTCTCGGTCTCCCAGATGGCCTGGCCATGTTCCGTGGCTTCCTGCGCTCTGAGTTCAGTGAGGAGAACATTGAGTTCTGGGTGGCCTGTGAGAACTTCAAAAAGACCAAGTCTCCCATGAAGATGACTGTGAAAGCCAGAAAGATCTATGAGGACTTCATCCAGACCGAGGGACCCAGAGAGGTGACAGAAAATGTGGCAAGCAAATGTGTACTATTGTTGTATTTGTTGTGGAAGCCCAGACTTACCTTTTCCTTCCTGTCTCCGTCCGTCTCTCTCTCTCTCTCTCTCTCTCTCTCTCTCTCTCTCTCTCTCTCTCTCTCTCTCTCTCTCTCTCTCTCTCTCTCTCTCCTCCCTCCCATCCTTCTCACTTTTCCTCCCTCCAGGTGAACATTGATCATTACACCAAGGATGTGACCCTGAGGAACCTGGTTGACCTTTCCTCCACAACCTTTGACCTGGCCCAGAAGAGAATTTATGCTCTGATGGAGAAGGACTCCTTCGGCCGCTTCCTGAGATCCGAGAAGTACCAGGAGCTGGTTAAATAAGAAGATGATTGCAGAGTAAGGGTAAATTCCAAACCAATTGGATATCATTTGAAGTGGAATTAGGCCTTTAAAATTATTCGATGGAACTGACTCAAGCAAGACTGCAGGTTTGATAACTAAGGACAAACATAAAGATAGATCTCATTCTAAACCACCTTGACTCCATATTTCAAATGACTAATTACTACTATATTTGTCTTATATACCTGTAGCCAATCAAAATGTTACAAGTCAATTAAAAAAGTAAACAGTGTGGAAATATAATATGACAATGTGACATTATTTGTTAAATGCTTACTCCAACTGAGAGACAAACAAACCACCAATAAATTAAACAGTGATTTAAACAAATACATTTGAACATCACCATTTCTTAGAAAGATAAACCAAAGGTCATAATTATTGCAGACAAAATAATCTGCAATGATTTTGTCCCATAGTCTAAATAAAAAGTCTAAATAAATAGTCTATATAAAAAGATCTTAGACAGATAGACAGACCATATTTGTACAACAACCTTCCCAGGAATAAAAAAACATTGGCTTTCAGAGTTTCTGGGGAGGAGAATAAGACATCTGCTTTGAGACTCTTAGTGACACATCCAGTACCCATCCAGTGTTCTAAATAGGGGAGAAAGGGTGAGGGACTTCTTGGAACCGGCCACTCTAGCGTTCCCACAGCCAAGTAGTAAACGGTCTAAGAACCAAAGACATACAGTAGAAACCAGGTGCCTTGAGAAGCTGTGAGCATTTGTCTCCAACCATGCTCTCATGCAATCCTTGGGGCCAGTGGTAGGCAGTTTGTTCAGTGGTTTATGGACCACTGCATTGTACGTTGATAAGATGGGAATACCAAGAGTGGATCTTATAAAAGAATAGAACTCAGTATTTTCTCCAGATATTTTTTTTTGGGGTGAACTAATTGAAAGTATGCATACATTCACTCCAACTTAGGTAAATGCAGTCAGTCATTTCACCTAAAGATAGTAATGAAGCATAGGAGATGAGTAAAGGACACATGCCCAATACAGCAACATCATAAAGTTTTGTGACTTTTCTACCATAACAAAATAGAAATATATGCACTCCATTATTGATTAACTAATCTTATTAAGTATTTCTATACAGCTTTCAGCATTTCTGTTTATCACTCACCATTCACTATAATAACTAGTCTTCACACCTTTCATGGTCTGAAAAGTAGATGGTTTTAAATGGTGGAGGTGTATCAGTATGAAAAGGTTCTTGTAGTATGCTATCTCAGTCTAGTGTAGCAATTATATAAATACCTTACATTGTGTTTCTATTATGCACTTGCATGTTTTTATATATTTGAAGGCTGCAATTGTCATAGCCATAACATTTAAGTATTACACAAAAACTCAGTACCTATACAAGTCCTTATTGTTGCCCCATACACACAATTCAACTTGCTGCAACACTGCAGGTCAGGAGTTGACAATATGGTCATTATAATTAATTGATTGTCCAATAAAAAATGTCACTTGAAGCTAAAATGTTAGATCACATACTTTGCAATCACTTGACATGGTACACTAATATAGTTTAGTAACGATAAGGCAATTCCACGTTAACAGGATGATGCTGAGACTCAGATTTTTTCACTTTAAAATGTATGTCAAACAAAAACAATGACTGCAAAGTTAAACCATACAACTCTATGTGCAAGGACTACTTTAAACAATGTCCACTGAAATGTTTCAAAAACACATTTACTTGAAGAACAGTGCAGATGCAAAGTTTGGTAACAGAATGACTGTTTGTCCTGTTTGTGCCATCCTTCTTTTACTAAACGTTGCATCTGCACTGTTCTTCAAGCAAATGTGTTTTTGAAACATTTCAGTGTTTGTGTAATATTTTCAGTGGAAATTGATAAACGTCGTCCTAATGCATAGAATTGTATCATTGTATTCTCTTACTGTGGAATTTCCCAATACTAACACAAAACAATATGTTTCTGATGTGGCATTGATAAGTGTGTCCGTTTGCATAGATTGGCCAATCTACTGCCATTGCCCAAGATGTCGTGCCTTCAGTAAAAACACTTATGGACTTATGACTTATGGAGTGCTAAGTTAATATCTGACACATGTATTATTTGTAGTCAACCACATAAAATACATCAATACATTACATTCCTGAAGATGTAGTTATTTTTCTATGTAAATATCTACCAGTATTTAGTAGTATTTGTGTTGATTAAGTTGACTACCCCACTGAACTGAATGGGAGTTGTGGCCAAGAGAGCACTGATTGAAGAGTATCCAGGAGAGAACAATGTATTTGAACTGTCATAAAATAGAAAACATCTGACTATCTATTGTCACTCTGTTTTATTATGCAATATCAATGTATTTGTTTATATTTTTGTGTGTGATCACAAATCACGCGTTTACTGAAGAACATCTCTCAACATAGTACCCAAGAGAAGGCCTACACAAGGATTTTACAAACACCAAGTGTTTCATAATAAGTAATTATTTGTTTGTGTGATGACATAAGGGATCATTATTACACAGATACATAGGGGAGAGTGGGGTAAGTTGAGCCAAAGGGGTAAGTTGAGCCATCCTTGTTTCTAGGAAACCATAAAATCCTACCAGAAATAACAATTTTGTGAACTAACACTCGCACTTGACTCCCCCCCCCCCTTACTTTGCTTATAGCTACTTTATTGAAAACATTTACTTACTGTGATATGTGGTTGTCCCACCTACCGTAGCTATGAATGTACAAACTGTAAGTCACACTGGATAAGAGTGTGTGCTAAATTACTAAAATGAAAATGTGAAAATGTTGACCATATATTTAAGAAGAGTTCATAATTTTATGGAGTTTGTGAAGGAAGAAACCACATGGAAAAAGTGGTAAGCAAGTTTTGTCCAAAAAAGGAATTTTCACCAAGTCAAATGAATTTACTGTGTTAGAGGTATCATGATGCTTGTATCTAAACCAAAGTAGATCATTTTAATATTGTTCTATAAATCAGTTGGCGGTCTTTATAAGCTTCAATATGAGGTCCTAAACCTAGCATGAAATGCATCCTTGTAGCTGTGCGGGCTAATATAGACAAAATGTTTGCCTTGGGGTAAGTTGAGCCAATAGCCATGGGGTACGTTGAGCCAATGGTTGAGCCAATGGCAAGTTGAGCAAATTGAAATGTTTTCTAGCAAAGGCATAATGCAAGGGATTATCGCTGGGATACAAGGTAAAAACAGGGCATGGCCTACATTAAAAGTGTAAAAAAAAAAAGACAAAGTGTTTGTTAGGTGTTAAGGCTGTGTTAAAATATGCTTAAATAATAAAAATACAAAAAATCGATTGTGATTGTGTTGAATTGGGTTTGAAAAATAAAGATAAAAGTAGTGGTAATTTTTCATTCAGCACAGAAATGTGTGTCGGTTTAACTTATGCGGTCCAGCGGCTCAATTTACATTAATTCTGATTATTTCCAGGGATACACAACATCCTGAAATATATGTAAATATCTTTGTTAGAAAAAATACTATATTTCCCTTGCGGGAGTAATGCTGAATGTAAAAAATGGCTCCCCTACATACAGTACACAAAATGAATAACCCCAAAAATAATAATTTAAGACAGAGGGGAGATGAGGATGATGAATCCCATCTAAGATACACACCCGCTATGATATTGTATATTAACAAACACACAGCTTCCTGAGGCAGAGTTAGCTAACCTCCAGACTCACGACTACTCACATGAAGAGAGATGGTGTTTTTCTTCCATTGGACCCATGAGAGCATAATTTTCCTGCGAGCGAATGAAAACGTCAGAGTAGCAAGTGGAAAACAAAGAGGAAGCTGATGCACAAACAGTGTCACAGCCTAAAATGTAGTCTTCCCACTTCTTATTTCTGTTATGGTTCCTAGAATCACATGGAGGGTTGTGATGTCCCCTTGGGATCATCTGTGAACCTGACAAACGTCTCGTTGGTTTTCTCTCTTCCCTTTTACATGCGTTCACTTCACACAGTAGCGGGTTCGGTCGTATGTGTTGAGATTTACACAATCCAAATGGGCAAAAACTGATTGAACCAATGTTGTTTCCACATCATTTCAACCCCAAAAAAATGTATGTGATGACGTTGAATCAACGTGGAAAACAAATTGGATGTGAAGAAAGTCATCAATGTCAAATGGATTTGCAAAAAGTCATCAACATAAGGTAATTTCAAAAAAATTTCACCCAACTTTTAACCTAATACTAATAGCATGGTGACGTTTGTTGTTGATTTAACGTTGAATTCGTGTTAGTTGACAACTCAACCAAATTAAAATCAAAACTAGATGTTGAACTGACATCTGTGCCCAGTGGGAAAGCTGTGTCATTGGAACAGGATAAAGAATATCAGTCATCTTGGTAAATCTTTAAAATAAATATTTTATGAACAAATACAATTAAAAGCCAGACCAGACAACATGACTTCATAATGAAAAAAATATCCTACATCTCTTTTTACTCTCTGGCCAAGCAACACCATTACCACTCCATGAACCATGTCGGTCCCCAGCCATGTGTCCAATTAAATACCATGAGCGTACACACAACACTGGGCTGGAGATAAAACCCCACAAAACAGTGGAGATGGTCAGATAACACCTCAATTCTTCTTTCGGCATGAAGAGATGGAGGATTACGATGAAAGCTAGGATTACAGAAACATCAAGGCTGCTTTTATAAAAAAAGGGCTTCACCTTCTCTCCTCATTTGAACTTTTCACTTCAACTGCTCCTCGTCTCTTAGTCCGTAGAAGCACAAGCTGTCTCATCCTACAGCATACAGTAAGGAAGCTTCTCAGGTGAATTTACTAATCTGTCATGGAATATCACCATCAAGACTTGGGAAAGAAAACTAAATAGTACTCCCTAAGGTCTCTAAGTTTAGATCCCATTGATGGATAGTGGCCACAAACCTCCATATAATATTATTAATGTATATGGTAGCTTCATAAAAGGCAGAGGGCTTATGGACTGAAGAGTCTCTGAGACCATTGTGAGCTGGACATTTCCATGAGCACCAACATGAAGTTCACAGGAGCATGTCAAAATGGGTGTCAAATGAAAGCTAAGAGTCTATATTTTTAGACATTAAGGGAAATGAGGGACTTCTTGGGAAATATACATTTTTACCATTTTCCATCCCACAAATTTGGAATAAGCAAAAGCTTTGACTTCTGGTCAAACAAATGGAAAAGGAATCTTAGACAACATCTACCAGAAAAAGTCTTAAAAGGTATTAGAAATACATCAAAACACAAAAATTATGGCAGGCAGGTAGCCTAACAGTTAAGTGCATTGAGCCAGTAACCGAAAGATTGCTGGTTTGAAGCCCGAGTTGTCTAGGTGTAAAGTCGCTCTGGATAAGACCGTCTGCTTAATAACAAAAATGAAAAATATTAAATCAGTAAAGGAATTACTGAAAAATCCTGGAACAGATGTATTCCAATTGAATTGGCTACAAGGGGATTCCATAGTTGTCACCTGCTGCTGTCCTCCCTTCCGCTGGCACGTGGTTATGTTCAGCTGATAACTATTTTCTTTCTCTTTCTGTCATCTGGTGGTAAAAGCAAGACTGTGAAAACAGTCTGGACAACCCCTCCCTCTCCGCCTCTCTCTCTATCTCCAGTTAATGTCACCTCTCCCGGCTCTTAATGAAACCTTCCATGACGCCTACCACCTTCCCTCTTTCCATTTACTGTTACAAGCATCCTCACACACTGAGCACCGACCGACACCAGACATCCCTTGACTTTGAAAATTAGCTTGGTCAGTCCGCCCTGGACCAAAGCTGAACCAATCATAGACGTCTATGTTTCACAAGTTTGGACAACACAGTACAGTGCAGTACAGTAGAGCCCAGTACAGAACTGTAAGTTGAGTACAGTAAGATGTACTGTATTGTAGTGTACTGAACATATCTACTTTACTGTACTGTACTGAACTCTACTGTACTGTATTGTACTGTACACTGTGCTCCTGATAAAGCTGATAAATAAAACTGTTGGGTGCCAAAATGAGAAAAAGAAATCCTCTTTCAAAGTAATGCTTTTTTATTCATTGATGGAAATACCAGTCGGTATAAATGCATTTTACCGTCATGCTTATCGGTCTATAGGTTAATTTGCATAATTTAGTGGAATTAAATTGGCTTATTTTCGTTAGACATCATGTATCTTATTTATCCAACACAACAAAAATGGAGGCAATTCATTTATTAAAACTTCATAGATGGTGCGTTAGTTTCAAGTTTGGGGAAGCTTACCGATATCCTACCATTTCTATCATTCTGCGTGCCAGTTATGGTTTTCATATGCTCATTTTCGTGGAACAGTTTTATTTCTATAATAATGTTTTCATTTCTCAAAATCATTGTAATGTGGTTAATCATAGAATCCAAATTAAAATGATAAAAAACGAAAAGGTAAAAGTAAACTAATATGAGATCACCAACCTCTGCCATATGGACACATTGATACACCGTGATCCATTGGTGGCAAAAAAAATGAGAGCATGGAACACCTAGCCTATAGGCCAATGCAGCAGTAGGCCTATAACCTCCAGTGCTCTTTCACACTGTTGCGGTGGAGAACAGGGTTTCTTAAGTACCACATTCCAGGCCAAGAGTTTACCTCTCTGTATTTGACAACTCCCTTTCAAGCCTATCACAAGACAAATCAACTGCTCCCTTTACAACTCTAAATGGACTGAGGAGGACAAGAGACAAAGAACAGGGGGGTTATTGGAGACCTTAGGGCGCCAGAGCCAAATTCCTCCTCCCACTCTATGTAACGAAGAGAAAATGGAACTAAGAGGGCTAAAGTTCAATTAAAGACGTTTTCTTCACTGTATTGGAACTGTTGGACTCATGACGTTGATATACAGTGCCTTCGGAAAGGATTCAGACTCCTTGACTTGATCCACACATGTGACCCGATTCAGGAAGCTAGGCGTATGTCGCAAGTCACGAATTCACAGGAGAGCTGTTTGAACGTTAAATAAAATGTTTGTTGTAAAATGCGTTTTTTGGCAGAAATGCCTTCTCGGACGTGAACTTTTATGTGCCTTAATATCAAACTTGTATGCCATCTGTAAATACGAATAAAAAATTTAAATTATGAGCCTAGTTAGTTTAGCCACAGAAAAAGAGGGCAACCTTCTCTCGGCATGAGTGGACATGCCGAGAGATGAGTTTGGATTGGTCTGCCATATAGCACGCGTCTGTCTATTGGAGCTGGTCAGTATGTCTAGGTAATCATGTCAAACTTGGCTTTTTTTAAAACATGTATTGTGTAGTAAAACTGCATAAACCTAATGTCAAGTTAAAGTGTACTGTTAGCTAGCTAACTTTAGCTGGCTGGCTCCCTAGCTAATGTTATGTGTATGCTCTCCATTTTCTGGAGCACCGAGTTTTGAAATCAGTGGAATTCGAGTGTGATAGCTAAGGAGCTGGAGAAAACACAAGTCTGGATGGCGCATGGCATCAGACAGAAGACGCATCCAACCATGATGTATACTGGTAAAATAGTCTAGCTAGCTACATTTTCAGATATTGCACGTTTCTAATTTTGACAGAAAGTGGTTTCATTTCAAGTTTACCATTAGCTAACGTTAGCTGGCTGGGTCCCTCGCTATAACATTATCTGTATGATCGTATTCTTCGTATCTCAGACACATTTGCTTGACTAGTTATAGCCATATAACCTGGTTGGATAGCTACCTGCAGATTCATGCAGGGTAGTAACGTCATAAATTGTGATTATGGTCCATTGTTCAGCTAGCTAGCTACATGTATTAACAAAAGACTCCACTCTAATTTTGACAAAGTATTTTCATTTCAAGTTAGTGGCTGGCTCGCTAACTAACGTTATGTCATGCGTTGGGATTCATTGTTTACCTAGCTAGCTATTTAGCTAAATTTCTTAACAAAAGACTCTCGTCTTAGTGTGCCAGAGCGCAGAATAACTGATACATTTTTGAACGCTCAACACCCATTGAATACTTCCGGTGTCAGTAAACGTCGGCAACAAAGCATAAATCAATTGTTGCCAGCAGCAGTGTTAGTCACCAACGCTCTAGATAACATGAAAACTGCCTAACCAGCTCTGCTAGGGGGAGTAAAATGGTCAGAGTGTGGTGTTCTCTCATTATGTGCCTTGAAGTAGCTAACCAATGTTAGTCAGTTAGCTTGGATGCTTGACTGTCGTTGTGAGGCCAGAGCTTTCAGGAACAACCCTACCTATTGGCCAGAGCGTCCAGTGTGCGCTCTGAACGCGAAACTCTCAGCATTTACGATCTGACAGCACAGTTGCAGTCACCAACTCTCTGGTTAACATACTGTAACAGCCTAACCAGCTCTGCTAGGAAGAGTAATGTTCAGTGAGCTGTTCTTTCTCTCTTAGATGTCTGGAAGTAGCTGGCATGTTAGTACAGAACGCACGGATCAAACCTTAACTTCTTAGGGAGCGGCAGCTGAGGTGTCGGTTTTGGAGAGTCTGGCGTGCCCAAAGTAAAAGGCCTGCCACTCAGGCCCAGAAACTAGGATATGGACATAATTAGTACTATTGTATAGGAAACACTGAAGTTTCTAAGAGTGTTATAATATTGTCTGTGAGTATAACAGAACTGATATAGCAGGCGAAAACCCGAGGAATTTTTGTCCTGGAAAAAGTGTTTTTGACACATTGCCTCATTTTGAACACCTCCCTATTGAAAACAGCCATATATGGGAGTACGATTGCAGTACCTATTGCTTCCACCGGATGTCAACAGTCTCTAGACAGTGTTTGGTGATGTTAGGTTGCTCTGGATGGTAACAGAAGAAGAATTTCGAACTAGTCACCGGATGTAAACAGAAGAGGAGGCGCGTTCACGGGCTCGCGCGTGCTGTGGTTTTTTCCTTTCCTATCGTCCAGTTTATAATCCGGTTGAAATATTATAGTAAATATACATAAAAGTGTTCCTAAGGATACATTATCAATGATGTTTGATTGTTCTTGGACAAGTGTATAGGTATAGGTTGAACGTGTTCTCTTCACGGTTCAATGGGTGAGTGGACGCTGTATTTTATGAACATAATGCGCCAACCAGAGATTTATGGATATAATAAATGACTTTTTCTAACAAAAGAACCATTGGATGTCTTCGTTGGACACTTGGGAAGCCCTCAGCAGAAGTTCTTTGAAAGGTAAGGAATTTTATATTAGCGATTTTATGCATTTTATGAGACCCGCTTTGGTTATGGATTTATGCTAATGCATAAAATATGAGAGGGGCTATCCTCAAACAATCAAATGTTGTGCTTTCGCCGTAAAGCCTTTTTGAAATCTGACAACGCTGTGATATTGCCAAGAATCAGAGCTTTTGATGACTATGCAACACTTGTATATTGATGAATGTTTAATAATTCAACTTTTGGATTTTGAATTTGGCGCCTTACATTTCACCGGCTAGCGCCCTTACTGCTCCCTAAGTAGTTAAACATTCTATGAACACTTGTGAGCCAATTTCAGGTTTTGTCCCAATATTGGCATGCCCTATGGTAAACTCGAAGGCGTGACTGGGCAGTCTTCGTGACACTTCCTTGGTGACCCCCCCACAGTATGAGTAGTGAGTGTTACGCTGTGTACTGACGACAAAAAAGAGTCAGGCGCAGGAGAGTTGAGATGCGTGGAAACCAAAGTATTTAATAAGCCACCAGTACAAAACAAAGTACAAAGGTGTAGGCAAAATACTGTCCAAGAAAAATATAAACACGGGCGAAATAAACAAAACACCCGGAATAATAAACATAACCATCCAAAATACACAGACTGAACAAAAAAATAATCACTCACAAAGACAAGAAGGAAAACAGAGGAATAAATACACGCAGACTGAGGAGGGGGAATAAGCAACAGGTGTGAAAAGGAAACGAGGCAAAACCAATGGATAACAAAAAAAGGAGCGGTGATGACTAGTAAACCGTTGACGTCGACCGCCGAACACCGCCCGAACAAGGAGAGGGGCCGACTTTGACGGAAGTCGTGACAGTGAGACTAGTACTCCAACCCATGAGATCAGGTACCGCGGGCAAGGCCACGCCAATGGACAGAGTGATCCAACTCCTTGGAAACCAAAATGTCTCTGAGAAACATACACAACGTTGACTTGCACATCCTACTCAAACAGAAGAATCACTTGAGAGGATCCCGCATCTCTGCTCAGTCATAACGAACTGCTGAGTTTTATCGCTCCCAGATGGGGACCCGAACCAGCATTATATTGCACCCTGTGCCTTAACAGTCTTTGTCTCTTTGGACTGAACAAATTGAGAACTGAACCGAGAAAGATTGTAAGGCTGTTTGTCCTTGTTACATATCATGATTAATACTGTCACTGCATTGTCTACATTCAGATGTGAATGGATAGCCTAGCCACTGGTGACTCCTGGTGGATGGGCCTAGAGTTTCACAGCTGTAAAAATGTACTGATGTAGCCTTTCCTTCACTCCTCCTGTTTTCACAAATAAGAATTTAGAACTCTCCAAAGTCCTAAAGTCATTGCTCACATGGAGCACTCTAAACAAAACACAATGTAAAAATTGACAAATCTTGTGATGGTTATGAAATAAATCAAAACTTGTTTCTCACAAGTGTAGCAGGTGGTGAACTCCGAGAATGAGAACAGTAAATTACTGTAATTAATACATGCATTAAATAAATGTCACCAAATGATGGGGACCAAATGAACAGTACATTTACTACTGGTGACATATGAAATGGGGAATTGATAAATAAAAAAATAAAAATAAAAGGGCTAACAATTCACACAATAAAACTATGAATGCACAAGAATTGGCAGGATACAGCTGAGCCATTCTGGAGAGAGACTCACTAACAGTTGAAGTCGGAAGTTTACATACACCTTAGCCAAATACATTTCAACTCAGGTTTTCACAATTCCTGACATTTAATGCTAGTAAAAATTCCCTGTCTTAGGTCAGTTAGGATCACCACTTTATTTTAAGAATGTGAAATGTCAGAATAATAGTAGAGACAATGATTTATTTCAGCTTTTATTCTTTCATCACATTCCCAGTGGGTCAGAAGTTTACATACACTCAAGTAGTATTTGGTAGCATTGCCTTTAAACTGTTAAACTTGGGTCAAACGTTTCGGGTAGCGTTCCACAAGCTTCCCACAATAGGTTGGGTGAATTTTGGCCCATTCCTCCTGACAGTGCTGGTGTAACTGAGGCAGTAGGCCTCCTTGCTCGCACACGCTTTTTCAGTTCTGCCCACAAATTTTCTATAAGATTGAGGTCAAGGCTTTGTGATGGCCACTCCAATACCTTGACTGTGTTGTCCTTAAGCTATTTTGCCACAACTTTGGAAGAATGATTGGGGTCATTGTCCTTTTGGAAGACCCATTTGTGACCAAGCTTTAACTTCCTGACTGATGTTTTGAGATGTTGCTTCAAAATATCCACATCATTTGCCTACCTCATGATCTATTTTGTGAAGTGCACCAATCGTTCTGGGATTGAGATGCACTTTTCGCACCAAAGAAATTTATCTTTAGAAGACAGAGCGGTATGACGGCTGCGTGGTCCAATGGTGTTTATACTTGCGTACAATTGTTTGTACAGATGAACGTGGTACCTTCAGGCGTTTGGAAATTGCTCCCAACGATGAACCAGACTTGTGGTCTACAATTTTTTTTCTGAGGTCTTGGCTGATCTTTTTTGATTTTCCCATGATGTCAAGCAAAGAGGCACTGAGTTTGAAGGTAGGCCTTGAAATACATCCGCAGGTACAACTCCAATTGCCTCAAATGATGTCAATTAGCCTATCAGAAGCTTCTAAAGTCATGACATAATTTTCTGGAATTTTCCAAGCTGTTTAAAGGCACTGTCAACTTAGTGTATGTAAACTTCTGACCCACTGGAATTGTGATACAGTGAATTATAAGTGAAATAATCTGTCTGTAAACAATGGTTGTGTCATGCACAAAGTAGATGTCCTAAACGACTTGCCAAAACTATAGTTTGTTAACAATTCATTTGGGGAGTGGTTGATTAATGACTCCAGCCTAAGTGTATGTAAAATTCCGACTTCAACTGTATGTCTTTGTCACATACCCCTCCCCTTCTTCTTGTCTCACTCAACATTTTAAATTATACTCAAAACAATTATTTTCACACATATTTTAGATGCTCTCCACTGACAGCCGCAGCTCAATTGTCACATCTACTCCCGCTCCTCCTCTCTGGCGCTCGTTGTCGCCGGTTTAGTCATTATTACACACCCCTGTCACCATAGCTACGTTCACCTTCGCCTCATGAGACTCACCTGGACTCCATCACCTTCCTGATTACCTCCCTCCCTTTGGTTCTTTCCTGTTTATATGTTTAATGTCTGTACACTACCTGTGTTTCTTGTTTTGGTCTATGTTTGTTTATTTATAAAATTCACTCCCTGTACTTGCTTCCCGATTATTAGCGTACACGTTACATCAATAATCAACTAGGCCTATTGGCACACACGCTGCCCAAATTGCGGGCTTCCGAAATAGTATAGGCCTACGAGCTTGTCATTTGAAACAATCCACAGCATTTTCTTTCTGGTGAAGAATTTTGATTTATTTTATTTTGTATAGACAGAAGTAATTCTATATTATAATTGATATATATATATATATATATATATATATATATATATATATATATATATATATAATTGATTTCCATTTACTTCCTTATTGGACCCACCGCTATGACATTTCTCTCCTGCTCTATTGGTTTTCATCAATCAATCAATCAAATTGATTTATAAAGCCCTTATTACATCAGCTGATGTCACAAAGTGCTGTACAGAAACCCAGCCTAAAACCCCAAACAGCAAGCAATGCAGGTGTAGAAGCATGGTGGCTAGGAAAAACTCCCTAGAAAAGCCAGAACCTAGGAAGAAACCTAGAGAGGAACCAGGCTATGAGGGGTGGCCAGTCCTCTTCTGGCTGTGCCGGGTGGAGATTATAACAGAACATGGCCAAGATGTTCAAATGTTCATAGATGACCAGCAGGGTCAAATAATAATAATCACAGTGGTTGTAGAGGGTGCAACAGTTCAGCACCTCAGGAGTAAATGTCAGTTGGCTTTTCATAGCCGATCATTCAGAGTATCTCTACCGTCATGCTGTCTCTAGAGAGTTGAAAACAGCAGGTCTGGTACAGGTAGCATGTCCGGTGAACAGGTCAGGGTTCCATAGCTGCAGGCAGAACAGTTGAAACTGGAGCAGCATCACGACCAGGTGGACTGGGGACAGCAAGGAGTCATCAGGTCAGGTAGTCCTGAGGCATGGTCCTAGGGCTCAGGTCCTCCGAGAGGGAGAGAAAGGAAGAAAGAAGGAGAGAAAGAGAGAGAGAAAAAGAGAGAGATAATTAGAGAGAGCATACTTAAATTCACACAGGACACTGGATAAGACAGGAGAAATACTCCAGATATAACAGACTGACCCTAGCCCCCCGACACATTAACTATTGCAGCATAAATACTGTAGGCTGACAGTAAGGGTCGGGAGACACTGTGGCCCCGTCCGACGATAACCCCGGACAGGGCCAAACAGGCAGGATATAACCCCATCCACTTTGCCAAAGCACAGCCCCCACACCACTAGAGGGATATCTTCAACCACCAACTTACCATCATGAGACAAGGCCGAGTATAGCCCACGAAGATCTCCCCCACGGCACAACCCAAGGGGGGTGGGGTGGGGGCAACCCGGACAGGAAGATCACGTCAGGGACTCAACCCACTCAAGTGACGCACGCCCCCTAGGGACGGCATTGAAGAGAACCAGTAAGCCAGTGACTCAGCCCCTGTAATAGGGTTAGAGGCAGAGAATCCCAGTGGAGAGAAGGGAACCGGCCAGGCAGAGACTGTCCGGTTCATATCAACTTTTTTTCATTTTCCTGAAGCCAAAGGCACAAGCCTAGTCAAATTACAGTAGCAACCCATTCTAGTTGTTGCATCTTTAGAATCCCCCTCTTTCCATCTCTGTCACATATGAGACCGCTATCAGGTGAGCTGTTTAGAATGGTGTTTTCCCACAAATGGCATTTTGGCAAATGTTTGAACATGACGTTTTATTGTCTGCTTCATTACATGAGTTGTATGTCCTGTTAAAATGGATTACCATAGCTTTCTGTCATTCTGAGCACCTTGGGTGGACACCCTAATGGTTATGCACCCAATGCATATGGGTCTGGTAAATTTCTCAAATGGCCGGTAAATTTAAGTCTTCCCAGTCACAATGTACGGAGCCACATTTTACTAATGGAAATCCTGGTCCGGACCAACCAAATGTTGTCTTGTTTGGGAGCGGAGCTCATTAGAGTAATAGTCCATTTGTAGAATAATATCCAAATATGCAAAGGAGGATATTGCATATTTCTCCCTTTTTGTACCTATTCAGGATACATCACAATTAAGAGAATAATATTAATATCCATAATAATGCATTTCTGTACAGATCAGAGACCCATGATGTAATTCTGTTACTATAATTCTGTTACCGGATATAAATCCACTTCACTTACTGTAGTCCAATAACCAAAATATATTTTTTGAAAGTCATAGCTGGAATTATGTTACCAAACTTTGCATCCGCACAGTTCTTCCAGTAAATGTGTTTTTGAAATTGTTCTCAGTGGAAATAAAAAAAGTCATTTTGCAGAGAGTATGGTTTGTTAAACTTCTGAGTCTCGGTTACTGTGGAATTACCCAGATTCTTACTCCCTTGGCTCCTGGAATATTCTGTCCCTGTAACAGACATAGGCTGTAACACACACACACACACAAACATGCACATGAAGGTCATTAATACCAGATAACGCTGTGACTCTAGAACTGAAAGACAGAACAAACAGTACATTTCAACTTCATACTGGTTTGTTCAGATCCATATTGGCAAGAACTACACTTCCGCCAGTCCACACAAAACAGTCATACACATATACAGATGCACAAATGCTTTCCAAACAAAGTGTGTAAACTTTATTATATTTTAAAAATAGTCATCTGAAACACAATCAGCGTGAGATGTTTCAATGGACCTGCAGTTCCTCTCCTCCCAGAGCAGGGATCCAGAGCTGCAGGCCTCCAGAGCTCCAGAGATGCAGGGCTACAGCCTAGGGGACTCAGTGTGATGACATTAGTAACATTACTCCTTAATGACCAGGCCTGCATGGTTCCTGTCCTGCCTGCTGCTGCGAAGACACAGAGAGGAGAGGAATCAGGGGGATAGAGAGAACAGAGTGAGAGAAAGAGAACAGGGGAACAAAGGAAGAGAAAGAGAGAACAGAGGAGCAGAAGGAGAGAAAGAGGAAACATAAGAAGAGATAAAGCAGGTTATAGAGATTATCCATGCATCCACAGCCCCACAAAGCACTCTGCTACTCTGTCACATCCTCATTATTGGTGTATCCACTAACGAATATCACAAACACATATAAACACCCCATCCATCCACCAAAAACAAACATCCACCAGCAATGGTGAAATGATCCTAATGATTTAAGACTAATATATTCTCCAGCCTTGAAATTGTCTGTTTTTGTTCTCTTCTAATGAGAGGAAGAGTTCGGTACCAGAGATGTCATCCCCATAATTATTTATAAAAATTATTTGCGGAAATGGCACACTGACTGGACCAGGCAAAGAGTTGCCCCCCACCCCATTCTCCCTAGTAAGTGATTCCTTCCAAGGTGCACCACGGAGCAAAGATATGCTAGGCAGGATGCTTGATACTCTAGTAGTGCGTGCAGATAGTATCATCAGTGGTGGAGGAGAGAGAGTGTAGAGTGACACACACACAGCGTAGGATTTGATTTCAGCTGTTGGTGATGGGCAGGACTCACAGGAGGTATGTTTGTAAATGAATTTGATCCAGCTATGTAGCCTATTGATTACTTATTGATTAATAAATAAAACAAAAGTGTTTTGTTGTTTCTCTGTAATTCTAGCCACCTAGTAATTTTATGAAATTGACTTTAGCTAGCCAGCTGTAGCTTCCTCTCTCAACCTCATAACTACTGTAGTTGTCACGCAGCGAGGTATCCAGTTCAATGCTTTATTTCAAACATAACTGGTAAAACAAAACAAAACAAACAAACAAACAAACAAACAAACAAACAAACAAACAAACAAACAAACAAACAAACAAACAAACAAACAAACAAACAAACAAACTCCGGTGTGGCTATACAGGCTCACACCAACTAAACATACTCAATCCCTCAGAATAAACAATGACCCACAAAACCCCAGTGAAAACCACAAACATATATATGGTTCCCAATTAGAGGTAACGACAATCAGCTGCCTCTAATTGGGAACCATCAACCCAACATAGAATTACATAAACTAGAACAAAAAACCCTCCTAAACAAAACACAAACTAAACACGCCAGCCTGTAAACTCAGGCCTGGACGTGACAGTAGTTACCAAGCCATTTCAGGCTATCAATCCATTTAGAGTAGCTTGTCTAACTATCTTAGCTGGCATGCCTGCTGGCAAGGTCACTAGATTTTAGAAAAACAAGCAATTACTAAATGTACTGAATAAGACTCACATTCCTTTCAATCTTTTACCCAGATTTATTTTGTTAAGAACCATCAGTCAGGAAGATGCAGACAGCTCAAGCGATATGCTTAGATATGCAGAAAAGTAAATGTAATCTGGCACCTTATAATTATGATGCCATGATATGTGCAAAGCTATGATTGTTTTGTGGGTTAGAGAGTCTGTGTGGTCTTGGTGATGCGTCAGAGACTTGTTATAGTGTGTTAGTGTGCTAATGTTGAGGTTACTGTATCTGGATCAGTGAATGCAGACCTGATAGGCAGGTAGACACACACACACACATATAGAATGAATAACAGGGTTGACAGGACAAGGGTTGAATCTTTTCTTCTGTTCAGATCTGGTGACCGATGAATGTGTGTGTGGATCATAATCATAATCTCCTGTGGAAACCAGACCTCTCCAATCAACTGCTTTTCTCCCTAATCAGATTCAGTCCATCCAGATCGTGAGTCACACCAGTGGTTTCTAAATGGAGTCTGCCTCTTTGACATCAGAAACACAGATACTGTCAGAGCACCTACTAACCACTTTTCACTATGATTGTGTTACAGGGACATGATCAGGAATGTAACAGAGGAGCTTTATATTTTATGTATACATAGCAATTACACATCTATTACCATATCTATCCGTTTCTCACAGTCTGTCTGACAAACTAAACTGTTACAATGAGCAGGCCGGTAATGTCTACAGTCTGGAACACATTTCGTGGTCTCATGGTAAGGGAAGTAGACGGCTACCACCCCGTTACTCAACCCTGCTGCCCTATATAATAGACATGGAATCACAGGTCACATTAATAATGCAACATTAGTCACTTTAATACATGTTTACATACTGCTTTACTCATGTGATATACTGTATTCTATTCTACTGTACTTTAGTCAATGCCACGCGGACATTGCTCGTCCTAATATTTCTTAATTCCATTATTTTACTTTTAGATGTGTGTATTGTTAGATACTACTGTACTGTTGGAGCTAGGAACACAAGCATTTTTGTCAGAAGCAGGTGCAACTTTTTAATAAAACCAAACCAAGAACACTACACCAACATAAGGCAGTACGCCGATACACAAGAACAATACCAAATGGTGAGTGAACATGGGAGAGTGACATATGAAGGGGAGCAAATTAAGGTAATGGAGTCCAGGTGTGAATCATAGTTATTCACAGGTGTGCATAATGATGAATCCCAGGACCGGTGGTTAGTACTCTGGCGACGTCGTACGCGAGGAGCAGGAGCAATCGTGACAGTACCCACTCTGACGTGCGGGCCCAGCCGTAGGACGACGCTGACCAGGGGGACAAACCTGAGGAGAAGGTCAGTCCAGGCGGCAATGTTGGAAATCACAGATGATGTTGGGGTCCAGATTGTCCTCCACCGGAACCCAACACTGCTCCTCTGTGCCATACTCCATCGAGCACCAGATACTGGAGCCGACCCCCACGATGTCCGGAGTCCAGTAGGGATCTGACAGCGTACACCGGGCTCCCCTCGATGTCTGGGGGGGTGGAGGTGTGTTGTGGGGGCCAGCATCAGCTAGGGGATCAGGAACCACCGGCCTGAGAAGGGAGACATGAAGAGGGTGAGATACAGTAGTGACTGGGTAATTGTAACCTGTATGTCACCTCATCAAACCCTTGGTTTGAGCATACACAGAACAGGAGTTGACATACAGCGTAAGATCCTGCACCAAGGTGGTCCACCAGTATTTCTCAGTGATGGAATGGATGGTGCGAGAATTACTTGGATGTCCAGCGACGACAGCTGTGTGTGCCCAGGTCAGTAGCCAATCCCTTATCCCTGTGAGAATGTAGATGCATGCGGGAGGACAATTCTGGGGTGCGGACTCCCTCTCCAGAGCCTGGCAGATGTCCACATCTACGTCCCAAACCACTGGACCCACGACTCGGGATTATGGTTGCCTCTGGACAGGAGCCTCTCCCGAATCGTAGATACGGGACAGCGCATCGGCCTTTATGTTCTTAGAACCTGGTCGATAGATCAGTGTGAAGTCGAACCTGGTGAAGAAGAGGGCCCACCTGGCTTGGCACAGATTCAGTCTCCTTGCTGTCCGTTTGTACTCAAGGTTCCGATGGTCGGTGAGGATGACGAATGGTTCCTTGGCACCCTCCAGCCAGTGTCTCTACTAATTCCAACTTCACCCCAAGAGCTCCCGATCACAGACGTTGTAATTCCTATCTGTGGGGGACGGTTTCTTGGAGAAGAAAGCGCAAGGATACAATTTTAGTCGGTCCCTGTCTTTGTGACAACTGCTCCCACACCCACCTCCGATACCTCAAGCACAAAAGGTATTGTGGGATCTGGGTGTTTTAGCAAGGGGCCGGTGGTGAAACTCCCCTTGAGGAGACGAAATGCATTGTCGGCTGCTGGAGACCAAACCAACCTATAAGGCCCACCGTTAAAACTACTTAGGGATCAGCAGCAGTGGTGACGGTTTTGGAGAGTCTGGCGTGCCCAAAGTAAAATGCCTGCCACTCAGGCCCAGAAAATAGGATATGCACATAATTAGTACTATTGGATAGAAAACACTCTGAAGTTTCTAAAACCGTTACAATAATGTCTGTGAGTATAACAGAACTGATATAGCAGGCGAAAACCCGAGGAAAATCAATCTGGATTTGCAGTTTTTTTGTTGTTGACCTTTTTCTCCTGGCTGCCTATAGGATTCAACATTATCTAGGACCTAGACTGCAGTACCTATGGCTTCCACTGGATGTCAACAGTCTTTAGACAGGGTTTCATGACCTTAGGTTGAATTAGAAGCCAATAGAAGAAGAATTTAGAAGTGGACCCCGGATCTCAATAGAATCACATGCGCGTTCACGGTCTCGCGCGCTCTGTGGTTTTTTCCTTTCCTATCATTCAGGCTATAACCCGATTGAAATATTATAGTAAATATACATAAAAGGATACCTAAGGATACATAAAAAATGTTTGATTTGTTTGGACAAAGTTGATAGGTATAATTTGAACGCGATCTCTTCACGGGTCAATGGGCGACTCGACGGTGGATTTTCTGAACATAACACGCCAATCAAACAGAGATTTATGGATAAAATAAATGACTTTTTCTAACAAAAGAACCATTGGATGTCTTCGTTGGACACTTGGGATGCCCTCAGCAGAAGTTCTTTGAAAGGTAAGTGATTTATTTGAGCTCTTATATGGGTTTTGTGTGACCAGCGCTGGATATGAATTTATGCTAATGTGGAAAATAGGAGAAGTGCTATCCTCAAACAATCAAATGTTGTGCTTGCACCATTAAAGCCTTTTTGAAATCTGACAACGCTGTGATATTGCCAAGAATCAGAGCTTTTGATGACTATATATTGATTAATATATTTAATAATTCAACTTTTGGATTTTGAATTTGGCGCCTTACATTTCACCGGGTAGTGTCAGGAACGGGGCACTAGCTCCCCAGCGCTCCTTAGTTATCTCCAAGAGGTTAAAGAGGGAGGTGAGAGGGGCGGCGACAGCACTAAAGTTCCTGATGAAGCGGCGGTAAAGGTTGGCAAACCCCAAAAACCATTGTGACCCCTTGATGATGGTTGGGGCTGGCCATGACCTTACCGCATCTACCTTCTTGTCCTCCATCCTCACTCCCTGCGGGCTGATTTGGTAGCCCAAAAAGGAGACAGCCCTCTGGTGGAATTTCACTTCACGTTGTCTTGCACTCATCCCCCTCCTGGATGCGAATGAGATTGCAGGCACTCCGCAGGTCCAGTTTGGTGAAGAACCGGGCCCCGCGGAGCTGCTCGATGGCACCAGTGGGAGAGGGTACCGATACTTTGTGGTGATGTCATTGAGTCCATGGTAATCTATACAAGGGTGTAATCCTCCGTCCTTTTTGGCCACGAGGAAGAAAGCAGCCGATGCAGGGAATGTGGACCTGCGGACGAAACCCTGTTGGGGCGCCTCTTGAATGTAGTCCTCCTTGGCCTGGGTCTCAGCCACTGACAGAGGTTAGATGCGTCTGCACGGAGGGGTAGCACCAGAAAACAGGTCAATGGCACAGTCCCAGGGGCGATGAGGAGGGAGACAGGTAGCGCGGGTCTTGGAGAATACCTCCCTTAGATCCTGATATTCCTCCAGGATGTTGGGCTGGAGGACAACCACAGGACTCTCAACCGACGTGGAACCACAGGGGACAGGAAAGCAGGTCTTCCGGCATTCAGGTGACCAGTTGGTGATTCTCATCCTCGACCATAAGATGGTAGGGTTATGGCGCTGAAGCCAAGGTAGGCCAAGGATGATCTTGTGAACTGGTGCACTGATGATGAAGGGGATTTTCTCCACGATGAGGGTGAGTGGTTGGGTGATGTATGTGATGGTTCTGGATTCTAGAGGCCGACAGACGAGACCTTGAACCGGAAAAGGAGAAGAGTGCGGGTAGGTAGTAATATTGAGAGAGGAGGCAAGGGTCTGATCCATAAAGTTACCCGCGGCGCCGGAATCCACCAAAGCTGTAAACACAGGGCATGAGGGACAGTCAGCCAGAGTGATGGGTACTAAAAAGAGTCTAACAGGAAAAGCAGTAGATGGAATACTCACTCCTGGTCCAGGGGATGTAACATCACGTGACCGTCCCTCTGCTCTAGTGGATCCCAGATTCTGAAGTAACGGACACCGCTGGTGCTTGTGCCCTCCCTGGCCACAGTACAGACAGAGCCCCAGCTGTATCCATCTGCATTATTCCGCTGCGGGAAGGCGCGTGACCCCTACCTCCATGGGTTCAGGTTCTGATCCCAAACACTCGCCGAAGGAGAGAGAGAAGCGATGGAGATGCCGACGCTCCCGGAGGAGGTTATCCAGACGGATGGCCATCGCAATTAGTGCGTCCAGGGTTGTCATCTCGGCAGGCCAATTCCGTCTGGACCTCTTCGTGCGGACCTCTTCATGCAGACCTCTTCTAAATAACGTGCTGAGTGCCGGCTCATTCCATCCACTGAAAGCTGCTACTGTCCGGAAGGTAAGCGCATACTCAGCAGCCGTCTGATTCTCCTGTTGGAGCTGAAGCAGACACTCACCCTCCACGGGATGATCAAAAATACATTTAAAAAAGTTGGCAAACCCCAAAAACCATTGTGACCCCTTGATGAAGGTTGGGGCTGGCATCTACCTTCTTGTCCTCCATCCTCACTCCCTGCGGGCTGATTTGGTAGCCCAAAAAGGAGACAGCCCTCTGGTGGATCCCAAACACAACCCCTTATAAGACTCAAGCTGCTCCTCTTCTCTCTCCGACGGCTGTAGCCCATTCCAATGCTCGCCCAGTCAGCAGAAATAACCGTGGCAACCTTAGACCTCTCAGTGGTGGGAGCTCCCAGCTGATGTGCGAAATAGAGGGAGCACTGAAGGAGAAAGCCACAGCATTTGGCTGTCATATTTCTCCGGGAGGGATAGACGGGCATCGCTGACCTGAGCGGGTTGCTGAATGGGCTGGTGTGCTGACTCCTTGGGTAGACTGGCTCTAGAATATCCTCCGCTATTGAGACGTTGTAGACTACTAGATCTTCCATGGCCGTCCCCAGTTGAGCCAGCTGATCATGGTGTTGACGAAGAAGGTCACCTTGTTCATTGATCGTCTGGGAGATGTCCGGTTGTCCCTTCTGCTTCCATATTTTGAGTTGGTATTCTGTAATGATGGGGCGGTGAGTCGGAAGCAGGTGAAACATTTTAATAAAAAAACAAAACAATACTAACTTAACTTCTTAGGTGAACGGCATGTGAGGTGACGGTTTTGTAGAGTCTAGTGTGCCCAAAGCAAAATGCCTGCCACTCAGGCTCAGAAAATAGGATATGCACATAATTAGTACTATTGGATAGGAAACACTCTGAAGTTAATGTCTGTGAGTATAACAGAACTCATTTAGCAGGCAAAAACCAGAGAAAAAAACATCCGGAAATCAGTTTCTGGTGACCTTTCGCTCTGTTAGACACACTCCCTATTGAATCCATTTGTTACCAGGACTGAGACTGCAGTACCTATGGCTTCCACTAGATGTCAGCAGTCTATATACAAAGACTCAGAGAGATAGGAGTAAACACAACGAATAGGTACAGGAAATGGCATGGGGATGATGAATCCATAATGATGAATCCCAGGACCGGTGGTTAGTACTCTGGCGACGTCGTACGCCGAGGAGAGGAGCAGGAGCAGACGTGACAATTTTGCTACACCCGCAATAACATATTCTAAATATGTGTATGTGACCAATAAAATGTGATTTGATTTGATTAAATGTTAGAATTAGGTTTTTAAAACTGAGAAATTAGATTCTGGTCCTCCATATAGGGACAAGGATCCTTTAATCAAGGATTGTAGGTCATTTTGTGTTTTTCAAAACTGGATTTAGAAAGGTGAAAAGCACTATAACCAAGAAATTGTAACTAAGGTGAGGAGGTTTAAGAAAACGTTCTTACATCTAAAAACCAAAGGTTAGTTATGGTAAATTGGTTAGTTGTTATATTGAGAAGTGTCATATAAATGCGGCTACTTACTTATAAGTGATATGCAGGCTTTTATTTTTAGTTAAGGTACCTTTAAGGTACGTTTTTGTATGGAGGTCAATGAGAGAGTGTCGATTTGGTCAACAAAAAATGTAATGGCTTATTTGCTAAGTGTGTCTTATTTGATCTAATAGAAGTTTCGTAGTGCTTAGGTTGTTACGAGTGTAGTGATAATGATGACACGTGACATCCAGGCAACTTTGAGAAAAAAACGTTATATTGGAGTTGTTCACGCGCCCATCTGCCCTCTCATGGGCTAGAATGGTCCCACGTGATCTTGCCTCATCCATTTTTTAAGACATTTCTTTCCATTGTTAGAACGACCACTTGAGTATCTGGTCAATATAATGGATAATCTGTGGTTTCATGTAACTACACTTCCTGTTCCATCAAGACAGAAACTGTGATACAAGTGTGTCGCTCCAGCAGAGACGGAAGAGGAAGCAAGATATCTCCCTAACCAATTCTTTCCACTTCATATTTATTTTGTATTTTTCTTCAACTTTTATTTTACCAGGTAAATTGATTGCGAACACATTCTCATTTAAAGCAATGACCTGGGGAATAGTTGCAGAGGAGAGGAGGCGGAATGAATGAGCCAATTGGAAGCTGGGGATGATTAGGTGACCATGATGCTATTAGGGGCCTGATCAGGACACCCATTTAACGTCCCACCCGAAACACGGCTGGGACGAATAGACCAGACCCAGCTGCTATCGCATAGGTGTCTATGGGAGAGCCACCCCTTATATAGCCCGGAACTGTGACCATTTTATCAATGGTAAACAGCCTGAGTAAGACGTCTTCATTTATCCACCATGTTTAGTTCTAGGTGCACAGATCCACAAGATTATCTGTAATTCTACATAGAATATCTCAGCCTAACATATTATTTATTGACAATTGGCTGTAAAAATAGATTTAAACTCACTATCATGTCAAAGCGCAAGGCAGTTGATCTCAAGCCCAGGACTTGGCCCATGAAAGAGTGTGGTCACTGCCACATACTTTTGGACAGACAGCATATTACGAACGTAAAGCTATTAGGGGCCTGTTCTATAATAAATCTTCAATAGACAGTTGAATGGCAAGACACAGCCACCTTTCTAGAGGAATTGCCATTGCAGCAAGAACAGACCAAGGAGTTATTTTGTCAGGATGAACATGGTGTGTGTGTGTGTGTTTATTATTACGGAGTTGTTTGTGTCTTCTCTGTAAAATCATTCATAATTTTGTCCCCCAGTAGCCTATTCTCCAACTAACAACTAGAGTACATTGATAATATATCATAACAATTTATAAAGTAGGCTACTTTATTGCCGGGCCTTTCAGGCCCCTGTTAATTTTCAATGTCATTCTATCAGAAACATTTTTGTCAGTGTTTTGTTTTTTACTTTCATGTAGCCTACTTGGGATTTCACCACCATCTTTTTATCTGATCAACAACACAGATCCAGGTCAAACTCACACAGGTTGCAACCAATAATGTATATAAACCCTGGGATGCTGATGCTATGTATTGGCCATTGAGAGGCTTTTAAAGCACCACTCGGCCGTATTGGCACTTCCAAGTAGGAACAGTCCTCCAAAGGAATGAATAGAATTCTACAGACATATTACATTTTAGTCATTTAGCAGATGCTCTTATCCAGAGCAACTTACAGTAGTGAGTAGTGACATTTTCATACTGGTCCTCCATGGAAATCAAAGCCAAAACATTTGTGTTAAAAGCACCATGCTCTACCAAGTGAACCACAAGGGACCAAGATTACAGTATTTCAATTAAATGTTTCAACAGAAAATTACGTGTATTTAAGTATTTTTGTTGTTGTAGTGGGGACAGTAACATAAGTAGTCTCTAAAAATTATAGTTTAAGCAAAATGTTTATATACAGTGCATTTGGAAAGTATTCAGACCCCTTTACTTTTTTACCCAATTTGTTTTGCGTTACAGCCTTATTCTGAAAATTGTTTAAATAGTTTTTTCCCGTCATCAATCTACACACAATACACCATGATGAAAAAGTAAAAACAGGTTTTACATTTTTTGGACAAATTAAAAACAAAAAACTGAAATAAGACATTTACATTGGTAGTCAGACCTTTTACTCAGTACTTTGTTGAAGCACCTTTGGCAACGATTACAGCCTCGAGTCTTCTTGGGTATGATGCTACAAGCTTGGCACACCTGTATTTGGGGAGTTTCTCCCATTCTTCTCTGCAGATCCTCTCAAACTCTGTCAGGTTGGATGGGGAGCGTCGCTGCACAGCTATTTTAAGGTCTCTCCAGAGATGTTCGATCGGGTTCAAGTCCGGGCTCTGGCTAGGCCACTCAAGGATGTTCAGAGACTGGTCCCGAAGCCACTTCTGCGTTGTCTTGGCTGTGTGCTTCAGGGTCGTTGTCCTGTGATAAGGTGAACCTTCTCATCAGTCTGAGATCCTGAGTGCTCTGAAGCAGGTTTTCACCAAGCATCGCTCTGTACTTTGCTCCGTTAATCTTTTCCTTGATCCTGACTAGTGTCCCAGTCCCTGCCGCTGAAAAACATTCCACAGCATGATGCTGCTAGCACCATGCTTCAACGTAGGGATGGTGCCAGGTTTCCTCCAGACGTGACGCTTGGCATTCAGGCCAAAGAGTTCAATCTTGGTTTCATCAGACCAGAGAATCTTGTTTCTCACAGTCTGAGAGTCCTTTAGTTGCCTTTTGGTAAACTCCAAGCGAGCTGTCATATGCCTTTTACTGAGCACTCTACCTCCCTATTAAGGATCCGCCCCTTTATTTCATTTTTCGTGTGAAATTACATACCCAAATTTGACTGCCAATAGCTCAGGCCCTGAAGCAAGGATATGCATATTCTTGGTACCATTTGAAAGGAAACACTTTGAAGTTTGTGGAAATGTGAAAGGAATGTAGGAGAATATAACACAATAGATCTGGTGAAAGATAATACAAAGAAAAAAACAACTGTTCTTTTGTATTTTTTTGTACCATCATCTTTGAAATGCAAGAGAAAGGCCATAATGTATTATTCCAGCCCAGGTGCAATATGCATTCTGGCCACTAGATTGCAGCAGTGTATGTCCAAAGTTTTAGACTGATCCAATGAACCATTGCATTTCTGTTAAATTTTCTTTGACAAGACTGCCCAAATGTGCCTCATTTGTTTATTAATAACTGTTTATGTTCAAAATTGTGAACTCTCCTCAAACAAAAGCATGGTATTCTTTCACTGTAATAGCTACTGTAAATTGGACCGTGCAGAGAGATTAACAAGAATTTAAGCTTTCTGGCAATATCAGATATGATATATGGGAAATGTTCATGTTACTTACAACCTCATGCTAATCGCATTAGCTTACGTTAGCTCAACCGTCCCTTGGAAGGGACACCGATCCCGAAGAATGATTGGTGGAGTGCTGCAGAGATGGTTGTAATTCTGGAAGGTTCTCCCATCCCCACAGAGGAGCTCTGTCGGAGTGACCATCGGGTTCTTGTTCACCTCCCTGACCAAGCCCCTTCTCCCCCGATTGCTCAGCTTGGCCGGGCGGACAGCTCTAGGAGTCAATTTCATTTCAAGCCCCCTGTTGAGGTTTGGGGAAAGGCATTGGAATCTGTATCAGAGGCACAGTTTATTCTAGTTCAGAGAATTATGAAGTGCTGTGCATATTGCCGCTATAAAGTGCAGTTTGCCAGGACTACAGAGACAGTGACTGTCGTAGCACCAGTTTCAAGCAGGGCTGCTTTCTAGGCATTACACGGAACCCAAACCGGCTGCGCGCGTGCGCCATTGTGCATAAATGTATTTTGTCCCCCCACACCAAACGCGATCACTACACACAGGTTAAAATATCAAAACCAACTCTGAACCAATTATATTAATTTGGGGACAGGTCGAAAAGCATTAAATATTTATGGCAATTTAGCTAGCTAGCTTGCAGTTGCTAGCTAATTTGTCCTATTTAGCTAGCTTGCTGTTGCTAGCTAATTTGTCCTGGGATATAAACATTTAGTTGTTATTTTACCTGAAATGCACAAGGTCCTCTACTCCACCAATTAATCCACACATAAAACGGTCAACCGAATCGTTTCTAGTCATCTCTCCTCCTTCCAGGCTTTTCCTTCTCTTGACTTTATAGGGCGATTGGCAACTTTCATAAATTAGGTGCATTACCGCCACTGACCTTGTTCGTTTTTCAGTCACCCACGTGGGTATAACCAATGAGGAGATGGCAAGTGGGTACCTGCTTCCATAAACCAATGAGGAGATGGGAGAGTCAGGACTTGCAGCGCGATCTGCGTCACAAATAGAACTGACTTCTATTTTAGCCCTTGGCAACGCAGACGCTCGTTGGCGCACGCGCAATAATTGAATAATATAGATTTCTACATTTATTTTGCAACGCGAGCGCACGCGACGCGAGTGGTGTAGTCAGCCTGTGAGGCTACTTGGAGGTGAAACTATGTGAAATCAAGGGGCTGAGCATTGGGAAATTGAGAGCAAAGCTACGGTTTTCTTAAATTGTATATGTAAAAAACTTTTGATAGTTCTTAATTTATGTTTATTTTATAAAGTGTATCATACCTTATATTTGTTTTATTATCTGTTTTTATATGGAACTTTGCATTGTACTGTAAAACCGCTTTAGGTGTTAAAATACCATTTGTACCAAATATTTTATTTTAGGGGCTCCCGAGTGGCACAGGGTCTAAGGCACTGCATCTCAGTGCAAGAATCGTCACTACAGTCCCTGGTTTGAATCCCGTGCTGTATCACATCTGGCCGTGACTGGGAGTCCCATTGGGCGGTGCACAATTGTCCCAGCATCGTCCGGGTTTGGCCGGGGTAGGCTGTCATTGTAAATAAGAATTTGTTCTTAACTGACGTGCCTATTTAAATAAAAAATACATTTCCTTGCTGATTTTCATTTTATTGTTTTAAGTGTGTTGCTATTTTAAATGCACTTCAAATAAAGTTTGATTTGATATTTTGTTGTAATGAACACGAGGGGAGACAGACAGCTGGTTTCATGCGCAGGGTGCAGCAGGTGTTTATTGCAAAGGACCACAGGAGGAGGCAGGTAGCTGGGTCCAGGGGCAGGCAGAAGGTCATACAAAGGGGGTCCAAAAGGGCAACAGTACAGGCAGGGAAAAGGCTAGTAACGTAGTCCGGGAGATCAGGCAATAGGTAGATAACAGGACATGCGATAGGCTAAAGTACAGGCAGGGAACAGGTATCGTTGGTGAGGCAGACAAAACTATCATACACGGGAGGTGTAAATCACAGGAAACCTAATGCTCTGAAAGATGTTAGTCACAAAACAAACAATACCTCACAGTGATGGTGTGCAAAGAACTGAACTAAATAGTGTGTGATAATGACATACAGGTGTGTGAACAGGTGATTATTATTCAGATGATTGGGATCTGGAGAGTGAGCTGTGTTCAGGGGATCTAGGTGTTAGAGAGTGTGAGCTGGAAAGTGGGCTGTAAAGTGAGCTGCGTTCAGTGGATATACGTGTTTGAGGGTGTGAGTTGGAAGCAGACATTACAGAACACTCCTTCTCTGTGATGTTTTATGAATCTGGGCACAGGGGATTTTGCAGGAGGTCAACCTGACTGAAACTAATAACGGAAATGTCATTTTTATGATTTCTCCCATAATGAGCTCGCTCCGAGTTCACAATCCTAGATGAAGTAGATTTGAGCAGCAGAAGTACCCTGGTAAAAAAACATATATTTACTGTGGCTCTGAACGAACAAGCTTTTATGACCAAAACATTTTGCATGACTGTTATTGGCACCCACGAGAGCTGTGCAAAAGGTAACCTTCAACATACTTGTCCACTCACTGTGCTTTCAGTGACACACAAACAACCTTTTAATCGAGGTAATTTGCATCAGGCAAGCCACTGATGTAAAACCATATCTTCCTAATGATGGCTTGTGAAAGCACGGGTTACTGACCACATATATGAGAAGAGAACAGCGAGCGAACATGATCTTTTTCTCTACACTTGCTTCTTCTATTTTTGTGTAACTCGTATGCCAAGCTGTACGTATGCAAATACTGTCTTTTCCACATTAAATCTGTAGTCTGTGGTAATAAACTAGCACTGTGACCTCTACAGTGGGCGGTAAGGGCAATATTTATACTGAGATCAATCCATAGTTAGAAGCCTAAATAAGTTCAGGAGTAAAAATGTGCTTAACAGGTCACATAATAAGTTGCATGGACTCACTCTGTGTGCAATAATAGTTTTTTAATGACTCATCTCTGTATCCCACACATACAATTATCTGTAAGGTCCCTCAGTCGAGCAGTGAATTTCAAACTCTGATTCAACCACAAATACCGGGGGGTTCCAATACCTCGCAAAGAAGGGCACCTATTGGTAGATGGGTGAAGTTATTACTTGGTAGATGGTTGAAGTTATTAATTACACTTTGCATAAACCCGGTCACTACAAAGATACAGGAAACCGCTCAGGGATTTCACCATGAGGCCAATGGTGGCCTTAAAACCTAAATTACAGATTAAAGAAGGAAGCCTGTACAGAATAAATATATTCCAAAACATGCACATTGTTTGCAACAAGGTACTAAAGTAAAACTGCAAAAAATGTGGCAAAGAAATGAACTTTATGTCCTGAATACAAGGTGTTAGATTTGCAGTAAATCCAACACGTCACTATGAGTACCACTCTTCATACTTTCAAGCTTGGCAGTGGCTTCATCATGTTAGGGGTATTATTTGTTTTAAACTAGGCAAGTCAGTTAAGAACAAATTCATATTTACAATGACAGTCTAACCCAGACAACACTGGGCCAATTGTGTGCTGCCCTATGGGACTCCCAATCACAGCCAGATGTGATGCAGCCTGGATTTGAACCAGGGACTGCAGTAATGCCTCTTGCACTGAGATGCAATGCCTTAGACCACAGCACCAATGAGGAGCATGGTGTACTTGTTATCGGCAAGGACTAGGGAGTTTTTTAGGATAAAAAGAAACGTAATAGAGCTAAGCACAGACAAAACCCTAGAGGAAGATCTGGTTCAGTCTGCTTTCCAACCGAAACTGGGGTATGAATTCACCTTTCAGCAGGACAATAACCTAAAACACAAGTTCAAATATACACTGGAGTTAATTACCAAGATTACATTGAATGTTCCTGAGGGGCCTACTTACAGTTTTGACTTAAATCGTCTTGAAAATGTATGGCAAGACTTGAAAATGGCTGTCTAGCAACGATGAACAACCAACTTGACAGAGCTTCAAGAATATGAAAAGAGTAATGTTCAAATATTGTACAATCCAGGTGTGCAAACCTCTTATAGATTTACCCCGAAAAACTCACAGCTTTAATCGCTGCCAAAGGTATTTCTAACATGTATTGACTCAGGGGTGTGAATACTTACATAAATTATATCTTTCTGTATTTCATTTTCAATAAATGTGAAAATAAATCTGAAAACATGTTTTCACTTTGTCATTATAGGGTATTGTAGATGGGTGGATTTAATCAATTTTGAAATTCAGGCTGTAACACAACAACATGTGGAATACAATGCATTCGGAAAGTATTCAGACCCCTTCACTTTTAATTTTTTTTGTTACATTACAGCCTTACTCTAATTTTTTTTTAATTAAAATGTTCCTCAACAATTTACACACAATACCCCATAATGACAGAGAGAAAACAGGTTTTTAGAAATGTTTGCAAATTTACTAAAGATAAAAAACAGAAATACCTTATTTTGAACAGTTGAAGTCAGAAGTTTACATACACTTAGGTTGAAGTCATTAAAACTCGTTTTTCAACCACTCCACAAATTTCTTGTTAACAAACTATAGTTTTGGCAAGTCGGATAGGGCATCTACTTTGTGCATGACACAAGTAATTTTTTCAACAATTGTTTTTCAGACAGATTATTTCACTTATAATTCACTGTATCACAATTCCAGTGGGTCGGGAAGTTTACATACACTAAGTTCACTGTGCCTTTAAACAGCTTGGAAAATTCCAGAAAATTATGTCATGGCTTTAGAAGCTTCTGATAGGCTAACTGACATAATTTGAGTCAATAGGAGGTGTACCTGTGGATGTATTTCAAGGCCTACCTTCAAACTCAGTGCCTCTGCTTTGACATCATGGGAAAATCAAAAGAAATCAGCCAAGACCTCAGAAAAAGAATTGCAGACCTCCACAAGTCTGGTTCATCCTTGGGAGCAATTTCCAAACGCCTGAAGGTACCACGTTCATCTGTACAATCAATAGTACGAAAGTATAAACACCATGGGACCACGCAGCCGTCATGCTGCTAAGGAAGGAGATGCGTCTCCTAGAGATTAACGTACTTTGGTGCGAAAAGCGCAAATCAATCCCAGAAGAACAGCAAAGGACCTTGTGAAGATGCTCTAGGAAAGAGGTACAAAAGTATCTATATCCACAGTAAAACAAGTCCTATATCAACATAACCTGAAAGGCCACTCAGCAAGGAAGAAGCCACTGCTCCAAAACCGCAATAAAAAATCAAGACTACGGTTTGCAACTGCACATGGGGACAAATATTGTACATTTTGGAGAAATGTCCTCTGGTCTGATGAAACAAAAATCTGCTTGGCCATAATGACCATCGTTACGTTTGGAGGAAGAAGGGGGAGGCTTCCAAGCCGAAGAACACCATCCCAACCGTGAAGCACGGGAGTGGCAGCATTATGTTGTGGGGGTGCTTTGCTGCAGGAGGGACTGGTGCACTTCACAAAATAGATGGCATCATGAGGTAGGAAAATTGTGTGGATATATTGAAGCAACATCTCAAGACATCAGTCAGGAAGTTAAAGCTTGGTTGGAAATGGGTCTTCCAAATGGACAATGACCCCAAAATGGCTTAAGGACAACAAGGTCAAGGTACTGGAGTGGCCACTACAAAGCCCTGACCTCAATCTTATAGAACATTTGTGGGCAGAACTGAAAAAGCGTATGCGAGCAAGGAGGCCTACAAACCTGACTCAGTTATACAGCTCTGTCAGGAGGAATGGGCCAAAACTTATTGTGGGAAGCTTGTGGAACGCTACCTGAAACGTTTGACCCAAGTAAAAAAATGTAAAGGCAATGCTACTAAATACTAATTGAGTGTATGTGAACTTCTGACCCACTGGGAATGTGATAAAATAAATAAAAGCTGAAATAAATCATTCTCTCTACTATTATTCTGACATTTCACGTTCTTCAAATAAAGTGGTGATCCTAAGACAGGGAATTTTTACTAGGATTAAATGTCAGGAATTGTGAAAAACTGTATTTGGCTAAGGTGTATGTAAACTTCCGACTTCAACCGTACATAGGTATTCAGACCCTTTGCTCTGAGACTCGAAATTGAGCTCAGGTGCATTCTGTTTCCATTGATCATTCTTGAGATGACTCTATAACTTGATTGGATTCCACCTGTGGTAAATTCAATTGATTGGACATGATTTGGAAAGGCACACACCTGTCTATATTAGGTTCCACAGTTGACAGTGCATGTCAGAGCAAAAACAAAGCCATGAGGTTGAAGGAATTGTCCGTAGAGCTCCGAGACAGAATTGTGTCGAGGCACAGATCTGGGGAATGGAACAATATAATGTCTGCAGCATTGAAGGTCCCCAAGAACACAGTGGCCTCCATCATTCTTAAATGGAAGAAGTTTGGAACCACCAAGACTCTTAGTCGGCCGCCCGGCCAAACTGAGCAATCGGGGGAGAAGGGCCTTGGTCAGTGAGGTGACCAAGAACCCGATGGTCACTCTGACAGAGCTCCAGAGTTCCTCTGTGGATGGGAGAACCTTCCAGAAGGACCACCGTCTCTGCAGCACTCCACCAATTAGGCCTTTATGGTACAGTGGCCAGACGGAAGCCACTCCTCAGTAAAAGGCACATGACAGCCCGCTTGGAGTTTGCCAAAAGGCACCAAAAGGACTCTCAGACATCTGGAGGAAACCTCGCACCATCCCTACGGTGAAGCATGGTGCTGGCAGCATCATGCTGTGGGGGTGTTTTTCAGCGGCAGGGACTGGGAGACTAGTCAGGATCGAGGGAAAGATGAACCGAGCAAAGTACAGCGAGATCCTTGATGAAAACCTGCTCCAGAGTGCTCAGGCCCTCAAACTGGGGCAAAGGTTTACCTTCCAACAGGACAACAACCCTAAGCACACAGCCAAGACAACGCTGGAGTGTCTTCAGGACAGGTCTCTGAACATCCTTGAGTGGCCCAGCCAGAGTCCAGACTTGAACCTGATCGAACATCTCTGGAGATACCTGAAAATAGCTGTACAGTGACGCTCCCCATCCAACCTGACAGAGTTTGAGTTGATCTGCAGAGATGAATGGGAGAAACTCCCCAAATACAGGTGTGCCAAGCTAGTAACGTCATACCCAAGAAGTCTCAAGGCTGTAAACGCTGCCAAAGGTCCTTCAACACAGTACTGAGTAAAGGTTCTGAATACTTATATAAATATGATATTTCAGAGTTTTGTTTGTAATATTTGTGCAAAATAAATTGAAAAGCTGTTTTGCATTGTCATTATGGGGTATTGTGTGTAGATTGATGAGGGAAAAAAATATTTCATCAATTTTAGACGATGGCTATAATGTAATAAAATGTTGAAAAAGTAAAGGGGTCTGAATACTTTCCGAATGTTCTGTAAGTCAAGGTGTATGAATACTTTCTGAAGGCATGATATGTTTTTCGAATCTGGTAAGTTTTACAATAGCAGCCTTTTGTTTATTTTTGGAAGTAAGTGACTAAACAGAAAAAACATCTTGGTGAAACAGTTTTTTATTTACAAATACATTATAAATAATCATGTCAAGAATAGAAGCAGAAGATAAATATAAAAATGATTATTACAATAAATATCTAGCTATTTATCAAAATTGGGGGGGGTAGGAGTAATGTGTAAACAAAACTCACAGAACCATATTTTGTAATTATATCAATTGCATTACCAATAGTATCAATATCAATGATATACGATAGCCCAATAAGACACATTCACCTGCTCTACTCGTCCATCGACAATAACTTTACAACATAAATAATTCACAATAAGCAATACAGGGAGATGTTATCAAAATACAATACCAACAAAGCCATAATCGGAACAGTTTTCATAGAATGAACACAAAGCTTACAGCCATGGATATTTAAGCTAAATGTTAATGGTTGAATAAGAAGAGTGACACAAAGTAGACTAATACATTGAAGTAGACCATTCACATGTATTAAAATGGAAGAAGATGCTCAGCACTGCCAGTTGTGCTGTGGTTATATCATTCTGTATGGGGGTTGCTACCTTCATGCAGTGGAACAAAGCTGAGGGACAATATTGGAATTGTTCAGATGATGTCCATACAGAGG
The DNA here is from genome assembly GCA_003317085.1 of Hucho hucho. Classification (NCBI taxonomy): domain Eukaryota; kingdom Metazoa; phylum Chordata; class Actinopteri; order Salmoniformes; family Salmonidae; genus Hucho; species Hucho hucho. The sequence continues at coordinate 274,832 of QNTS01001330.1, forward strand.
CCTGGCTGTCTTTTTTAACTGTTTTATTTCTGTTTATTTGGATCCCCATTAGCTTTTGAAAAAGCAGCAGCTTCTCTTCCTGGGGTCCACAAAAAAAACACAAAACATGACAAGTAACAAAACACTGGTACATTGATAGACAAGAAAGGTCACACAAATAAAAAGTATAATGATACAAACAATGCAACTTAAAAATAACACAAACAACACAACAAAAAAATAATGTGTGTGTTAGAGTGTGTCTGTGTGTGTGTGTGTGTGTGTCCTCACAGTTTTGTTGTTTGCTTGAGTAATTGGTGATGGAAGGGAGTTCCATGCGATCATGGCTCTGTATAAAACTGACAATTGCCGTGGACTTGGGGACTGTGAAGAAACCACTGGTGGCATGTCTTGTGTGATATGTATGGGTGTCTGAGCTGAATCTTATTTGATTATGCAGATAATCTGGAATTTTCATCACAGTAACATCTATCATAAAAACTGGAAGAGAAGCATTTCATCACTCATCAATCCTCAACCAAGAAATACTAGCATGTGTGTTGTTGATGTTAGTTCTGTATGTGCAGTTAAGGGCAGTTTCCTGTGCTTTACAATTACAAGCATACCCATAACATGATGCAGCCACCACAATGCTTGAAAATATGGAGGCCGGTTACTCAGTAATGTGTTATATTGGATTTGCCCCAAACATAACACTTTGTATCCAGGACAAAAAGTTTATTGCTTTGCCATATTTTAGCAGTTTTACTGTAGTGCCTTGTTTAAAACATGATGCATGTTTTGGAATATGTTTTATTCTGTACAGGCTTCCTTATTATCCCTCTGTCAATTAAGTTAATATTGTGCAGTAACTACATGTTATTGATCCATCCTCAGGTTCTCCTATCACTGCCATTAAACTCTGTAACTGTTTTAAAGTCACCATTGGCCTCATTGGGAAATCCCTGAGTGGTTTCCTTCCTCTCCGGCAACTGAGTTAGGAAGGACGCCTGTATCTTTGTAGTGACTGGGTGTGTTGATACACCATCCAAAGTGTAATTCATAACTTCACCCTGCTCAAACGGATATTTAATGTCTGTTTTTTTTACCCATCTACCAATAGGAGCCTTTCTTTGCGAGGCATTGGACAAACTCCCTGGTCTTTGTGGTTGAATCTGTGTTTAAAATGCACTGCTCGACTGAGGCACCTTACAGATAATTGTATGTGTGGGATACAGAGATGAGGTAGTCTTAACAAAATCATGTTAAACACTATTGCACACAGAGTGAGTCCATGCAACTTATTATATGACTTGTTAAGCACATTTTTACTCCTGAACTTATTTAGGCTTGCGATAACAAAGGGGTTGAATACTTACTGACTCAAGACATTTCAGCTTTTAATTTTTAATTAATTCAATTATTTTGGTTGAAAAACATAATTCCACTTTGACATTATGGGGTATTGTGTGTAGGTCAGTGACAAAAACATCTAAATGTTATCCATTTTAAATTCAGGCTTTAACACAACAAAATGTGGAAAATGTCAAGGGGTGAGAATATTTTCTGAAGACAAATAGGAGTGGCAATACAGTCTGCTACCATTCTCAATAGTTTCCCATCAAGGTTGTCTATACCTGGTGGTTTTATGATTACTGCTTGATAACCATAGTTTTTCCACCTCTCCCACACTAAATTGACCATTCAAAACAACAATCCTTGTCATTCATTATTAGATCTTTTATCCCAAAATATGATGGTTCACTGTTAATTGTTGTCATTTCACTTCAGAGTTTTTCCACTTTACTAGTGAAATAGTCATTGAAATGATTGGCAATATCGAAAGGTTTTCTGCCCACGACTTCATTTAAGGTACTCCAAAGTATTTTTCCATTGTGTTTTATGTCATTTATCTTTTTTGGTAATATAATTTCTTCTTCTTTTTGTTAAGTTTACAGTATGTCAACCAATCAGCTGAGCAGCCTGACTTGTTTGCCACCTCTTTTGCATTATTTATTTGAACCATAACAATTTTTCAATTCATCATCAATCCATCGGGCTCTAACAGTTCTCACAGTTCGTTTCTGAACTGGTGCATGCATGCTTGTCAACAATTGGAATTAATAATTCATAAATGACTTTAGGCCCAACCTTTGGCACTTTGGCTTTCCTTGTTATTGCCACAATGTTATGGTCACTACAGCCAATGGAAACTAATATTGCTTTGGAGCAAAGCTCTGCGGCATTAGTGAAGATATGATCAATACAAGTGGATGTCACAGATCCAACACTATTAGTATGCATGCTAGTTGGTTTAGTGACAACCTGAGTCATATTACAGGCACAGTCACAAACTTCCTCTTGAGAAGACAGCTAGTTGCTAACCAGTCAATGTTCAGGTCACCCAGAAAGTGGGACAGGGACGGATAGAGAGGTAGTTCCTCATGGTTTTTCCCTGTGTTGTGAATCAAATCATCGTCGGGTCATGACTTCATCGGCAAGTTAACAGAGGGCAAGTGAGCTACACCTCAGCAGTGCACAAACTAGCCTAAGGTAAAGCAATAACAGAAAAACAAAAACATCAGTCAGGTGAAAGGAGCTTTTAACACCGATCCAGACATAGTTATCTCCATTCAGAAACTATAGTCTAATTTAACACTCAGTTTGAGGAAGAGCATTTTCAAGCCGGAAAGCATTATTGGCGTACATGCATGACAGCTTTGAGCCCTTGATGAAAGCCAGACAGAGGGGATCCAGGGAGCTGACCAGAGTGAAATACCTAAATGCCTGTTTGAATCAATTTACTCTTGTTAGAGCTCAGGAAGATATTAAATGGAAAGAAAGTAGACCCTCACAAAACAATGAAAATCAGGAGAAAGAGGATGATATTTCTTCCTGAAAAATCACATCTCTGATCATTTTCTTCTCTCCCTCTCCAAGCATACCCTCGTCTGAAAAATAAGCAATTTGTGATACGTGTTGAAATAGTTCTCTTGAATAACGGACAGAAAAAATCTAAACCCACGCACTCATAACAATATGTTTCTCTTCAAGACTACCTACTTTTTCCCTCACAGATTATGACAGAGTGCTTTAATTGTCAATGTTTCTCTCTCTCCATCTCTGTCTATGCACCACTGTTCTCAGAACAGCCTCTCATCCCTCCCCTTTTCTCCAGAGCACTGAGTTGGGTGGTGGTGGGCAACGGGGACAGATCCTGGATCAGTTTGGAATAGAGGAACCTTCTGTATGAGTCTTTCTCCATCAAAGTGAAGATCTTCTGCTGGGCGTTGTCGAAACAGAATGGGCCGGCATTAGACAGGTTCTGTCTGGTCTCCTCTCGCGTTGCTGAGTCCAAGTTCACCTGATAGGGAGAAGGAAAACGAGATATATAAGTAATGAAATACAACATGGATACTGTATCAACAAAAGGTGCCATAAAAAGCACTATAAAAATCCAAAACGGAAATCATAAAGGAACAACCACAGGTTCTTTTAGAAAGGGAGGAATCGTTAAAAGAGGAAAAAGAGGATACATCAACAGGATGTATGAAGTGTTTTCAGAATCCATGTCAAAGGCACTCATGCAGAATTATTAAAAGCTTTTCTATTAATGGAGAAAACTGATGTATGGAAAGGCCCGGGTCATTACTCATGAGTGTATTATGACTCCAACAGGTCTGTGTAACACAGAATACTGCCTTTGAATGAAACCATGTCGGTTTATCAGAGATTACTAAGGGAAAGTTTAAGCCAATTTCCATTTTACCTCGTTTAGAGCGTCTGCCGTGATGTACTGGTCATAGATCTGTTTGGCTTTGGCTGCCATATTTTTGGGGGCTGACATTTTGTATTTCTCACAAGCTTTCCAGAACTCCATGTTCTCCTGGCTGAACTCTGCCTTCAGGAAGGTAGTGAACACTGTACGGCCAGCTGATAGACAGACAAAGAGAGAGAGAAAAATAATAGATTAGTCAGGTGCTGGGTTTTACGATTTATATGAAGCTACACACTATTATGCTCCTAATGAAATGCCCCTAAAGAGAGAAACAGAGAGCATCCCTCTGAAGGGAGTCATGGAGGAAGCTATGGAATGCTGGAGGTCAAGGCCAGGATGGTTCTCAGGAGGCCATTGCTCCTACTGTCCCCACAGAAAGCCTGACACAACAGGGACCATCAGCTAGCTCACACACACACAGACACACACACACACACAGGGAGGGTGTAGAGCAGCTAGCCCTCAGGGGCCACCCAGCATTGCCTCCAGACACGTAGCACATGACCAGAGCATGAGAACACAGCCGAAGGGCCATGTAAAGTCCCCAACAACCCACAGCCAAGTACCCTACAGCCCACACAGGCGTCATGATAGTCTCTTAAACAGAGAGACAAGGGTCAGAGAGACAAGGGAAAGGGAGATATGAATGTCACTCAAGTTAGAGTGTTTGAAAACATGTAGTCCTGTATTGTGGTGTAACACTAGTGTTGTGGGTTGGTAATAGGTAGTGGCAGAGTTTTGACAAAGATTTAGGAGTTCTACACAAGGGGCAGCAGAGAGCTTCATTCAAATGTTTTTCTTAATTCATAAAACCACCATCCAATTATCGAAGGTGTTTTTACATTTGAGCGCATTTGAGCAAGATAGACTCCCCGATTCTGCATTAGTAGGGTGGCAGGTAGTCTAATGGTTAAGAACAGTGGGCCAGTAACCGAAAGGTCGCAGGTTCTAATTCCCGAACTGACTAGGTGAAAAATCTGTCAATGTACCCTTAAGCATTTAACCTTAATTCCTCCTGTATGTTGCTCTGGATAAAAGTGTCAGCTAAATTACTAAAATGTAAATGTATGTCCATAAGATGTCTCCTTTGATTTGTGACATACTCACCTTCACTATTCATCAGGTTGTTGAAGGACAGTTTCCATTTCTCCACATCAGCAGGTGAAACTCTAAAACCAGAGAAAGAGCATAATTAGTATGTTGGGATTAACAATAATATTTTCAAAATTTCGGGCCTCTGAGTGGCGCATCGGTCTAAGGCACTGCGTCACTACAGATCCTGGTTCAATCCCAGGCTGTGTTGCAGCCGGCCGTGACCAGGAGACCCATGAGGCGTCGCACAATTGGCCCAGCGTCATCTGGGTTAGGGGAGGGTTTTGCCAGCCGGGTTGTCCCATCGTGCTCTAGCAACTCCTGTGGCGGACGCTGACACGGTTGCCAGTTATACGGTGTTTCCTCCGACTCATTGGTGCGGCTGACTTCCGGGTTAAGTGAGCATTGTGTCAAGAAGCAGTGCGGCTTGGCGGGGTCGTGTTTTGGAGGACGCATGGCTCTCGACCTTCGCCTCTCCTGAGTCTGTACGGGAGTTGATGGGACAAGACTGTAACTACCAATTGAATATCACGAAATTGGGTAGAAAAAATGGGTAAAATATATATATACAGTGGGGCAAAAAAGTATTTAGTCAGCCACCAATTGTGCAAGTTCTCCAACTTAAAAAGATGAGAGAGGCCTGTAATTTTCATCATAGGTACACTTCAACTATGACAGACGAAATGAGAAAAAGAAATCCAGAAAATCACATTGTAGGATTTTTTATTTATTTATTTGCAAATTATGGTGGAAAATAAGTATTTGGTCA
>QNTS01001330.1:280942-308292 GCA_003317085.1 Hucho hucho
TGACCAAATACTTATTTTCCACCATAATTTGCAAATAAATTCATTAAAAATCCTACAATGTGATTTTCTGGATTTTTTTTCCTCATTTTGTCCGTCATAGTTGAAGTGTACCTATGATGAAAATTACAGGCCTCTCTCATCTTTTTAAGTGAGAGAACTTGCACAATTGGTGGCTGACTAAATACTTTTTTGCCCCACTGTATAATGAAAAATATATATTTTCAATATTTCAGTCAGACCTGGGTTCAAATACTATTTAAAATATCTCAATTGAAGAGTTATGTTCCAAAACACTACATCCACCAATTTTTCACATTTTTGTTTTTTCATCAGAAATGATTGCTCATGGGTACCTTCATGTTTTGTAAAATATCACTGTTCTCAGATTTTTATTCAATAGATTTTAGATTTGTATTAAACTGGGTTTTGTTGTAAAACGCTATATATTGATTGTTTAGCTGGAATGGAATGTTCATATTCTGTATTTGACTGTGATATGTGGCTGTCTCACCTAGCTATCTTAAGATGAATGCACTAACTGTAAGTCACTCTGGAAAAGAGCATCTGCTAAAATACAAAAATCTCAAATGTTAATATTTTTCAAATAGATCTCATATTATCGTCTTGATTCATTTAAAAAAAGTTTTAATAATGATGTCACAAATGTATAATTAGTACAGTTCTTTTTAAATATGAAGTTCTTCATTACATTTTACTGTGCAAAACCTAGCAGTACTACTTATTCCTCCTGAGAGTGAGGCGGATATATAGCATTTTGCAACAAAACATTATTATTTGTCTCTCTGAAATGAAACTATCAAGTGATAGATTTCAAACAAATACATGTCTGTCATTGAACAACGAATCCCATAACCAGATGGTGAAAAAACACACCAATCTCTTTTATAAGTTCTTTAAAGAATAAAAGCTAATTTACCAACATTTCTGAAAATGTAATGAAACTTAAATTACTTTCACATACATTTCGAAGTAAGTATTCAGATATTATCTATATTTAAAGACAAGTAGTTGAATACTGGAATGTATTTGGAAATACACTTGGAAACTATTGTCATGTATTTAAAATACTCCCATGCGTTTTACCCAGGTATTTGAAAATAGTACTTGGAATAAGTATTTGAAAGTAAGCTATTTAGAGGAAATTAATGGAAAATACTTTCAAATACTTTCAATAGAATTAGTTGATTCGGGCCACATTATTGAAAATAATCAAATACACAGAAAATAATTATTTAAAAACACATAATCAAATACACATGTATTTGAACCCAGGTCGGATTTCAGTACATTCGTTGTGTGTTGATATCCCACAGTTCTTGACCTGCAAATTGCTAACGGCCTGTATTTTAATGATACAAGCAGATGTCATATCTATCGTCTTACATAATGCTCATTACAACGGGACATAAGCTACTGTATTTTCCATGAGCATCAACCATACCGTATACACCTCTTTGAGTTAATGAGTAACCAAGCATACTAAAACATGTCAATTAAGTATTAAAAGTATAATTTACAGTTTTTGTCTGTAAGTACATTATTTCACATTAGCTGCAATCAGATTATCAAGGTTTATCAACATTACTGCAGTGATGGAAAAAGTACCCAATTGTCATTCTTGAGTAAAAGTATAGATACCTTAATAGAAAGTGAAACTCTAAAAGTATTTGGTTCTAAATATACTTAAGTATCAAAAGTGCATGTAATTTCTCAAATATACTTAAGTATCAAAAATAAAAGTAAAACTATAAATCATTTCAAATTCCTTATATTAAGCAAAGCAGCGGCAACATTTTCTTGTTATTAAAATGTATGAACGATGCATTTGTATTTAGTGAGTCTGCCAGATCAGAGGCAGTAGGGATGATCACGTGTTCTCCTGATAAGTACGTGAATTGGAGAATTTTCCTGTCCAGCCAAGCATCCATCATGTAACGAGTACTTTTGGGTGTAAGGGAAAATGTATGGAGTAAAAAGTACATTATTTTATTTAGGAATGTAGTGAAGTAAAAGTAAGTTTCAAAAAAATAAATAGTAAAGTAAAGTACAGAAACCCCCAAAAACACCTTAAGTAATACTAAATAATAAAGTATTTTTACTTAAGTACTTTACACCACTGCATTACTGTAAATTGTGAAGATAGTTAAGGGGTTGCATTTATTTTTGTTTTCACTCCAAGCACACTAATTAGATTAGTCCTAATGAAAGGAAAGGTCAGGCTGGATATTGTCTAAGCTAACTAGTTTAGGGACAGCAGATGTTCCCATTGGGGGAGGACTCCAACACAGCAATTCAACATGCATTCAAGTTCTTTACCTACGTGCACACTGGTTATTGCCTTGAGAGTATCATTACCCATGGTGTGATACATTAATTGAATAGAATCTGAATGCTGTTTTATCTATGATATCTGGTATGTTGTTCAATATTATGTATGATGATTAGAATCAAGTGTTTGCTGCTCTCATACAACAGGTCTCACTGTCTCGATGTCCTTCATAAATAAATAATGAATCAATCAACACATTCAAGGTTAAAAGGTTTCAGTATTCACAGTATCCACTGTGATTATTATTATCTGACCCTGCTGGTCATCTATGAACATTTGAACATCTTGGCCATGTTCTGTTATAATCTCCACCCGGCACAGCCAGAAGAGGACATGCCACCCCTCAGAGCCTGGTTCCTCTCTAGGTTTCTTCCTAGGTTCCAGCCTTTCTAGGGAGTTTTTCCTAGCCTCCGTGCTTCTACATTTGCATTGCTTGCTGTTTGGGGTTTTAGGCTGGGTTTCTGTACAGCACTGTGACATCGGTTGATGTAAAAATGGCTTTATAAATAAATTTGATAGATTGATTGATTATTCTCCTGTACACTCACCTCTTGGCAATGTTGGTCTTTTCTTTTATCTGTTCCTTGTCTGGTGGAAACTCAGGCTTATGGAGCAGAAATCCAATCTTGTGCTTGATGTCTTTGGCACTAAGGAAGGAGAAGTAGAGTGGGTAGTGTTAGGCTACAGAAGGTATAAATATCAAATTAAGACAGAGACATGTGTCCTATTATTATAGCAGAACCAAGATGCCTGGCACGCAACATGCAATACTGTCTGAAAATCTCCCATTACAGTACAGATATTACATAATTTGTTTGTTAGGATTTCACGTGTTACATGTCTGTTACTAGTGATCTAAAACAACATAATAACAACCTCAAACAACTAAAATAGCCATCTTACCTTTTCAAACAGGTTGCAGGCAGTGTTGCTAATCCCTTACACATGTTGCCTGTTTGCTAAATCCAAATCAAGGAGAACGATTTGCAGTGGTTTTGAGCGCAGAGGAAAAGGTTGTAATATTATGACTGGTAGTCCTCTCAGTAAGTCAGTAGTACGCTCTGTCTTAGTGAAGCCTCCTCCCACAGTTGGGGTTTTATACAGCTACAGTGCTCAAACGCTGACGAAGAGCCAATCACAGCCCTCACTGGGCTAAGTATGCTCTCTTAATTTTCTCAAAGAGGAGAAATTATATGAGCAGGGAGAAGAGCACAGAAGTGGGTAACAAAACTCAGCTTCCTTTGATCTACATGCAGGTTAGCAGAAACACACACATACTTCTGCGTACATATTTAGCCGGCACGTGTAGGCATTTAACCTCTGGAAGATTGCCCAGAACAGAGCAGCCTGTGCAGGAAATGTAATGCAGTGCAAATGGTATGTGGCTGATTGTTGTACATTTTCATCTGATGGCATCAATCAGAATTGAAAGAGAACTGTGCTTGTGTTGGTTAAACTAACTCCTCAGGTTGAAATACCCAGACCTGTGCAATCGAATTGCGAGCGTGTATGTGTGTGTCAAAGTGTGTGTGTGTGGTCTTTAAAAATCACCCCTGGGCTATGTACAACCATGTATAACAATCAGTTACATACAATTTTCCTTGCATTTCATTTCCTGCACAGGCTGCTCTACTCTGGGCAGCCATCCAGAGGTTAAATGCCGACATATGCCGGCTAAACATGTACTCAGAAGTGTGTGTGTTTCTGCCAACCTGCATGTAGATCAAAGGAAGCTGAGTTTGGGCGGTTGATGACAGGAGAGGGTGAGGGAACATTCTGGGAATATGAAGTTTGAGATGGGAGTTGAAGATGATGTCAATGCCATTTTAAAAGACCACTAAGCAATAGAGGTGGTTAAGTGAACCACGCTCGCATGAGGATTAACCTTGCCTGAGACCTGAAGAGATGCATGACAGACAAGGGCTTTGACAGACAAGGGCTTTGAGGAAATGGACCCTGTGTTACCTCCCTGAAGAGTTCACACTGATATTCACACCTACAGACTGAGAGGACACTGATAATAACATAATCTCTCTCACACACACACATAAAAACACACACAGAAACACACATACTTACACAGAAACTCCTTTTTATTATATTTTGGTTTGAGGTCTAAAGAGTGCTGTTGACAAAGCACAACGTCATCCATGCTGCATTCATTCTGTTTACTCTCTCTGTCTTTGTTGTGGCCAAAACAAAAGTGAGTAATATCCTAAGTGAAGAGAGAAATAGAAAGAGAAATAGAGAGAGAGATAAATGATGGTTGGTGTATGTGCGGACATTACTATGGTGCTATGCTACTAAACCGTATTTTGTATTCCAGGAGTGACTCTGCAAATTGTTTATGTTAGATGACAGACAGAAAGGTTGTGTTTGTGGATGATTAGTGATTTAGAGAAGCAGAGGAGACAGGGATGGTAAAACATATACAGTGAGGGAAAAAAGTATTTGATCCCCTGCTGATTTTGTACGTTTGCCCACTGACAAAGAAATGATCAGTCTATAATTTGAATGGTAGGTTTATTTGAACAGTGAGAGACAGAATAACAACCAAAACATCCAGAAAAACAAATGTGAAAAACGTTATAAATTGATTTGCATTTTAATGAGGGAAATAAGTATTTGACCCCTCTGCAATACATGACTTAGTACTTAGTGGCAAAACCCTTGTTGGCAATCATAGAGGTCAGACGTTTCTTGTAGTTGGCCACCAGGTTTGCACACATCTCAGGAGGGATTTTGTCCCACTCCTCTTTGCAGATCTTCTCCAAGTCATTAAGGTTTCGAGGCTGACGTTTGGCAACTCAAACCTTCAGCTCCCTCCACAGATTTTCTATGGGATTAAGGTCTGGAGACTGGCTATGCCACTCCAGGACCTTAATGTGCTTCTTCTTGAGCCACTCCTTTGTTGCCTTGACCGTGTGTTTTGGGTCATTGTCATGCTGGAATACCCATCCACGACCCATTTTCAATGCCCTGGCTGAGGGAAGGAGGTTCTTATCCAAGATTTGACGGTACATAGCCCCGTCCATCGTCCCTTTGATGCAGTGAAGTTGTCCTGTCCCCTTAGCAGAAAAACACCCCCAAAGCATAATGTTTCCACCTCCATGTTTGACGGTGGGGATGGTGTTCTTGGGGTCATAGGCAGCATTCCTCCTCCTCCAAACATGGCGACTTGAGTTGATGCCAAAGAGCTCCATTTTGGTCTCATCTGACCATAACACTTTCACCCAGTTGTCCTCTGAATCATTCAGATGTTCATTGGCAAACTTCAGACAGGCATGTATATGTGCTTTCTTGTGCAGGGGGACCTTGCGGGCGCTGCAGGATTTCAGTCCTTCATGGCTTGGTGTGTTACCAATTGTTTTCTTGGTGACTATGGTCCCAGCTGCCTTGAGATCATTGACAAGATCATCCCGTGTAGTTCTGGGCTGATTCCTCACCGTTCTCATGATCATTGCAACTCCACGAGGTGAGATCTTACATGGAGCCCCAGGCCGAGGGAGATTGACAGTTCTTTTGTGTTTCTTCCATTTGCGAATAATCGCACCAACTGTTGTCACCTTCTCACCAAGCTGCTTGGGATGGTCTTGTAGCCCATTCCAGCCTTGTGTAGGTCTACAATCTTGTCCCTGACATCCTTGGAGAGCTCTTTGGTCTTGGCCATGGTGGAGAGTTTGGAATCTGATTGATTGATTGCTTCTGTGGACAGGTGTCTTTTATACAGGTAACAAGCTGAGATTAGGAGCACTCCATTTAAGAGTGTGCTCCTAATCTCAGCTCATTACCTGTATAAAATACACCTGGGAGCCAGAAATCTTTCTGATTGAGAGGGGGTAAAATACTTATTTCCCTCATTAAAATGCAAATCAATTTATAACATTTTTCACATGCGTTTTTCTGGATTTTTTTGTTGTTATTCTGTCTCTCGCTGTTCAAATAAACCTACCATTAAAATTATAGACTGATCATTTCTTTGTCAGTGGGCAAATGTACAAAATCAGCAGGGGATCAAATACTTTTTTCCCTCACTGTATGCTACCCTGTTCTGCATCCTACATACAGGTGCGATTCCGTGGGAAAGTAAACCTGATCGTGCAGAAATAAAGTTAGTCATTTCCAACTAAAGCCGTGTTCAAAATTATCCTTAATAAAGTCTATAATATAAAATTCATGCAATGTCCTACAGTACTTGAGTGATTCCTCACGCAAAACCATGATTTTTGGGATAAAACATTTTTAATCCATAGAAAAGTCCTTTGCAGGACATATATTTGACATTTGTATGTCCAAAGCATAATTGAGAAATAATAATTCTAAGTTGTTACATTTTGACATTACACAAGCCTCCTTTAAGACTCCCTTATGTTTCAATGGGATGTGCTAAAAAGCTAAAATTGGTGTCCTATGAAGTTTTACTGCTTGCTGTGTAATATGAATAGTATTTATATATATACAGTTGAAGTATGAAGTTTACATACACCTTAGCCAAATACATTTAAACTCAGTTTTTCAAAACTCCTGAAATGTAATCCTTCTAAAAATCTTACGTCAATTAGGATCACCACTTAATTTTAAGAATGTGAAATGTCAGAATAATAGTATAGAGAATTATTTATTTCAGCTTTTTTCCCAGTGGGTCAGAAGTTTACATACACTCAATTAGTATTTGGTAGCATTGCCTTTAAATTGTTTAACTTGGGTCAAACGTTTCGGGTAGCCTTCCACAAGCTTCCCACAATAAGTGAATTTTGGCCCATTACTCCTGACAGAGCTGGTGTAACTGAGTCAGGTATATAGGCCTCCTTGCTCGCACACGCTTTTTCAATTCTGCCCACAAATGTTCTATAGGATTGAGGTCAGGGCTTTGTGATGGCCACTCCAATACCTTGACTTTGTTGTCCTTAAGCCATTTTGCCACAACTTTGGAAGTATGCTTGGGGTCATTGTCCATTTGGAAAACCCATTTGCGACCAAGCTTTAACTTCCTGACTGATGTCTTGAGATGTTGCTTCAATATATCCACATAATTTTCCTACCTCATGATGCCATCTATTTTGTGAAGTGCACCAGTCCCTCCTGCAGAAAAGCACCCCCACAACATGATGCTGCCACCCCCGTGCTTCACGGTTGGGATGGTGTTCTTCAGCTTGCAAGCATCCCCCTTCTTCCTCCAAAACATAACGATGGTCATTATGGCCAGAGGACATTTCTCCATGTGCAGTTGCAAACCGTAGTCTGGCTTTTTTATGGCGGTTCTGGAGCAGTGACTTCTTCCTTGCTGAGCGGCCTTTCAGGTTATGTCGACATAGGACCGTTTTACTGTGGATGTAGATACTTTTGTACCTGTTTCCTCCAGCATCTTCACAAGGTCCTTTGCTGTTGTTCTGGGATTGATTTGCACTTTTCGCACCAAAGTACGTTCATCTCTAGGAGACAGAACGCATCTCCTTCCTGAGTGGTATGACGGCTGCATGGTCCCATGGTACTTGCGTACTATTGTTTGTACAGATGAACGTTGTACCTTCAGGCATTTTTAAATTGCTCCCAAGGATGAACCAGACTTGTGGAGATCTACAATTTATTTCTCTGAGGTCTTGGCTGATTTCTTTTGATTTCCCCATGATGTCAAGCAAAGAGGCACTGAGTTTGAAGGTAGGCCTTGAAATACATCCACAGGTACACCTCCAATTAACTCAAATGATGTCAATTAGCCTATCAGAAGCTTCTAAAGCCATGACATGATTTTCTGGAATTTTCCAAGCTGTTTAAAGGCACAGTCAACTTAGTGTATGTAAACTTCTGACCAACTGGAATTGTGATACAGTGAATTATAAGTGAAATAATCTGTATGTAAACAATTGTTGGAAAAATGTATTGTGTCATGCACGAAGTAGTTGTACTAACCGACTTCCCAAAACTATAGTTTGTTAACAAGATATTTGTAGACTTGAACTGTATATTTGTGAACTTGAAATGACTTGATATATATATATATATATATATATATATATATATATATATATATATATATATATATATACTTTTTTTTATTACATACAGTTGAAGTCGGAAGTTTACATACACTTATGTTGGAGTCATTAAAACTCGTTTTTCAACCACTCCAAAAAGTCGGTTAGGACATCTACTTTGTGCATGACACAAGTAACTTTTCCAGCAATTGTTTACATCCAGATTATTTAACTTATAATTCACTCAGCAAGGAAGAAGCCACTGCTCCAAAACCACCATAAAAAAGCCAGACTACGGTTTGCAACTGCACATGGCGACATGATTTTTCCAAAATTGTACATTTTGGAAAAATGTCCTCTAGTCTGATGAAACAAAAATCAAACTGTTTGGCCATCATGACTATCGTTATGTTTGGAGGAAAAAGGGGGAGGCTTGCAAGCCGAAGAACACCATCCCAGCCGTGAAGCACGGGGGTGGCATTATCATGTTGTGGTGGTGCTTTGCTGCAGGAGGGACTGGTGCACTTCACAAAATAGATGGCATCATGAGGGAGAAAAAGTATGTGGATAAATTGAAGCAACATCTCAAGACATCAGTCAGGAAGTTAAAGCTTGGTCACAAACGGGTCTTCCAAATGAACAATGACCCCAAGCATACTTCCAAAGTTGTAGCAAAATGGCTTAAGGACAACAAAGTCAAGGTATTGGAGTGGCCATCACAAATCCCTGACCTCAATCCTATAGAAATATTGTGGGCAGAACTGAAAAAGCGTGTGTGAGCAAGGAGGCCTACAAACCTGATTCAGTTACACCAGCTCTGTCAGGAGGAATGGGCCAAAATTCCACAAGCTTGTGGAAGGCTACCTGACCCAAGTTAAACAATATAAAGGCAATGCTACCAAATACTAATTGAGTGTATGTAAACTTCTGACACACTGGGAATGTGATGAAAGAAAAAAAGCTGAAATAGATCATTCTCTACTATTATTCTGACATTTCACATTCTTAAAATAAAGTGGTGATCCTAACTGACCTAAGACAGGGAATTTTTACCAGGATTAAATGTCAGGAATTGTGAAAAACTGAGTTTAAATGTATTTGGCTAAGGGGTATGTAAACTTCCGACTTCAACTGTACATTTCTGAATGTTGGAAAATGTACATATGCCATTTCAGATGTTGCAAATATTTTTTTAACATAATATACTCTACGGGCATATCAAAGCCCATTTCATACAAAGAAAACAGCATAGCAGGCAGTGTTACCAAACACCGCAATTATTTTACTTGTATCATTGCATATCCTGCAAACCACCAGCTGAGGGCTACCATTTTTTATCCATTTTCACGTTCACTCTGTTGGCAATGCTTACCAATTGGATCATAACTCTAAAAGTAGCAGAAATCCCACTCTGGAACTGTGATATGCCCGTAGAGTATATTATGTTCAACAAAATATTGAAAAATTAGAGAAATCAAAAATCTATATTTACAAAGTTATTACAGAGCAAGCGATGACAACAATGTTTGCTTTGTAGCACCTACAGATGAAACAATATGGAGTCTTAAAAGAGGCCTGGGTTAAGGCCAAAATGTCATAATATGCCAACTTTAATAAATCATTTCTCAATTATGCTTTTAGATACAAATGTGAAATATATGTCAACAATCCATCCTCCAAAGGACTATTCTATGGATTACATTTCGTTAAAATCCCCCAAATCATGGTCTTTCCTTGTCTGGGTTTTGTGAGGAATCAGTCACTTAAACTTTTCAAATAAAGCCTGAACTCCAACATATATCATCTTTTGTATATGTTCAACCCAGTATCAGTTTATGAGCGTCAGTCTGTGATTCTTTTCCAAAAATATAGACATCACAAGAAATGATGCCTATGATATGCATCATGTACAGTATATTGACGCTTAAGTCAATGCTTCAATACATGATATGCAAGCGCTTTGAGGAAATGGACCCTGTGTTACTTTCCAACAGACAGTCTGAGAGGACTCTCAGTCTGAGAGGACTGTCTGACAATAACAGGTTTCTCTCTCACACACACACACACACACACACACACACACACACACACACACACACACACACACACACACACACACACACACACACACACACACACATACACACACACACTCATTTTCCAGAGGTTTGAGGCTCTTTTGTCCTTATAAAGCCAGGTAGTGATGGCACATCCCTCTAGTCCTGAGCACACACATGTTCTTCATGTGGACACTGAGGCAGACTAGCCCACCTGGCTATCAGCAGCCTCTTTCAATCAGGGCTGTGCACAACAAACTCCAATTGTATTCTGTCTGCATGGGACTGATGGAGGAATAGGTACAATGCTGTGAATGGCTCTTCTCACGGTCTGAAATCTATTTGGGGATGTTTTGTCTAATTTGTTAGTGAAACAAAACCTCACATTCTGGAAGTGCAAAGATAATGTCTTGTTCTCTGCTGAAACCTGTTGATCAAATTTGATTGAACATATCCTTCTGTTCCCTGATAAACACAGTGTTCAGAACTCACAGACAAGAACAAGAGGACAATCCTGACCAGAATTCACATGATACACAGGGATTATTCCATTAATTGACATGGAATCATGTTATTCTATGTTGGTCAGATATCTAAGGAGTGCTGTTGACAAAGCACAACGTCATCACTACTGCATACGGTTTTGTGTGTCTTAGTTATTGCCAAAACAATAGTGAGTAATATCCTGAGCAGAATTTCTAGTTGATGCAATGGCAGATATCATGCTGATGGGGAAACTATTATCACCATGCTGAGTTACCATCAACAGCTGGCTGTGTGTTTGCTTGTACTATACGTGTTAGTAGTTATTGTAGGATGGCTTCTGTGAAACTTTATTTCTCATCTCGTTGATTTATGGGGACGACGACTTCCGCCTAGGATTTGAATATCACACCCAGGTGTGACTTCACACCAGGATGTAAATGTCACACCCACGTGTTGTATGTAAATAACAACCCCATATTTATGAGTGGCCAGGGCTTCTCAAAGTGGAGATGAATATGACACCCTTGTGTTGTTGTTGTTTTTTACCACGTGTTGTATGTAAACATCACACCCCACTGTTCTGATTATAGTATTGTGGATGTGAGAAGGGGTCCTAGTGTCTGTGTGCAGATATGTTGTGAAAGGTGTTGGTGGGGTGAAAGAGACTATTGTGTTGGTAAAGGGGGTATTGTATTGGGAACTACGGTAACACGGTAGGGGTTGGTATGATGGGTTAGTTTAGGATGTCTGGGTATGACACATTGTCCAATTTTCTTAACCAGTGAGAATGCTTGAAGATGTGATGGGCTAGTCAGGAAGGGGGTTTGTGTGTTTGTGTGTATTGGCGGGGTAGGGCTGGTGATGTGGGTCTGGACAATTAGTGTGGGTCTGGCAATGTGGGTCTGGCAATGCTTAGTTTCCAAAATGCTTAGTTGCAAAATCTTGTGATTTATGATGGGGCGGGACTTCACAACCTGGATATAATATCACACCCATTTGACTTCACACCAGGATGTCAATATCACAATCACGTGACTTCAAATGATGTAGGGTTTGTTCTGTCATACTGTATTTCACAGCTCATGATTTTTGAGAGGGGTTTGGCAGGAGCGAATAAAATGTGGTTATTAAATTAGATAACCACGTGGTCACCGCGTTTTGTATGTACACAACTTTGATCTGATTACTTTGTTATGGAAGGCTTTGATGTAGGTTTTGCTGCAGGATGTGTGTGTGTGTGTGTGTGTGTGTGTGTGTGTGTGTGTGTGTGTGTGTGTGTGTGTGTGTGTGTGTGTGTGTGTGTGTAAGACAAAAGACGGTGCTTTTGATCAAGTAGAGTCCTTGGTCAATTTTGGAGCAAAGATGTGTTATGCCCTTGATCAGTGTTAGTGTATTAGGCTATAGCCAAATGTCTATTGGGACTTTTGATCAAGTTTGTGGGTGGAGAGGAGGGGGATTTGGTTAAGCATGTTGAAACAGTTTTGGTGTTGAGGGTAGGGTTTTGGTTGGGCGGCCTGTTGAAACTGTTTGAATGGCGTGTGTTTTGGGGGTCTGGGTTGAAATACAAACATTGTAATCAAACTGGTTGGGGGTAGGCTTAAGGCTGCCGCATGCTTCCCAACCGAAACAGTTCGGAACGGTTTGTGCATATACTGTATTATGACATTTTGTGACTTTTTGTTCGTTTTAATGTTTGGGCACACAACATTTTTTCTCAAGGCAAGCCCCTTCATCCGTGATTGGTCAACTGTAGGGGAGACGCAAGTTTCTTCTTCTTGTCGATTCAGCCCGAAACGCAGTGTGGATTCAATATTGCGAACGACAACTTCGGGCATCGATTGACCAAGGAGGTACCATCACCACTACGATTCTAGCCATACATTATAGAAAGACCAACATAAAGTTAAATTCATGGAGGGAGATTGCCGAGACGCTGAGGTCCGACCCAACCACTTCTTGGAAAAAGTGGGGTAAGGTTTGCAACAAGTTTGTCAAGGCAAAGAAAATAAACAAGGGCCACAGTGGAGATGCCAGTGGAAAGGCAACTCCATACATTTTGCTGGCTTGTTCAGCACGTGAAGCATGGGAAGACTGAAAGCAACATGTCATCTTCACCAAAGGATGAGGTATAAGGTTATATTTTCTATTGTAGTCGACGAAAAGAGTAGCCATATTTTGCTAACAATAGACAGCCAGCTAGCGCTAACCTTGCAGCATACTCATGCAGAGAAAGCAAGCCAACCAACTAAATTAAAGATCTTTACAACTTTTGATCAAACATCATTTTGTCAGAGAAAGAAAATCATAAGCTTCCCACATTGGTAACATCAAAGTCAATGTTTGGTAGAAAGGTCCAGCTAGTAAAAGTGTTGCAAACATTTGAGCAGAGTTGAGTAGCTAGGCCAGGCCTACTCAACTCTGCTGTCACGTGTGCTCCCTCTCTGTCCTCTAGGTCACCAGGCTGCTCGTTATGGCGCACACCTGTCACCATCGTTATGCGCACCTGCGCGTCATCAGACTAACCTGGACTCCATCACTTCCCTGATTACCTTCCCTATATATGTCACTCCCTTTGGTTCCTTCCCCAGGCGTCATTGTTTCTGTTTCAGTTTCATGTCAGTGTGCTGTTAGTGTTTCTTGTTTTGTATTATGTTCCGTTTATTTTATTAAAACACTCACTCCCTGAACTTTCTTCCTGACTCTCAGCGCACATCGTTACAAATTGACACCTCACCTAAGGGAAGCATCATGGAGTGTTTTTGTATTTAATTTTTTCTGGTAGGAATGACGTTGGGTCCGGGAGCTGCTACAGGCTCTCCTGCCTCAGCCGGCTCGTCAGGCTCTCATGCCTCAGCCGGATCGTCAGGCTCCCCTGCCTCAGCCGGCTTGTCGGGCTTTCATGCCTTCGCTGGCTCGCCAGGCTCCCCTGCTTCCACCGGCTTGTCAGGCTCTCATGCCTCAGCCGGATCGCCAGGCTCCCCTGCCTCAGCTGGTCTGTCAGGTTCCCACGCTCCAGCTGGCGACAGGTTCCCGCGGATCAGCAGGGGTGACCGGTCTGCTCCTGATCCCCGGGATCGTCCCTTTGGTTGGTGTCCTGCGGCTGGAGCCATGCGTACTGTCACGTGTTCTCCCTCTCCGGCCTCTAGGTCACCAGCTTGCTAGTTATGGCGCGCACCTATCACCATCACCTATCACCATCATCACTCACCTGAACTCCATCACTTCCCTGATTACCTTCCCTATATATGTCACTCCCTTTGACGCCTGGGGAAGGAACCATTGTTTCTGTTTCAGTTCATGTCTGTGTGCTGTTAGTGTTTTTTGTTTTATATTATGTTTTGTTTATTTTATTAACTTCTTAGGGCTAGGCCCCTTTTTTCTCAGTTTCCACCTGAATGACGTGCCAAAAGTAAACTGCCTGTTGGTCAGACCCTGAAACCAGGATATGCATATAATTGGTACCATTGGAAAGAGAACACTTTGAAGTTTGTATAAATGTTAAAATAATGTAGGAGAATATAACACAATAGATATGGTAGGAGAAAATCCAAAGACAAACCAACCTGAAATTATTTTTTTGAGAGACCATGCTCTTACAATGGAAAGTATAGGGGCATACTGAATTCTAGCTCCCAGGATGCAATTCCTATGGCTTCTACGTGGTGTCAGCAGTCTATGTTCAAGGTTTCAGGCTTATAACTGCCAAAACGAATAAGAAATATCAGTTTTAGTACAGGGACACAGTCTTGGAAATTCGTGTTTGGGCACGCCCTGAAGACAAGACGCACCTGCTAAAATCGGTTTCCTATTGAACATACTTCTTTCCGTAAGAAATATTATAGTTTGATTATATTTTAGGGTATCGGAGGAGTACATAGAAATGTATTTTGACTTTGTGAAACAAAGTTTAGGGGTAGATTTTCGGATTCCTTTCTCTGCATGTTGAACGAGTGGGTTACTCAAATCGATGGCGCCAACTAAACAGACTTTTTGGGATATAAAGAAGGATTTTATCTAATAAAACGACACTACATGATATAGCTGGGACCCTTTGGATGACAAATCAGAGGAAGATTTTCAAAAAGTAAGTGAATATTTAATCGCTATTTGTGAATTTATGAAACCTGTGCCAGTGGAAAAATATGATGTCCTCAAACAATCGCATGCCATGCTTTTGCTGTAATAGCTACTGTAAATTGGACAGTGCAGTTAGATTAACAATAATTTAAACTTTCAACCGATATAAAACATTTGTATGTACCTAAAATGTTTAATATCCATAGTTTTTATGATTTATTTATTTGAATTGCGCGCCCTCCAGTTTTACCGGAAGTTGTCCCGCTAGCGGGACGCCTAGCCCTAAACACTCACTCCCTGAACTTGCTTCCTGAATCAGCGCACATCGTTACATCTGGTCAAACTTCTGTAACATGATATAGTCTATTGCAGGTATTCCCAAATGGGGGTACGCGTACCGCCAGGGTTACACCCCATGCCGTCGGGGGTATGCCAAATAAAAATGTGATTCAAATTTATATTTTCCAACGGGTTTATACATTTGTGGAAGCAGAACAACTTGTGTCGACAGGTGCAGTACTACACCTGCACCTGTCGACACAAGTTGTTCTGCTTCCACAAGCACATCCAATGCTAGCATCTGTAATTCTACATTTGTTGTTAGCCCAGCTAGCATGGACACTGACAGTTGTGAATCTGATGCAGCGGAAGAGCTTCTGTCCCCTTACCTGGGAAAGCGCCGAACAACAGACAGGACTTTGGACCATCGAAGAGGCACAAATATGATGAGAACTACATTGATTTGGGGTTCACTTATATTGGGAGTAGAGCCTTTCCTCAGCCACACTGTGTTATATGTGCAAAAGTACTCTCCACTCGATGAAACCTTCACTCTTGCGCAGACATTTAGAAACAAAACATGCCAATTTGGAAAATAAGCCACAGGAGGTTTTTTTGTTGCAAGAATTAGGACGACTTTCGAGAAGTAAGACATGTATAAAATAAACAGATACCATTAATAAGAAAGGGCTAGAAGTGTCTTATATGGTGAGCTACCGAGTGGCTAGGACAGGCAAGCCCCTTACTATTGTTAAGGACTTAATTATTCCTGCTGCCGCGGATATGGCTGGGACACTGCTGGGGGAAAAGGCCCAAAAAACTATACAGACAATGCCTTCATCAAACAACACTGTTTCACGATGCATCAGTGACATGGCAGGAGATGTTTTGAAAAAATTACTGCTTCACATACAAGCCAGTAAATTCGATGCGTTACAGCTGGATGAATCAACAGACGTAGCGGGCACAGCTCCTGGTATATGTCCATTACGTTTATGGAGGGTAAATTAACTTCTTAGGGAGCGGCAGCTGATGTGACGGTTTTGGAGAGTCTGGCATGCCCAAAGTAAAATGCCTCCCACTCAGGCCCAGAAAATAGGATATGCACATAATTAGTACTATTGGATAGGAAACACTCTGAAGTTTCTAAAAGTGTTAACATAATGTCTGTGAGTATAACAAAACGGATATAGCAGGTGAAAATCCGAGTAATTTCTGTCCTGGAAAAAGTGTTTTTGACACATTGCCTCATTTTGAACACCTCCCTATTGAAAACAGCCATTTCTGGGAGTAAGATTGCAGTAACTATTGCTTCCACTGGATGTCAACAGTCTCTAGACAGTGTTTGGTGATGTTAAGTTGCTCTGGATGGTAATAGAAGAAGAATTTCGAACTAATCATCGGATGTAAACAGAAGAGGATGCGCGTTCACGGGTTCGCGCGTGCTGTGGTTTTTTCCTTTCCTATCGTCCAGTTTATAATCCGATTGAAATATTATAGTAAATATACATAAAAGTGTTCCTAAGGATACATTATCTAGGATGTTTGATTCTTCTTGGACAAGTGTATAGGTATAGGTTGAACGCGTTCTCTTCACAGTTCAATGGGCGAGTGGACGCCGTATTTTATGAACATAACGTGCCAACCAAACGGAGATTTATGGATATAATAAATGACTTTTTCTAACAAAAGAACCATTGGATGTCTTCGTTGGACACTTGGGAAGCCCTCAGCAGAAGTTCTTCAAAAGGTAAGGGATTTGTTTTCGCTGTCAAATGTGTTTTGTGTGAACCGCGATGGTTTATGAATTTATGCTAATGCAAAAATATTGGAGGTGCTACCCTCAAACAATCAAATGTTGTGCTTTCGCCGTAAAGCCTTTTTGAAATCTGACAACGCTGTGATATTGCCAAGAAACATTGCTTTTGATGACTATGCAACAATTGTATATTGATGAATGTTTAATAATTCAACTTTGGGATTTTGAATTTGGCGCCTTACATTTCACCGGGTAGTGTCGGGAGTGGGGCTAGCGCCAAACCACTCCCTAAGTAGTTAACTTGTTTAACTTGCAAGCCATGTCACCCTGACACGAGAGAGTCTCCCTGGCTCTTGAAGATGGTTATACCCTACCACAACCCTTCTCCACTCTCCAGGTTGTTAGTTATCAGAAGGGAGAGGTGTGTCAGCAAAAGCAGGAGGCATGTATCTTGGATTTGGCTCATAAGCTTTATCCGTGGAGGGCAGGTAGTTGTGGAGGGCCACACATGCCCTTAGACTTTTCAGGGGTACACTCAATTGGACATCCAAGAATCCTCATCCTTGCTGCCATGATACCGAATGCATTCTCTGACTCTCCGACAACGAGAGTGGCTGTAGTTCCAGGTACAGTTAACCTCTTAAGGAGCAGCAAGGTGCGCTGGGGCGCTAGCGCCCCACTCCCGACACTACCAGGTGAAATGCAAGGCACCAAATTCAAAATCCAAAAGTTGAATTATTAAACATGCATCAATATACAAGTGTTTCATAGTCATCAAAAGCTCTGTTTCTTGGCAATATCACAGCGTTGTCAGATTTCAAAAAGGCTTTACGGCGAAAGCACCACATTTGATTGTTTGAGGGTAGCACCTAACATATTTTTGCCATTACCATGAATTCATTAGCCTTCACGGTTCACACAAAACACATTTCACAGCGAAAACAAATCAATTACCTGTTGAAGAACTTCTGCTGATGGCTTCCCAAGTGTCCAACGAAGACAATCCATGGTTCTTTTGTTAGAAAAAGTAATGTATTATATCCATAAATCTCTGTTTGGTTCGCGCGTTATAATCAGAAACTACAGCCTCCACTCGTCCATTGAAACGTGAAGAGAACCTATAAACTTGTCCAAGAACAATCAAACATCATTTTAAATGTATCCTTAGGAACACTTTTATGTAGAAATAGCATAATATTTCAACCGGAATATAAACTGGGCTATAAGAAAGGAAAAAAACACAGAGCGCGCATGGCGAGAGCGCGCGTCCTATTCTATTGACATCTCTGGGGACACTTCCTGATTCCTCTTCTTCTCTGCTCTAATAGCATCTAAAAAAAATCTGAACACTGTCTCGAGACTGTTGACATCCACAGGAAGCGATAGGTACTGCATTCATATGCCCTTATATGGGCATTTTCATAAGGGAGGGGTTCCAAATGAGCAATGTGTCAAAACCACTTTTTCCAGGACAGAAATTCCTCAGGGTTCTGTTTTACTCACAGACAAATGGTTAACACTTTTAGAAAGTTCAGAGTGTTTCCTATCCAATGGTACTAAATATGTGCATATCCTATTTTCTGGGCCTGAATGGGAGGCATTTTACTTTGGGCACGCCAGGGTCTCCAAAACAGTCACCAGGGTCTCCACGCCAGGGTCTCCAAAACGGTCACCTGTATGTAAACTTCAAGTCGGAAGTTTACATACACTTAGGTTGGAGTCATTAAAACTCGTTTTTCAACCACTCCACAAATGTCTTGTTAACAAACTAGTTTTGGCAAGTCAGTTAGGACATCTACTTTGTGCATGACACAATACATTTTTTCAATGATTGTTTACAGACAGATTATTTCACTTATAATTCACTGTATCACAATTCCAGTGGGTCAGAAGTGTACATACACTAAGTTGACTGTGCCTTTAAACAGCTTGGAAAATTCCAGAAAATGATGTCATGGCTTTAGAAGCTTCTGATAAGCTAATTGACATCATTTGAGTCAATTGGAGGTGTACCTGTGGATTTATTTCAAGGCCTACCTTCAAACTCAGTGCCTCTGCTTTGACATCATGGGAAAATCAAAAGAAATCTGTCAAGACCTCAGAAAAAGTCTGCTTCATCCTTGGGAGCAATTTCCAAACGCCTGAAGGTACCACGTTCATCTGTACAAACAATAGCACGCAAGTATAAACATGAGACCACGCAGCCGTCATACCGCTCAGGAAGGAGACGCGTTCTGTTTTCTAGAGATGAACGTACTTTGGTGCGAAAAGTGATTATCAATCCCAGAACAACAGCAAAAGGACCTTGTGAAGGTGCTGGAGGAAACAGGTACAAAAGTATCTATATCCACAGTAAAACAAGTCCTATATCGACATAACCTGAAAGGACACTCAGCAAGGAAGAAGACACTGCTCCAAAACCGCCATAAAAACGCCAGACTACGGTTTGGAACTGCACATGGGGAAAAATATCAAACTTTTAGGAGATGTCCTCTGGTCTGATGAAACAAAAATATAACTTTTTGGCCATAATGACCGTCGTTATGTTTGGGGGGAGGATTGCAAGCCAAAGAACACAATCGCATCCGTGAAGCACGGGGTGGCAGCATCATGTTGTGGGGGTGCTTTGCTGCAGGATGGACTGGTGCACTTCACAAAATAGATGGCATCATGAGGAAGGAAGATTATCTGGATATATTGTAAGCAACATCTCAAAACATCAGTCAGGAAGTTGAAGCTTGGTGCAAATGGGTCTTCCAAATGGACAATGACCCCAAGCATACTTCCAAAGTTGTGGCAAAATGGCTTAAGGACAACAAAGTCAAGGTATTGGAGTGGACATCACAAAGCCATGACCTCAATCCTATAGAAAATATGTGGGCAGAACTGAAAAAGCGTGTGCGAGCAAGGAGGCCTACAAACCTGACTCAGTTACACCAGCTCTGTCAGGAGTAATGAGCCAAAATTTACCCAACTGTGGGAAGCTTGTAGAAGGCTACCTGAAACGTTTGACCCAAGTTAAACAGTTTAAAGGCAATGCTACCAAATACTAATTGAGTGTATGTAAACTGACCCACTGTGAATGTGATGAAAGATATAAAGCTGAAATAAATCATTCTCTCTACTATTATTCTGACATTTCACATTCTTAAAATAAAGTGGTGATCCTAACTGACCTAAGACACGTATTTTTTACTAGGATTAAATGTCAGGGATTGTGAAAACTGAGTTTAAATGAATTTGGCTGTGTATGAAACTTCCGACTTCAACTGTACGCCCAAGTTTGAGATGGACACCTGTGAATAAGAGGTAACAAGAGAATGTCAGATATACAGTACCAGTCAAAAGTTTGAACACACCTACTCATTCACGGGTTTTTCATATATTTTACTATAATCTACATTGTAGAATAATAGTGAAGACATCGGAACTATGAAATAACACATATGGAATCATGTAGTAATCAAAATATGTTTTATATTTGAGATTCTTCAAAGTAGCCACCCGTTGCCTTGATGACAGCTTTGCACACTCTCAGTCCGATGATGTTGTGACACACCACCCCAGACCATGACGGACCCTCCAATTCCAAATCAACCCCGCTCCAGATTACAGGCCTCGGTGTAACACTCATTCCTTCGACGATAAACGCGAATCCAAACATCACCCCTGGTGAGACAAAACCGCGACTCGTCAGTGAAGAGCACTTTTTGCCAGTCCTGTCTGGTCCAGCAACGGCGACGTTGTTGCTGGTGATATCTGGTGAGGACCTGCCTTTCAACAGGCCTACAAACCCTCAGTCCAGCCTCTAAGTCTTTTGCGGACAGTCTGATCACTGATGGAGGGATTGTGTTTTCCTGGTGTAACTCGGGCAGTTGTTGTTGCCATCCTGTACCTGTCTCGCAGGTGTGATGTTCGGATGTACTGATCCTGTGCAGGTGTTGTTACACGTTGTCTGCCACTGTGAGGACGATCAGCTGTCCATCCTGTCTCCCTGTAGCTCCGTCTTAGGCGTCTCACAGTACGGGCATTGCAATTTATTGCCCTGGCCACATCTGCAGTCCACATGCTTCCTTGCATGCCATTAGCATAAATTCATAAACCAGCGCGGTTCACACAAAACCCATTTCACAGCGAAAACAAATCCCTTACCTTTTGAAGAACTTCTGCTGAGGGCTTCCCAAGTGTCCAACGAAGACATCCAATGGTTCTTTTGTTGGAGAAAGTCATTTATTATATCCATAAATCTCAGTTTGGTTGGCGCGTTATGTTCAGAAAATCCAACGTCGAATCGCCCATTGAAACGTGAAGAGAACGCGTTCAAATATACCTATAAACTTTTCCTAAACAAATCAAATACCAGTTATAATGCATCCTTAGCTATCCTTTTATGAATATTAGCGATAATATTTCACTCGGATGGTCACCTAANTCTTGGCAATATCACAGCGTTGTCAGATTTCAAAAAGGCTTTACGGCGAAAGCACAACATTTGATTGTTTGAGGATAGCACCTACAATATTTAACCATTAGCATAAATTCATAAACCAGCGCGGTTCACACAAAACCCATTTCACAGCGAAAACAAATCCCTTACCTTTTGAAGAACTTCTGCTGAGGGCTTCCCAAGTGTCCAACGAAGACATCCAATGGTTCTTTTGTTGGAGAAAGTCATTTATTATATCCATAAATCTCAGTTTGGTTGGCGCGTTATGTTCAGAAAATCCAACGTCGAATCGCCCATTGAAACGTGAAGAGAACGCATTCAAATATACCTATAAACGTTTCCTAAACAAATCAAATACCAGTTCTAATGCATCCTTAGCTATCCTTTTATGAATATTAGCGATAATATTTCACTCGGATGGTCACCTAAATGTTATATGAGTAAAATAAAGTGGGGCGCGCACCCAGACTCGCGCCCGAGAAATCTTGTTGACATTTGAGGTCGCCTTACCATTTCCTGTTCCTATCCGTTATGCTTACTCCAATCACTCCCAGTCTTTGTATATAGACTGTTGACATCTAGTGGAAGCCATAGGTACTGCAATCTCGGAGCTGGATTGCCTTGAAGTCAATGGGGAGAGTGTCAAACAGAGCAAAGGTCACCAAAAACTGCATTTCCGGATGGATTTTCCTTGGGTTATACTCACAGACATTATGTTAACACTGAACTTCAGTTAACTTCTCAGGGAGCGGCTGCATAGGTGACGGTTTTGGAGAGTCTGGCGTGCCCAAAGTAAAATGCATGCCACTCAGGCCCAGAAAATAGGATATGCACATAATTAGTACTATTGGATAGGAAACACTCTGAAGTTTCTAAGAGTGTTAAGAAAATGTATGTGAGTATAACAGAATTGATATAGCAGGCAAAAACCCGAGGAAAATCAATCCGGATTTGCTGATTTTTTTGTAAATGAGCATCTTCTCCATTGTGCCTATTGCATACAACTTTATGTAGGACTGAGACTGCAGTACCTATGGCTTCCACTAGATGTCAACAGTCTATATACAAAGTCTGGGAATTCTAGGAGTGACCAGAACAGATAGGAACAGGAAATTGTCAGGCGACCACTTTTGTAAACAAGGTTCGAGATTGTGAACGCGCACCACTTTATTTTTCTTTCCTATCGTTCATGTTATCGTCCGGTTGAAATATTACAGCAAATATACCCAAAAGGATACCTAAGGATACATTAACAATGATGTTTGATTTGTTTGTAGAAAGTGTATAGGTATAATTTGAACGTGTTCTCTTCACGGTTCAATGGGCGACTCAACGGTGGATTTTATGATCATAACGCGCCAACCAAACAGAGATTTATGGATATAATAAATGACTTTTTCTAACAAAAGAAGCATGGATTGTCTTCACTGGACACTTGGGAAGCACTCAGCAGAAGTTCATCAAAGGAAAGCGATTTTATATTAGCGATTTTATGCGTTTTGTGAGACCCGTGTTGGGTTATGGATTTATGCTAATGCGTAAATATTAGAGGTGCTACCCTCAAACAATCAAATGTTGTGCTTTCGCCGTAAAGCCTTTTTGAAATCTGACAACGCTGTGACATTGCCAAGAATCAGAGCTTTTGATGACTATGCAACACTTGTATATTGATGAATGTTTAATAATTCAACTTCTGGATTTTGAATTTGCGCCCCATCACTCCGTAAGTAGTTAACGACCGTTCCACAGGTGCATGTTCATTAATTGTTTATGGTTCATTGAACAAGCAGGCAAAACAGTGTTCAAACCCTTTACAATGAAGATCTGTGAAGGAACCATATTCCCGGCACCAGTACCCCTTGCAAGTCTAAAGATCCTGTTATGAGAATTATGGTCTCAATATTCATAAACTGAACTTCAATTAAACAACTCCGTCTGTAACCCAGAATTTGTAAGATACTGGTTGAAATGAGACAGACAGATGCCCAGTCTACAATTGTCAAATGTCAAAATGTTTATTCACGCGAGCTCTGCCTACAATGTGAACACAGTCTTTTTATACTACAGTATATAAGCTTTAAGGTGAACACCAATATACAAATGCCCCACCCTCTCTGGGAAATAATATTTTCCCACAGTACACATTCAGCGGCATATCACAATCTTACAACATAAGTCAAATCTAGACAGTTCCTATCAGTTCCTCCCTTCCCAAGGACAAGAAGGACTCTCTCCTGCAGTCTGGTTTCACAAAGAATTATTTGTTCTCACAGATACTCCTTATGGCAAGTTGTACCACCTTGTCTCAGTCTCTATACAGTACACACAAATGCTAGACACACAAACATCAATTGGATTATCATCGTCTTATAACCCTATCCCTATTGCATACATTTTCAGAATGGAATATTCTTAGTCATTACTTACAAACATCCCTATCAGATCCTTAAGTCCCAAAAACTTTTCTGCCGCAGCCACAATAATGTCCAGTTTCTTAGACTTTGAGACTTGTGTCGTACAGTTTATAACTGTGGCAATGAATGCCACATAATCTACCTTATTACATTTTGACTGACAGCAAACATTTACTACAGGGTGTGGTGCGTCCACTACCATATCTTCACTTTTTTTCTCAATTACCTTAATCATCTCCGCATAGGAGATTCGATCAACCACTCTAACTTTTGCCACCTCAATCTCCTTCACGCTTACAGGGTACTCCAGGAACTCGGAATCATGATCCCCACCACAATTACAACAACGTTGTCCTTGCACACACCGTTCTTCAATATACTCTGTCAGTCTGCACACACTTGAAACATGGCCAAATCCTTTACAATTCTTACACAGCAATGGTTTGGGGACGAAAGCTCTTATAGTGTATCTTACATAACCAAGCTACACATGCATAGGTATTTGTTCTTTATAAAAAAAACAACAGGACCGACAGACTATCTTAATTTTCTCCATTTAACCAGCGGGTCAGACGCCGGACACCAACCACACCAGGAATGTCCTTCAGCTATTCAACCTGAACATCCGTTGTCACCCCTGAGATGACTCCTTTGATGGGTGCTCTACTCCGAAGTTCAAAACACAAAACTTCTGTTGTTTGGATTCTTTTGAGGCTCACTGCAATCTTCCTCTGTTCTTCAGAAATACAATTAATCAAAAAAAGACCACTCAGGGGGGATCACGTGATCCTTGAATGAGATGGTCGTGTGAACTAAGAGCTTTGCACAAGTAGTTTCCAATTCTTAATCTTACCTCCGCTTCAAGTTAAAAACTCATTTAGCTTTAGTCAAAAAGTCATGGCGGCTACAAAAGGCGACATTACAGGTGACATTTTTACCCGGACTCGAGCACTAGATGCGGAAAAAGCCTCCAAGAAACAGCTAGCTTCAGAAAAAGCTAGCGTCATTAGCCAGGAGCAAGAGGACCCGTCCCCCCCGAGGCCCAACAAAAGCCAACCTCTAACTCTGTCGAAGACATTCTTTCCGAGCTGAGAGCCCAACGTACAGAACTCAACATTAAATTAGATGGCATTAACTCTCAGCTCAGTGCGATAGGGGGCAAGGTGACAACCCTGGAAAATGCTTTGCCTGACATCAACAACAAGATAACCATCAATGCAGGGCGCCTGGACAAGGCAGAGGGGCGAATCCTATCCATGGAAAACTCACTGACAGACGCCATGGAAACAATAGCATATGCTAAAAAGAAAATAGAGATCTGGAAGAGAAAACAGAGGACCTGGAAAACAGGGGGCAAAGGAATAATTGTGTTCTATTAAATCTGGGTGAAAAAGAAGAGGGGAACATGCCACTGATCTGCTACCTGCAAGACAAACTTCCCGAGTGGCTCCACCTGTCTACTGACAGGCCCATACAACTCGAGAGAGCTCACCGAGCACTGAGGCCCCCACCAGCAGCCAGACAAACACCGCGCCCAATCACCATACGTTTCCTGAGATTCACCGACAAGGAACGAGTCCTACAGGTGGCGAAAATCAACACCATTACAGTGGGAAACGCCAAACTCACCTTACACCAGGACCTGTCAGCTGGAATACGCTGAAAGCGCAGAGAGTTTGACGACGTGAAGAAAAACTCCATTGACCGAGGCATTTTTAGGGGATTCAAATACCCAAACGAGCTCAGGATTCTTCACCAAGGAGCCCTGCGACACTTCAAAAATCCCGAAGAGGCAAAACGTTTTTTGAAGGACAACCCTGGTCACTGAGAAATGGACCAATGACCAAAAGCGACTTACTGTTATTACTAATGGAGGTAAGACAACATATAGCCGCCATCCAATGACCCACCCGCCCCAATAAATGTTGTTATAGCCGTCTAAGTTATATTTTTCTTTTAGCTGAAAGAGGGATGGGCTCTATAGCCTACTTTAATTTTCCATTTTTTTATATTAAGGACTTGCCCCAACACCTATTTGGTCCTAACGATTGGACCTATGTCCTTTGGGGGAGGTACAGTGAGGGAAAAAAGTATTTGATCCCCTGCTGATTTTGTACGTTTGCCCACTGACAAAGAAATGATCAGTCTATAATTTCAATGGTAGGTTTAATTGAACATTGAGAGACAGAACAACAACAAAAAAATCCAGAAAAATGAATGTGAAAAATGTTATAAATTGATTTGCATATTAACTTCACAGGGAGCGGTGGGTTGCTAGCCACTCCCGACACCACCAGGTAAAATGTAAAGCGCCAAATTCAAAATCCCAAAGTTGAATTATTAAACATCCACCAATATACAAGTGTTTCATACTCATCAAAAGCTCTGTTTCTTGGCAATATCACAGCGTTGTCAGATTTCAAAAAGGCTTTACGGCGAAAGCACTACATTTGATTGTTTGAGGGCAGCACCTCACATACTTTCTCATAGCCATGAATTCATTAGCCAGCGTGGCACACACATAACACATTTCACAGCGAAAACAAATCAATTACCTGTTGAAGAACTTCTGCTGAGGTCATCCTAAGTGTCCAATGAAGACAATCCATGGTTCTTTTGTTAGAAAAAGTAATGTATTTTATCCATAAATCTCCATTTGGTTCGCGCGTCATAGTCAGAAACGACAGCCTCCACTAGTCCATTGAAACGTGGCGCGAACTCGTTCATCTTATACCTATAAACTTGTCCAAGAACATTCAAACATAGTTTTAAATGTATCCTTAGGAACACTTTTACGTATATTTACTATTATAAATCAACCGGAATATAAACTGATCAATAACGACGATAAATAAGACACTGTGCGACTTCTCGGGCGCGCGCCCTGGGTACTGTTGTCATCAAGGGGGGACTCACTTGTTTGGTCTTTTTCTCTGGTCTAATTCAGCCAAAATGGAAGAAATACACTGTCTCGAGGCTGTTGACATCATAAGGAAGCGACGTGTACTGCATTCATATGCCCTTATATGGTCATTTTCATGAGGGAGGGGTTCCCAAATGAGCAATGTGTCAAAATCACTTTTTCCAGGACAGAAATTCCTCGGGGTTTTGCCTGCCATATCCGTTCTGTTTCACTCACAGACAAATGGTTAACAGTTTTGGAAAATTCAGAGTGTTTCCTATCCAATGGTACTAAATATATGCATATCCTATTTTCTGGGCCTGAATGGGAGGCATTTTACTTTGGGCACGCCAGGCTCTCCAAAACCGTCACCTCGGGAGCTGCTCCCTGAGAAGTTAAGAAGTTATGGAAAGATATTCCACAAATTAACTTTTAAGAAGGCACACCTGTTAATTGAAATGCATTCCGGGTGACTACCTCATTAAGCTGGTTGAGATAATTCAAAGAGTTTGCAAAGCTGTCATCAAGGCAAAGGGTGGCTACTTTGAATTATCTCAAATATATTAGATTTGTTTGACACTTTTGTGTTTACTACATGATTTGA
>QNTS01001330.1:308427-365419 GCA_003317085.1 Hucho hucho
GCTGCAGGATTTCAGTCCTTCACGGCGTAGTGTGTTACCAATTGTTTTCTTGGTGACTATGGTCCCAGCTGCCTTGAGATCATTGACAAGATCCTCCCGTGTAGTTCTGGGCTGATTCCTCACCGTTCTCATGATCATTGCAACTCCACGAGGTGAGATCTTGCATGGAGCCCCAGGCCGAGAGAGATTGACAGTTCTTTTGTGTTTCTTCCATTTGCGAATAATCGCACCAACTGTTGTCACCTTCTCACCAAGCTGCTTGGCGATGGTCTTGTAGCCCATTCCAGCCTTGTGTAGGTCTACAATCTTGTCCCTGACATCCTTGGAGAGCTCCTTGGTCTTGGCCATGGTGGAGAGTTTGGAATCTGATTGATTGATTGCTTCTGTGGACAGGTGTCTTTTATACAGGTAACAAGCGGAGATTAGGAGCACTCCCTTTAAGAGTGTGCTCCTAATCTCAGCTCGTTACCTGTATAAAAGACACCTGGGAGCCAGAAATCTTTCTGATTGAGAGGGGGTCAAATACTTAGTTCCCTCATTAAAATGCAAATCAATTTATAACATTTTTCACATGCGTTATTCTGGATTTTTTTGGTTGTTATTCTGTCTCTCACTGTTCAAATAAACCTACCATTAAAATTATAGACTGATCATTTCTTTGTCAGTGGGCAAACGTACAAAATCAGCAGGGGATCAAATACTTTTTTCCCTCACTGTGTATTTCAAATTGGACAGAGTGAATGGGCTGATTTAGGGAAATGAGCAGACCCAAGTTGTGTAAGGTGCTGTAAAAACTAACTATTTGTTCGTCGTCTCAGTTAAGGCCGGAAATAGCTAATAAGAACCTTGATAGTCCTGCTGCAAAGTTGTGTATTTAATTTTTTATTAGTTTACTATGTATTCTTTTTTTAAATTATTATTGTTAGTTATTTTATTTTAATTTTATTTTTTTCTGTCACATCTGTGAACGTGGAATGTGTTTTGTTGGTTGATTGAAAAACAAGAAAACCTAATAAAACTTTAAATTGAAAAAAAAAAGACCACTCCTGGTAACTCTGACAGACTCCACTTTTCCCAGCGCACACTTCACTATTTTTTACACCTCAAGCGGGTTTTCTACATATGCATCCTTACTCAGCAAACGCATCCCAACAAAAAGTGATTCATTATCATTCATACACTCCAATTTTAGACAATTTCCTTTTTGCTCCAGTTTTTGCTACTACTGTTATCCATTCAGAACATTCGTCTTCACCAACACGACACGCTGCTTGATTCGAACTCAGTATCCACTTCCGCTATCTTTTTCCTCCCAGTCAAGTGTCTCTCTGTGCACACTATTTTATTATCCAGCACATGTCTTCCTTGTTTGGGTGTGTCGTCCATTCCTTGTTTGGCCGTAAATAGCTGTCACATCTGCTCCTGCAACACCCTCTACTGCTCATCCTGTGTCTCCTCGACCTGCCGCCACACCCCCAGTACTCTCTCCCTCTGTGTGTGTGTGTGTGATTGTGTGGGAGGAGACAGGTGTGCTGAAGTCAGAGCAGATCCCCACCAGCTGCAACCTCTTCCATAATCAAAAACTCTACAAATACTCAGCCCTGCCACTTCCACGCTGAAGGATCGTAATCTCTGCTGCTCTGTCCTGGATTCCCCACTCTACTACCCCCTTGAATTCCCCTACGGACCTGCTTACCCTGTCTCAACCCCTCTCGCTCCAGCCTCAGCCTCCGCACCTGGTTTCCAGCAACCCGGCCAAGCTTCCCCTGACCTACACTCCATCTCCCCCCTGGGGATCAATAAATACCTTGGTTACCTCATCCCAGTCTCTTTGAGTCTGCTCTTGGGTTCCCCTGTTCCACTCCACGTAACAGTACGTTCCGGCCAAAGAGATGAGCCCAGCAGACTCTGATACTCTCCACCAAACCCTTGTCGGCCAAGGCGCCCTACTCAAGAAACATGACCAAGCCCTGAAGACCCTTCTGGGGCACATCAAGGAGTTTTTACAGAGCCTGTCTGACCTACAGGGCCGACCCTTCGCCCAGAGCTCACAACCAGTTCCGAGTCCTTCTCCTTCGCTCCGGGAGCCGTTTGTTCCGACTCCCGAGCATTACGATGGCAACATCGGAGCTTGCAGAACCTTTTTGGTATAATGTTCACTAGTATTTTAGAAATAGCCCTATTCTTATGCTAGCGAATGGGCCAAGATTTCCTTTCTGATTGGCTGCCTCCGTGGAGCAGCGCTTTCCTGGGCCACGGTGGTGTGGGAGAGACAGTCCCCCATTTGCTTCTCCTACTCCAGATTCACGGAGGAATCTGAGGTAGGGTTACATGTCCCATAACATCTGCTTCGGTGCCTTGTCCTCCTTCTCCGACTGCATCCCATTCCCAGGCTCGTCCAGATCCCGAACCCATGCAGCTCGGCCTAGCCCGTCTCTCTCCAGAGGAAAGGCAATGACGAATCGGTGCTAGGAGCTGCCTATACTGTGGCCAGGTTGGTCACTTTGTCTCCACTTGTTCCCTGCGTCCAGCAAAAGAGGGGGCTCGGCAGTAGTGGGGCAGTAGTGGGGGATATACTGTTGATATACTGTCTGCTCTCATCGATTCGGGCACCAACGAGAGCGTCCTGGACCGAGGTGTCGTTACCCAGTTGGGCCTAGACACTGTCCCACTTGATTCACCCCTCGATGCCAACTCGTCCCGAGCAAGAGGTACATCCAGGATTATCTGGCTGCAGGACTTATCAAGCCATCTTCCTCCCCGGTGGGTGCTGAGTTTTTCTTTGTGAAGAAGAAAGATGGGGTCACTGAGGCTGTGCATAGACTTCAGTGGGTTGAATAATATCACTGTTAAGAACAAGAACCCCTTGCCACTCATCAGCTCTGCTTTTGCCCCCCTCCATGGTGCCACGGTGTTTACCAAACTCGACCTCCGGAATGCCTACCACCTTGTCCGCATAAGAGGGGGGAGACGAGTGGAAGACTACGTTCAACACACCGTTTGGTCACTTTGAGTATTTTGGTCTTACTAACGCCCCTGCTGTTTTCCAGAACCTAGTCAATGACATGCCGAGGGATGTGTTTGGACGCTTCGATTTTTTGGCTACTTAGATGACATCCTGACCCTGAGGCTCACCAGCAACACGTTTGCCAAGTTCTTCAACGGCTGTTGGAGAATAAGCTTTTTGTTAAAGCTGAAAAATGTGAGTTCCATGCTGCCACAGTGTCTTTCCTGGGTTATATTATTGCACAGGGACTGTTACGTATGGACCCCGCCAAGGTCATGGCATTCACAGAGTGGCCTGCGCCCTCCAACCTGAAGCAGCTAAAGCGTTTCCTAGGGTTTGCAAATTTCTACAGACATTTCATCCGCAATTTCAGCCATCTGGCAGCACCTCTCACCACTCTCACCTCCACCTCCACTCTGTTCCACTGGACTCCTGAGGCAAAGGCAGCTTTCCGGGAACTGAAGCGTTGCTTCACCTCCACTCCGGTCCTTACTCAGCCCGACCCAGAACTCCAGCTCATCGTGGAGGTGGATGCCTCTGACACCGGGGTAGGTGCTGTTCCCCCTCTTATCAGAAGGTCCACCCATGTGCATTCTTTTCCCGGAAGCTCTCACCTGCAGAGAGGAATTTTGACATTGGAAACCAGGAACTCATGGCAGTTAAGCTGGCTCTGGAGGAATGGCGTCACTGGCTGGAGGGCTCTGTAACCCCCTTCATCATGTGGACTGACCATAAAAACCTGTCCTACATCCAGACCGCCAAACGTCTGAACTCCCGGCAAACCAGGTGGGCCTTGTTCTTTGGTAGATTCAATTTCACACTCACTTATCGCCCCAGTTCGAAGAATACCAAGCCTGATGCCCTCTCTCGCCAGTTCACCACTGACAACACAGGTACCGAGCCAGAAGCCATTGTGCCATCCACCTGCATTGCTGCCGCCATCAAATGGGAGATAGAGTCCCGTATCCGCCAGGCTCAGCAGAACCAGCCTGACCCGGGTAACGGTCCTAGTAATGCTCAGTTTGTTCCAGATTGTGTTCGCTCTGATGTTCTTCAGTGGGGACATTCTACCCACCTCACCTGTCACCCTGGTATGAACTGGACCCTTGCCTTCCTGCGTCAGTGCTTTTGGTGGCCCACCATGGAGAGAGATGTCCAGGAGTTTGTCTCAGCCTGTTCGGTTTGTGCCCAGAACAAGACCTCCACTAAACCCACTTCCGGTCTGCTCCGCCCTCTTCCCATACCCAGTCGCCCCTGGTCACACATAGCTCTGGACTTCGTCACTGGCCTTCCCCCTTCTAACTGTAACTCCGTCATCCTCACCATTATTGACAGGTTTTCCAAAATGGCTCACTTCATTCCCCTCTCCAAGCTTCCATCCTTCAGGGAGACTGCGGGCCTGTTAGTATCCCATGTGTTTTGTCTGCATGGCATCCCCACTGACAGAGGACCCCAGTGTACCTCCCAGGTATGGAGATCCTTCTGTTCAGCTCTTGGTATCAATGTCAGTCTTTCTTCTGGATATCATCCCCAGACCAACGGCCAGACCGAACAGGCCAACCAAGAGATGGAGACTGCCCTACGCTGCGTGACTTCTGCAAACCCTTCCTCCTGGAGCGCTCAGCTACCCTGAGTTGAATATGCCCACAACACCCTCACCAACTCCTCGTCAGGTATGTCACCCTTCGAGTGTGCTCTGGGTTATCAACCCCCCTTGTTCCCTGCCCAAGAGGTTGAGGTTGCGGTTCCCTCTGTCCAGGATCATCTGCGCCGTTGTCACCGTACCTGGAGGAAGGCCCGGGCTGCCCCTCCTCGTGCCTCCGACAGGACCCAGTCCCAAGCCAACCGTCGCCGGGCCTCAGCTCCAGTCTACACCCTGGGGCAAAAGGTATGGCTCTCATCGAAGGACCTGCCATTGAAGGTGGCATCGAAGAAACCTTCCCCCCGATTCATTGGTCCCTTTGAGATTGACCGTGTCATCAACCCATCGGTGGTGCGCCTGAAACTCCCAGCCTCTCTCAGGATCCATCCTACCTTCCATGTATCCCTGGTTAAACCTGTCTGCTCCAGTTCCCTGTCTCCTCCTGCAGCAGCTCCTCCACCCCCTCGGCTCATCAATGACCATCCTGCTTATACCGTCTGGCGGCTTCTAGACGTGCGCCGTTGGGGTCATGGCTGGCAGTACCTGGTGGACTGGGAGGGATACGGGCCTGAGGAGCGCTGCTGGGTGCCCTGCCATCACATTCTGGACCCCTCCCTCTTACAGGATTTCTATACCTCACACCCAGATAAGACTGGTCGGGCGCCAGTTGGCACCCGTAGAGGGGGGGGTACTGTCACATCTGCCACACCCTCTAGTGCTCATCCTGTGTCTCCTTGACCTGCCGCCACTCCGCCAGTACTCTCTCACTCTCCCTCTCTCTCTGTGTGTGTGATTGTGTGGGCGGAGACAGGTGTGCTGGAGTCAGAGCAGATCCCCACCAGCTGCATCCTGTTCCCTAATCAAGATCTCTACAAATACTCAGCCCTGCCACTTCCACGCTGCTGGTTCGTAATCTCTGCTCAGTCAGTTCATGTTCTAGCTGTTTGTTACTATTCAGATCCTGCTATCCTGTTGAGCCTGTTTTCCTTGCCTGACGCTGTTTTCCTCTCCGCTACAGTTCTGCCCGCTCTGACTCTGGTCCCTGTCTCCTGTCCCACGTCTCGTCATCCTGCTACGCTGTCCTGGATTCCCCACTCTATCACCCCCTTTGATTCCCCACCGGGGAAAAAAGATAATCAAGGACAATAACTGCTTGAGCCACTGCCTGTTCACCCCGCCTCTATCCAGAAGGCGAGGTCAGTACAAGTGCATCAAAGCTGGGACAGAGAGATTGAAAAACAGCTTCTATCTCAAGGCCATCAAACTGTTAAACAGCCATCACTAGCACAGAGAGGCGGCTGCCTACCTCCAGACTTGATATCATTGGCCACTTTAATAAATGGAACACTAGTCACTTTAATAATGCCACTTGAAGAATGTTTACATATCTCACATTACTTATCTCATTTGTACACTACCGTTCAAGAGTTTTTTTGTCCATTAAAATAAAATACAATTGATCAGAAATACAGTGTCGACATTGTTGATGTTGTGAATGACTATTGTAGCTGGAAACTGTAGATTTTTTATGGAATATCTACATAGGCGTAGAGGCCCATTATCAGCAACCATCACTCCTGTGTTCCAATGGCACGTTGTGTTAGCTAATCCAAGTTGATCATTTTAAAAGGCTAATTGATCATTAGAAAAACCTTTTGCAATTATGTTAGCACAGCTGAAAACTGTTGTTCTGATTAAAGAAACAATAAAACTGGCCTTCTTTAGACTAGTTGTGTATCTGGAGCATCAGCATTTGTGGGTTCGATTACAGGCTCAAAATGGCCAGAAACAAAGTACTTTCTTCTGAAACTCATCAGTCTATTCTTGTTCTGAGACATGAAGGCTATTCCATGAGAGAAATTGCCAAGAAACTTAAGATCTCATACAACGCTGTGTACCACTACCTTCACAGAACAGCGCAAACTGGCTGGCACTAACCAGAATAGAAAGAGGAGTGGGAGGCCCTGGTGCACAACTGAGCAAGAGGACAAGTACATTAGAGTGTCTAGTTTAAGAAACAGACGTCTCACAAGTCCTCAACTGGCAGCTTCAATAAATAGTACCCGCAAAACACCAGTCTCAACGTCAACAGTGAAGAAGCGACTCCGGGATGCTGACCTTCTAGGCAGAGTTCCTCTATCCAGTGTCTGTCTTCTTTTGCCCATCTTCATCTTTTATTTTTATTGGCCAGTCTGAGATATGGCTTTTCTTTGCAACTCTGCCTAGAACGCCAGCATCCCAGAGTCGCCTCTTCACTGTTGACATTGAGGTGTTTTGCGCGTTTTACTTCTTTGACTATCTTGAGTGTGTTTAAACTGTGCGGGTCAATCTGACCCACACCACAATGAACGTAATTGTTTTTCAGCAAAGGACAAGGGTTCATGTCTACAATATAAAATTCATGCAATTTCCTACTTCAGTGATTCCTCATGAAACCCAGATAAAACAAATACCATTATTTTTGGGATTTTCACAAAATGTAATCTATAGAATAGTCCTTTACCAATTTAGCTAGCTATTTCAAATGTCTGACTCTGGATCACAGGATAGCGGCAACTTCTACCTGTACACAGTTGTACACACATTTAACATGAAAATATTGGTGGGGCAAACTCAAACAAAAAAGCTCATATTCACCAAAACCACTACACTACACATTGAATGCATAATAACAACCAATCCCAGAACTGAAGACCACGGTAGTCGAGCATACTTTTTTCCCCCAGTACTATTTTTCTTACTGTAAATCATATTACAGTAAGGAAAATTGTACTATAACATATATTAAAGCAACTCTACTGTAAAGTAAAATTACAGTATTAAAGCTGCAATATGTCACTTTTTGGTCGACCTGACCAAATTCACATACAACTGTTAGTTATAGATCTGGCATTCTCATTGAAAGCAAGTCTAAGACACGGTAGATCTGTTCTATGTGCACTACTTCTATGCTTCCCATTCTTAAATGTAGTTTTCACATCTTTTACTTTCGGTTTTATACCCCAGCTTCAAACAGCTGAAAATACAATATTCTTGGTAATTGAAAATATATTTCACAGTGGTTTAGATGGTACAATGATTCTCTACACTATACATTGCTTGTTTTGTCATATAAACTAAATTAGGCAAACCTTTAAGATGGCAACTCTGCTCCTTGTATAATTCTGTAAATTTACAGCGAAAGGTTTTACAGTTAACAGCCTATCGCCGTGACTCGTTAAGTTGATAATTTAAGTCAGGTGTTAACACTGGGCTGGGACAAAACACATTCCTGCTCTTCAGGAAAAAAAAATCTTTCAGCATCACTACATCAAGGGAAATATAGTATTATTTTTAACAAAGAACTACATCATTTCTTTATGGGGGCTTAAATCAAATTTAAGTGATTTGCTTTTTCTTAACATTGTATAAAAGTACAGACTCAGAGCTTCAAAATTGTATATCATACACTGCTTTAAAAGTTGATAAACGTATAGGGGAAAAAGGCTTTCAAATATGTAGCTGTGATGTACACGCTTGCTCTACATTAATCCTTGGGAAACATGCATTTAGAAAATGATCTCACTAAGTTCCCCCATTAGGCAAAACATTAATATTATTAAATTGCCTATTGTTGTATATTAAAGATAACCTTTCACATTGAACAGCTACAGTGCTGCTCTTTGTTCACCCCCATGTAGCATTGTTCACACCCTCTTAAGCCTTAGACCCACCCATCTCTTTAAGAATTTACATGTGAACACATGTGACTGTGGCAATGTGCTAAAGCAGTGAGGTAGTGCTTTAAAAAAATTAAGAAATATTTCAAGATTAAAATATTTTAATAACTTCAAAAGTTATGCCTACAAGTAGTACAAATGTAAAACACACAAAGGATTAGCCTATTTCTGTCCTGCCCTCAAGGCCTTTTCATTGCAAAAGTCCTGATCAAAAATATGTTTGCCGGGTGGTGTCCAGTCCAGATGATGCTTGCACATTTCTGTGAGGAAAGACGACAACATTGGAAAAGTCCTTAGCCACTACAACACCAGACACCACACAATTGAACCTGTAAAAGAGGAAAGCAGACAGCAAAAGACAATACATCAAAACCTTGCATACTAGCAATTACATTCACTGACCCCCCAAGTTCAAGCAATAAGCTCATAAAGTACAAAGACCAAATACCTGAAATCATCTCCTTGTACTGGTGGAGGAGAGCAGGTTCTTCTTATGCTGAAAGACAAATTCCATAAAATATGTTAGAGTAAAAACATTAATTAATTTATGTCCTATAGCGTTATTGTCTGTTGACTACATGTAACCGGTGTGAAATGGCTAGTTAGCTAGCGGGGTGCGCGCTAACAGCCTTTCAATTGGTGACGTCACTCGCTCTGAGACCTTGAAGTAGTTGTTCCCCTTGCTCTGCAAGGGCAGTGGCTTTTGTGGAGCGATGGGTAACGATGCTTCGTGGGTGTCAGTTGTCTATGTGTGCAGAAGGTCCCTGGTTCGAGCCCAGGCAGGAGTGCGGAGAGGGACGGAAGCTATACTGTTACATTGATGCTGTTGACCCGGATCACTGGTTGCTGTGGAAAAGGAGGAGGTCAAAAGGGGGGTGAGTGTAACCGGTGTGAAATGGCTAGTTAGCTAGCGGGGTGCGCGCTAACAGTGTTTCAATTGGTGACGTCACTCGCTCTGAGACCTTGAAGTAGTTGTTCCTCTTGCCCTGCAAGGGCCGTGGCTTTTGTGGAGAGATGGGTAACGATGCTTCGTGGGTGTCAGTTGTCTATGTGTGCAGAGGGTCCCTGGTTCGAGGCGAGGAGAGGGACGGAAGCTATACTGTTACATACAGCTCTACTAGAATTATTGTGTGGTTTTAATTCTTACTTTTATTTTATATACATTATTATTATCCCATTGTTGAGAATGAGCTCCCAAGGTAATAATTTTGCTGTCCTGTTTAAACTTGAAACTAAAAAACAAGCCCTGTATTCAACCTGTTTTCAGCCAAACAATGGCAATGCTAACACAACTGATTTGGCAAACATTTAACTTCATAATTACCAGCTAGCTAGATGTAAATTATGTTAATCTAGGTAGCCAATTAGTTAAAAATCTAAATATATTATCCAATCTAGATACCTATTTAGCCATAATTTCATCATGGTAATCTAGCTAGCCAATCTAGTATGTGTGTCACCTAGCTAACATGGGTTAGTATTTGAACCACAGTGGATATTTTTGGTGGTGAAACATGACAAACTGACAAACATGACAAAGATTATCATCATGTCATGCATGGCTTAGCACATTAGCAATAAACATTAACCAATCTAAAGTTAGCTCACTAGCTAGAGATCTGGCCAGCTAACATTAGCTAGCTGGCTAGCTACTGCAGCAGGAAAGCTAGCAGGCTACCCTAACATTACTCCTGATAGTTCAATGCATTCAGTTATACAACTGACTAGGTATCCCACTTTCCCTTTCCAAGGACCTTACATGTTTTCTTTAGAGTTGAATTGGCTCTGGCAGCTTAAACAGACAAATATTCCATTTAAACTTGAATCGATACTCAATTGCGGTACGGTTCTAGAAACATAAAGCCCTCTAAGTTCATATCAAAACAATTTCACAAATGCAAAATATGCACTTACTGTACACTGTTTTAACCGGTTTTACACAGTTTTGGGTGACAATACATTTGTGGTGTCCATTTTCCATTTACACACAGTTGTTTGGAGACGCAGATAGCTAATTAGCATAGGTATGCCTGTAACATGGAAATATGGCCGTATGGGAACCTTAACCCTAACCCTATAAAGGTGTGTAGTAATTTTACCTTGTGTTTAAAAAAAAACGTTTAGCTGATATCAACGATACGTTCCTTATGGTTCCAAAACCGTACCACAAGCGATATGTTTTAATGTTCAGAACAAGCGTCAGGGCTCTTAACAAAACTCCTCTGGCCAGAAGATACTACCGTCAATTGGCACCAAAGGTAATTAGCATCTATGAATGGGTTGGCAACTGTTTAGCTACACAGCCATAGCTAGCAATGAAAACGGCTTCATGATACTGTGTTGAGCTAGCTAATAA
Organism: Hucho hucho; assembly: GCA_003317085.1. NCBI lineage: Eukaryota > Metazoa > Chordata > Actinopteri > Salmoniformes > Salmonidae > Hucho > Hucho hucho. Next base: position 319,152 of record QNTS01001330.1, read on the forward strand.
AGTATGCACAACAAGATACACTGCTCAAAAAAATAAAGGGAACACTTAAACAACACAATGTAACTCCAAGTCAATCACACTTCAGTGAAATCAAACTGTCCACTTAGGAAGCAACACTGATTGACAATAAATTTCACATGCTGTTGTGCAAATGGAATAGACAACAGGTGTAAATTATAGGCAATTAGCACGACACCCCCAATAAAGGAGTGGTTCTGCAGGTGGTGACCACAGACCACTTCTCAGTTCCTATGCTTCCTGGCTGATGTTTTGGTCACTTTTGAATGCTGGCGGTGCTTTCACTCTAGTGGTAGCATGAGACGGAGTCTACAACCCACACAAGTGGCTCAGGTAGTGCAGCTCATCCAGGATGGCACATCAATGCGAGCTGTGGCAAGAAGGTTTGCTGTGTCTGTCAGCGTAGTGTCCAGAGCATGGAGGCGCTACCAGGAGACAGGCCAGTACATCAGGAGACGTGGAGGAGGCCGTAGGAGGGCAACAACCCAGCAGCAGGACCGCTACCTCCGCCTTTGTGCAAGGAGGAGCAGGAGGAGCACTGCCAGAGCCCTGCAAAATGACCTCCAGCAGGCCACAAATGTGCATGTGTCTGCTCAAACGGTCAGAAACAGACTCCATGAGGGTGGTATGAGGGCCCGACGTCCACAGGTGGGGGTTGTGCTTACAGCCCAACACCGTGCAGGACGTTTGGCATTTGCCAGAGAACACCAAGATTGGCAAATTCGCCATTGGCGCCCTGTGCTCTTCACAGATGAAAGCAGGTTCACACTGAGCACATGTGACAGACGNCCTAATGCAAGACAATGCTAGACCTCATGTGGCTGGAGTGTGTCAGCAGTTCCTGCAAGAGGAAGGCATTGATGCTATGGACTGGCCCGCCCGTTCCCCAGACCTGAATCCAATTGAGCACATCTGGGACATCATGTCTCGCTCCATCCACCAACGCCACGTTGCACCACAGACTGTCCAGGAGTTGGCGGATGCTTTAGTCCAGGTCTGGGAGGAGATCCCTCAGGAGACCATCCGCCACCTCATCAGGAGCATGCCCAGGCGTTGTAGGGAGGTCATACACACACACTACTGAGCCTCATTTTGACTTGTTTTAAGGACATTACATCAAAGTTGGATCAGCCTGTAGTGTGGTTTTCCACTTTAATTTTGAGTGTGACTCCAAATCCAGACCTCCATGGGTTGATACATTTGATTTCCATTGATAATTTTTGTGTAATTTTGTTGTCAGCACATTCAACTATGTAAAGAAAAAAGTATTGAATAAGATTATTTCATTCATTCAGATCTAGGATGTGTTATTTTAGTGTTCCCTTTATTTTTTTGAGCAGTGTATTTATATTTCAGTTGCATTCAGTTGTACAACTGACTAGGTACCCCCCTTTCCCTATTTATACTGAACAAAAATATACAGTGCGTTCGGGAAAGTATTCAGACCCCTTGACTTTTTCCACATTTTGTTACGTTACAGCCTTATTTTAAATTTAAAAAAATCCCAGCAATCTACACGCAATAACCCATAATGACGAAGCGAAACACGTTTAGAATTCTTTGCTAATTTATTAAACATAAAAAACAGAAATACCTTATTTACATAAGTATTCAGACCCTTTGCTATTAGACTCGAAATTGAGCTAAGGTGCATTCTGTTTCCATTGATCATCCTTGAGATGTTTCTACAACTTGATTGGAGTCCACCTGTGGTAAATTCAATTGATTGGACATGATTTGGAAAGGCACACACCTGTCTATATCAGGTCCCACAGTTGACAATGCATGTCAGAGCAAAAACCAAGCCATGAGGTCGAAGGAATTGTCCGTAGAGCTCTGAGACAGGATTGTCTCAAGGCACAGATCTTGGGAAGGGTACCAAAAAACGTCTGCAGCATTGAAGGTCCCCAAGAACATAGTGGCCTCCATCATTCTTAAATGGAAGAAGTTTGGAACCACCTCTCTTCCTAGAGAATGCCGCCCTGCCAAACTGAGCAATCGGGGGAGAAGGGCCTTGGTCAGGGAGGTGACTAAGAACCTGATGGTCACTCTGACAGAGCCCTAGAGTTCCTCTGTGGATGGGAGAACCTTCCAGAAGGACAACCATCTCTGCAGCACTCCACCAATCAGGCCTTAATGGTAGTGGCCAGACGGATGCCACTCCTCAGTAAAAAGCACGACAGCCCGCTTGGAGTTTGCCAAGATTTAACTATTTAGCCTGAATACCAAGCGTCACATCTGGAGGAAACCTGGCACCATCCCTACAGTGAGGCATGGTGGTGGCAGCAACATGCTGTGGGAACGTTTTTAAGTTTCAGAGACTGGGAGACTAGACAGGATCGAGGGAAAGATGAACGGAGCAAAGTACAGAGAGATCCTTGATGAAAACCTCCTCAGGACCTCAGACTGGGGCGAAGGCTCACCTTCCAACAGGACAACGACCCTAAGCACACAGCCAAGACAACGCATGAGTGGCTTTGTGCCAAGTCTCTGAATGTCCTTGAGTGGCCCAACCAGAGCCCAGACTTGAACCCGATTTAACATCTCTGGAGAAACCTGAAAACAGCTGTACAGCGATGCTCTCCATCCAACCTGACAGAGCTTGAGAGGATCTGCAGAGAAGAATGGGAGAAGCTCCCCAAATGCAGGTGTGCCAAGCTTGTAGAATCATACCAAAGAAACTCAAGGCTGTAATCGCTGCCAAAGGTGCTTCAATAAAGTACTGAAGGGTCTAAATACTTATGTAAATGTGATATTTGTGTGTAGATATGAGGGGGGGGGGGGGGGNGGATTATTACATTTTAGAATAAGGCTGTAATGTAACAAAATGTGGAAAAAGTCAAGGGGTCTGAATAGTTTCCAAATGCAGTGTAACATGCAACAATTTCAAAGAATTTACTGAGTTACAGTTCATATAAGGAAATCAGTCAATTGAAATGAATTTATTAGGCCCTAATCTATGGATTTCAAATGACTGGGAATACAGATATGCATCTGTTGGTCACAGATACCTTTAAAAAAAAAGTAGGGGCTTTGATCAGAAAACCAGTCAGTATTTGGTGTGACCACCATTTGCCTCTTTCGCACAGAGTTGATCAGGCTGTTGATTGTGGCCTGTGGAATGTTGTCAGGTGAGTATGCAGGCCATGGAAGAACTGGGAAATGTTCAGCTTCCAGGAATTGTGTACAGATCCTTGCGACATAGGGCCGTGCATTATCATGCTGAAACCTGAGGTGATGGCGGCGGATGAATGGCACAACAATGGGCCTCAGGATCTCATCACGGTATCTCTATGCCTTCAAATAGCCATCGATAAAATGCAATTGTGTTAATTGTCCATAGCTTATCCCTGCCCATACCATAACCCCACCACCACCATGGTACACTCTGTTCACAACGTTGACATCAGCAAACTGCTCACCCACACGACTCTATCTCCCCGGTACAGTTGAAACCGGGATTCATCCATGAAGAGCACACTTCCCCAGAGTGCCAGTGGCCATCGAAATTGAGCATTTTCCCACTTAAGTCGGGTTAACCACGCCAAGCTGCAGTCAGGTCAAGACCATGGTGAGGATGACGAGCACGCAGGTGAGCTTCCATGAGACGGTTTCTGACAGTTGCAGAAATTCTTCGGTTGTGCAAACCCACAGTTTCATCAGCTGTCTGGGTGTCTGGTCTCAGACGATCCCGCAGGTGAAGAAGCCAGGATGTGGAGGTCCTGGGCTGGCGTGGTAACACGTGGTCTGCGGTTTAGTTGTACTGCCAAATTCTCTAAAACGTCTTATGGTCAAGAAATGAACATTCAATTCTCTGGCAAGTGCTCTGGTGGACATGTCAGCATGCCAATTGCAAGCTCTCTCAAAACTTCAGACTGTGGCATTGTGTTGTGTGACAAAACTGCACATCTTAGAGGGTCCTTTTATTGTCCCCAGCACAAGGTTCACTTGTGTAATGATGTTTAATCAGCTTCTTGATATTCCACACCTGTCAGGTGTAATTATCTTGGTAAAGGAGAAATGCTCACTAACAGGGATGTAAACAAATTTCTGCACGTCATTTGAGAGAAATGTGCTTTTTGTGCATATGGAACATTTCTGGGATCTTTTATTTCAGCTCATGGGACCAGCACTTTACATGCGTTTATATTTTTGCTCAGTATAACTGTAAACTCTTACCTGCGTAGCTATGGATTATGATTCATCACGGCAGACTGAAACACTTTCAAAATATCCTTCCCACTCAGCATCAACCAGACAATGATTTCCTTCCACAGTCAGAACTGCGTGATACCAGAATAATTCAGGGCAACACTTTTTTGAAAGCTACACTTTGCATGTTGTCCGTGATTGAAATATGATTTTTCAAATATCCGCTGTAGCAGAGAGCAGGACGTGCCACCAAATAGTGACAGACTCTCTCTCTCGAATGTCCCAGTCCCCTCATTGTATCAACAAATCATGGCTGGGAAAGATTATTTTTTATATATGTATAATTACAGATCACAAACAAGTTTGTTATTAAGGCACATGAAAGTTCACATGGTCAAGGCATATATTTTTCTTTAAGCATTTTGATGAAAAAAACGTTTTTGTACGTTTTTGTTCTGTTTGCCATCAAATGTCCCAGCTGAGTTACTCCGCCACATATAATTCAGGATGTTGTGTCCCTGGAAATAATCTGAATTCATGCCAACAACTGTTTAAAAAACATAGCTTGTCCAAAAAAAGTGGGATCTTGTCACAACTTACCCCAGGTATAGGGTAAGTTGAGCGAAGGGACAGGGTAAGTTGAGCCACCTTGGGGTAAGTGGGTGATGGTGTCCTGTGACAGTGGGTAATGGTGCTGGTAGGTCAAAGTTTAATTAATGAAATGGGGGTGTGGTATATTGTATATGTTAAATGTATGCCTACATTCAGATATAGATCTTGCTGTTCAATATCACTTATCCTCCCATTAACTCTTGCTACTTCTCAAATGGACTTTCCTTTCTCTTACTTCCTTGGCTGCTCTCTGAATCCCTTCCCATCTCTGAAACCCTACCTCTTCAAACAGTATTTTAAATAATCCTCCTCCTCCTCCTCACCTCGACCTGTGATATGTGGTTGTCCCACATAGCTGAAAAAAATACTAAATGCCGTTACGTTGATGACGTTTTGCAAATCCCCCACAAAATTAAAGTTGATTGAATGTCATCACATAGATTTTTGGGGGTTGAAATGACATGGGCTGTTTGTTTTACGTTTGTAATGATGATAATGTCTGCTCTGTAACAATAAAAATGCACTATCTTGAGTTAATATGCATGACAAATTGCTAAAATACTATGCATATTATGCATTAAACTGACAAATGTAATCATAGTTTGTATGGGGTATGGTGTCATTGGCTCAACTTAACCCAAGGCAAACATTTTGACTATATTAGCCCATACAGCTACAAGGACGCACTTTCATGCTAGGTTTAGGACCTGATATTGTTTTGTACATCCCTTGGGGTCTCTATGAAACAATCTTAAAACATTTTACTTTGGTTTAGATACACATATCATGAAAGCTATAACACAAATGCATTTCACTTTGTGAAAATCCGTTTTTTGGACTTAACTTGCTTACCACTTTTTACAGGCGGTTTCTTCCTACACAAATGATGACCTCTTTCTATATACAGTATTTGGTCACATGATTCATTTTGTGTATGGTTTCCTAGAAACAACCGGTGGCTCAGCTGACCTTTTTGCTCAACTTACCCCACTCTCCCCTACCCAGACCTCACCCACAGACACAAAGACACAAACAAACATTATCAAGAATGCCTAACTTCACCATCTAAGTTCGCTAGCTAGTTAACTGGTTTATAAAAGCCAAAAAAAGCTAAACTTGTTTGTATTACTAATTTCTCATGTATTTACCTGTAAATAGCTAGAGAAATTGACAGCTAATGTAGCCATAGTCAGGCTGATGTTGCTAACTAGCTAGCAACCATGAGCTAGCAAGCTAGATAACAGGAAGTGTTACAGGCTTTGGTTTTTCCATTTATATTTCAAGGATGGACGTTAGGCGTTTCACCTGTTCTGTCCCAGGTGCTATTTAAGAGTGGCTGGCCCCTTGCTCCAGTTGTCTTGAGAGATGTGGAGTATTTAGTTGGCTCTCCCTATTTTGATTTCTAGTCAAACAATTCTTTCTCTGATTTCGAGGTTTTCATTTTGCTCCACTTTTTGGTTTGCTTCCTATCTTTAACTTTGGTGTGGGTTTTTCTTTTATTTGCTTCTTAGTGGGCAAATTTAGTAGGTGCTCATGGTGGGGGTCTTTTAGCTCGCGGTTGTTGTTGCTCTGCAACTTTCAGTGGACACCCCCATGAGTGTATTTTAGAAACCCTCCTAAAACCACACCTGTTTCGTTTTGGTTGTTGTCAGTAGCTTTGTTATTTCCCCCTTCTGTTTTAGCAATTTTTTTTGTTTTCTTGCTGGGGGACGTAACAGTACTATGTAAACTTGAAAACTTGCCAAAGTCAATTCACAGAATTTCAATTTAAACAAATTGGTATTCATTTTACCTTTATTTTACCAGGGAAAAAGAGACCAAAGTCTCTTTTACAGATGAGCTCTGAATTACATGAATGACAGAAAATACACACAGCAATGTAAATACAAAATGCAAGCAGAAAGAACAACATGGTCAAAAAAACTAACAATTTCATCAGTAGTAAGGTCCTCAATCAGCCTTGACTTGCCCTAAAGGCACAAAAACATCAAATTTAAGAACATTTTGAAGATTGTTCCACAAATAAGGTGCAAGCTAAGGAATTATCAGAGTTAACTATTCCTGAGACCGGGTGTGGTAACTCGTATGTCTAAAGTTTAGTAAAGATGTTAGGTACAGTGGAACTTTTTGTAAAATGCTTTATAAATGAAAACATAGCAATGTATCAACCTATGTGACATCAAAGAGGGCCAACCAACTTAGAGAATGCAGTGATGAGTGCTAAAATTGTCACCCATTATAAAGCGCAGTGTGCTATGATGAACTGCATCTAACGGCTTTAATGAAATGGCAACTGCGTTCATATAGATGTCGCCATAGCCTAGGACCGATAGGAACGTTGACTGAATAATCTATTATTTAGTGAGAGCGGGACCTATTTCTATAGAAGCCCATCTTTTCTCTCAGCTTCTTAAACTCATCAATATGCTTTTTAAAAGACAGCTTTTCATTTAAAAAAATCCTTTATTTAACTAGGCAAGTCAGTTAAGAACAAATTCTTATTTTACAATGACGGCCTACCCCGGCCAAACCCTCCCCTAACCTGGACAATGCTGGGCCAATTGTGTGCCGCCCTATGGGACTCCCGATCATGGCCGGTTGTGATACAGCCCGGATCTGTACTGACACCTCTAGCACAGAGATGCAGTGCCTTAGACCGCTGCGCCACTCGGGGGAGCATATCTATATATTCATCAAATATATTTATTACTTAATTTAGCGACCATTAGATAGTTAATCCAGAGATTTTTACCTTTGCCTTGACTCAGCAGTCTCGTTCAGATCATCATGGCCCTGGTGAGTGACATGAAGCTTGCAGCAGGCATGTATAGTTCTGTATGATATTAATGCTATTAGCTGCTAATGTGACTCAAACATTTAAATAAAGGCGAATATATTGATATAAGTCACCTTCTCCAAGAGAGATTCACAACCTTATTTGAAGGAGTTCTGTTCCATGTAGCTCAGTTGGTAGAGGATGGCGCTTGCAATGCCAGGGTTGTGTGTTTGATTCCCACAGGGGACCTGTATGAAAAAAGTATGAAAGTGGATGCACTCACTACTGTAAGTAGCTCTGGATAAGACCAAATACTGGATAAATGTCAAAGGTAAAATCCCCTATGGTGAAAAAGCTATTGGAACCATTTCGTGTTTGACCACTAGGTTTCATGGGTATTATGACTCACACTGTGGTACTCTATATGTCTGTTTTTTGTAAGATAAGCAAGGAATTGTAAGATACGTTTCAGGAGTTTAGCTAATCACTAATTATTCAATAAACAATATAATCATTCTGATGGATTATAACAATATTGTTTTGGCATTGTTTGTCTGGGCCTACTATGAATGAATCCTCAACATTCAGAATCACGTTTTATGTGGGCCTAGGCCTACTCTGTTCATTTTGGTTTCTGAACTATTCGTTCTGAATTTTGATATGAATTTCAGTATCCTTGGGATTTTTTTAAGATCGTAGTGAAATCAAATGTATTATATTCATTTTGACATAGTTATACAGAATAGACGACTATTGCTGTTAATAAAAGTGTTATTTTGACTAAATCATTCAACTGAATGGTGACGTCAGAAGTATAGTGGTTCTTAAGTGTGTCACATTCCTCCGATGGTCTCCTTTCTTTCACCTGCACTGATCTGAGAGAACTGGACAGGCAAAAGCTAAATTGAACAAAATATTATGAAGAACTCTAGTGACACCGTGTGGCTAGCCTAAAACACATAGAATCTGGTGGTTTTACTACTTTCAAGTACCTTCTACTCCTTCTTCCACCCACTAAGGATGCACTGCACCATACAGTATCATGACAAAGATATCAAGTCATATTTTCTCCATGACTCACCACATGAAAACAAGCCACATGAAAACAACCACTCCACTTGAGGATGTTAATGAATCACTTTGTTGCTTAACACTGACGACTCAAAACGTTCACTGTCTGCAAACATATTTTCAGACATCTAGCTATGCCTTCAGACGAAGGTCTACCAGTTTATAACACGCTATAGCACCTAACATTCACAAAGGCTCAACTACACACATTGTGCATCCTAATTGCAAAACGTTGTCTTCATGAACAATCCAATTTAAAGTGAAACACTTTCCAGTTTTGACTTAAAGACATTCTAAGTTGAGGGTCAGTTCAGTTCAACTCCCCTTTAAAATTTAATGATTAACCTTGACTCTATGTGTGTGCAGAAGCAGGTCCCTTCAATGCCTCTGCCTCAGATGAATACTGATGCACTTCCTGATGTAAGCTAAAGATAGGTTACAGACAAAGCTTTGAGAGTGGATAGAGAAAAGCTTAAAGGCAATTAAAAAATGTAGAGTCATCTGGGTCAGGGAAAGGGAGAGAGGGAAAGATGGGGAGGGAAAGCAAGAGAGCCATTAGTCGTTAGTGCTTTGAGTAGATGGTTGTCTATAGTGTGAGCTAAAGTATGCAAATTATCGTCAATCACAGCATCCCTTTCTTTCACCTGTCCCTCTCAATTATTTTTTCTCCCTCTTTCTTTATCCCAGCAGTTGGAGGCAAAGAGAGAGTTTAGAGTGATGCTGAAAATTAATAAAAAATACATAACAATCATCACAAATGTCAAGGCCTTCGATCGCAAATATTGTTTATTTTCTGCCTTGTTTTGTGTACTGTTGGGGGTATTTGATCCCCTGCTGATTTTGTACGTTTGCCCACTGACAAAGAAATGATCAGTCTATAATTTTAATGTTAGGTTTATTTGAACAGTGAGAGACAGAATAACAACAAAAAAATCCAGAAAAACGCATGTGAAAAATGTTATAAATTGATTTGCATTTTAATGAGGGAAATAAGTATTTGACCCCTCTGCTTTTGTACTGAATCATGAACCACCGTTTTGGGAACAACCGTTAGTGTCTCCAGTCTGCAAAGAACATCAACCGGTGGTCCAAACGTCACATCTCAGGAGGGATTTTGTCCCACTCCTCTTTGCAGATCTTCTCCAAGTCATTAAGGTTTCAAGGCTGACGTTTGGCAACTCGAACCTTCAGCTCCCTCCACAGATTTTCTATGGGATGTGCTTAATGTGCTTCTTCTTGAGCCACTCCTTTGTTGCCTTGGCCGTGTGTTTTGGGTCATTGTCATGCTGGAATCCCCATCCACGACCCATTTTCAATGCCCTGGCTGAGGGAAGGAGGTTCTCACCCAAGATTTGACGGTTCATGGCCTCGTCCCTTTGATGCGGTGAAGTTGTCCTGTCCCCTTAGCAGAAAAACACCCCCAAAAGCATAATGTTTCCACCTCCATGTTTGACGGTGGGGATGGTGTTCTTGGGGTCATAGGCAGCATTCCTCCTCCTCCAAACACGGCGAGTTGAGTTTATGCCAAAGAGCTCCATTTTGGTCTCATCTGACCACAACACTTTCACCCTGCTTTCTTGAGCAGGGGGACCTTGCGGGCACTGCAGGACTTCAGTCCTTCCTGGCGTAGTGTGTTACCAATTGTTTTCTTGTTGACTATGGTCCCAGCTGCCTTGAGATCATTGACAAGATCCTCCCGTGTAGTTCTGGGCTGATTCCTCACTGTTCTCATGATCTTGCATGTAGCCCCAGGCCGAGGGAGATTGACAGTTCTTTTGTGTTTCTTCCATTTGCGAATAATCGCACCAACTGTTGTCACCTTCTCACCAAGCTGCTTGGTGATGGTCTTGTAGCCCATTCCAGCCTTGTGTAGATCTACAATCTTGTCCTGACATCCTTGAAGAGCTCTTTGGAGAACCGGTACCACCTCTCAAACCTTAGACTAACTAACGAAGACACCTGTCCACAGAAAATATGTCCATTGTTTGACTCTAATCCTCGTGAGGGAAATTCTCACAAGAGGATTAGAGTCGAGCAATGGACATATTTTCTGTGGACCCTCGGTCTTTAGAAAGACTAACTCTCCCCCAGTTTATGAATAAAGGGAGTAATTTTACGTTTTCCATTTATAACATTTTCACATGTGTTTTTCTGGATTTTTTGGTTGTTATTCTGTCTCTCGCTGTTCAAATAAACCTACCATTAAAATTATAGACTGATCATTTATTTGTCAGTGGGCAAACGTACAAAATCAGCAGGGGATCAAATACTTTTTTCCCTCACTGTATCTATATGTACATCAGCATTATGTTTGAAACAGCTTGCTGGATGGAGGGAACATCCTGAATTGTACAGTACTGTAAACACATGGCTCTAATACAGAACACATGTACAACATACACAAACACATTTACATTTTTGTAATTTAGCAGACGCTCTTATCCAGAGCGACTTACAGTTGCATTCATCTTAAGATAGCTAGGTGGGACAACCACATATCACATTCATAGATAGTACATTTTTCCTCAAAGTAGGGGAGAACCGGGACAAAAGTAACACTTGTGTTTTTCCTAATTACTCAGAGATCGATAGAGCTAGGTACACCGTTACCACTAGCCTGTCCTCCCCAATCAAGATGCCACCAACCTGTGCTAGAAACCAATGCTGTCATTTAGTCACTAGATGGGTTTAAGAAATGACATATGTTTGGAACCTATTTCACGGAAAAATGGCTCTCTCGGGATATACTGTCTGAGTCCGTTCAGCCATTTGGGTTCTCAGTTCATCGGGCAGACAGGAATAAATACCTCTCCGGGAAGATGGGCGGGGGTGTATGTTTCATGATTAGCTACACGTTTGTGATAACATACAGGAACTCAAGTCATTTTGTTCACCTGACCTAGAATACCTAAAATACAACCAAATGCCAAACGTATTACCTCCCAAGAGAATTATTTTCGGTTATAGTCACAGTTGTGTATATTCCCCTTCAAGACAATACCACGACGGCCCGCAAAGAACTTTACTGGACTTTGTACATACTGGAAACAACATATCCTGAGGCCACATTTATTGTAGCTGGGGATTTTAACAAAGCAAATTTGAGGAAAACGTTACCAAAGTTTTATCAACACATTGACTGTATACTCACGTTGCTAAAACACTCAACCACTGCTACTCCAACTTCCGGGATGCCTACAAGCCCCCCTCCCCCATCCTTTTGGCAAATCTGATCACGACTCGATTTTGCTCCTCCCTTCCTATAGGCAGAAACTCAAACAGGAAGTACCCGTGCTAAGGACTATTCAACGCTGGTCTGACCAATCGGAACCCACGCTTCAAGATTATTTTGATTATGTGGGCTGGGATATGTTCCGGGTAGCCTCAGAGAACAACATAGACGAATATACTGATACGGTCACTGAGTTTATCAGAAAGTGTATAGGAGATGTTGAACCCACTGTAACTATTAAAACCTACCCTAACCAGAAACTGTGGACAGATGGCAGCATTCACGCAAAAACTGAAAGCGCGAACTATCACATTTAACCATAGCAAGGTGACTGGGAATATGGCCGAATACAAACAGTGTAGTTATTCCATCCGTAAGGCAATCAACCAGGCAAAATGACAGTATAGAGACAAAGTGGAGTTGCAATTCCACGGCTCCGACATGAGACGTATGTGGCAGGGTCTACAGACAATCATGGACTACAAAGGGAAAACCAGCCACGGCGTGGACACCGACGTCTTGCTTCCGGATAAGCTAAACACCTTCTTCGCCCACTTTGAGAATAACATAGGGCCACCGAAGCGGCCCGCTACAAAGGACTGTGGGCTCCCCTTCTCCGTGGCTGACGTGAGTAAGACATTTAAGCATGTTAACCCTCGCAAGGCTGCCGGCCCAGACGGCATCCCTAGCCGCGTCCTCAGAGCATGCGTAGACCATCTGGCTGGAGTGTTTACGGATATATTCAATCTCTCCCTATCCCAGTCTGTCCTCACATGCTTCAAGATGTCCACCACTGTTCCTGTACCCAAGAAAGCAAACATAACTGAACTAAATAACTATCGCCCCGTAGCCCTCACTTCTGTCATCATAAAGTGCTTTGAGAGACCAGTCAAGCATCATATCATCTCTACCTTACCTGACACCCTAGACCCACTTCAATTTGCTTACTGCCCCAACAGATCCACAGACAATGCAATCGCCATCTGGACAAGAGGAATACCTTTGTAAGAATGCTGTTCATTGACTATAGCTCAGCATTCAACACCATAGTACCCTCCAAGCTCATCATTAACCTTGAGGCCCCTGGGCTGAACCCCGCCTTGTGCTACTGGGTCCTGGACTTCCTGACGGGCCGCCCCCAGGTGGTGAACGTAGGAAACAACACCTCCACTTCGCTGATCCTCAACACTGGGGCCCCACAAGAATGCATGCTCAGCCCCCTCCTGTACTCCCTGTTCACCAATGACTGCGTGGCCATGCACGCCTCCAACTCAATCATCAAGTTTGCAGATGACACAACAGTAGTAGGCCTGTTTACTAACAATGACAAGACAGCCTACATGGAGTAGGTGAGGGCCCTGGGAGTGTGGTGCCAGTATAATAATCTCTCACCCAACTTCAACAACACAAAGGAGCTGATGGTGGACTTCAGGAAACCGCAGATGGAGCACCCCCCTATCCACATCGACTGGACCACAGTGGAGAAGGTGGAAGGTTTCAAGATCTTCTGCGTACACATCACTGACAAACTGAAATGGTCCACCCACACAGACAGTGTGGTGAAGAAGGCGCTACAGTGCCTCTTCAACCTCAGGAGGCTGAAGAAATTTGGCTTGGCACCTAAAACCCTCAAACCTTTTACAGATGCACAATCACCGCCTGGTGTGGCAACTGCACCGCCCGCAACCGCAGGGCTCTCGAGAGGGTGGTGCGGTCTGCCCAACGCATTATTGGGGGCAAACTACCTGCCCACCGCCTGTTCAGCCTACTATCATCCAGGAGGCGAGGTCAGTACAGGTGCATCAAACCTCAAGGCCATCAGACAGTTAAATAGCCATCACTAGCACATTGAGGCTGCTGCCCTATTCATAAACTTGAAATCACTGGCCACTTTAATAATTGGAACATTAGTCACTTTAATAATGTTTACATATTTTGCATTACTCATATGTATATACTGTATTCTTTCCTATTCTACTGTATCTTAGTCTATGCCACTGATATTGCTTGTCCAAATATTTATATATTTTTAATTCCATTCCTTTAGTTTAGATTGTGTGTATTGTTAGATATAACTTGAATATTATTGCACTGTTGGAGATAGAAACACAAGCATTTCGCTACACCCACAATAACATCTGCTAAACACGTGTATGTGACAAATACAATTTGATTTTATTTTAACCTTAAACAACTAAACAACTCTACAACCGAAAAATAAGTCTGGGTCCATTTCTTTACTTACATCGCTCAAAATCACTTTTTGTTGATAACTCGGCAAAACATGGTCAAACTATTTTCAGGGAGGTCGTTCTCCACATTAGTAATGTGCTGACTTCACTACATCATTCTAGCTTCTGTGTTATCTGAGAAAATGGGTGTGTTACTTTTGCCCCGTGTTACTTTCACCCTGTGTTACGTTCATCCCGGCTCTCCCCAAGCTACCAGCAAAGTCCAAGCTAGTAAGGGGGGAAAAAAAGTCAAGTGTGAGTGTTAGTTCACGAAAGGCATGAGGAGGGGGTGGGGAGGGGGGTGCTGTGGGATTATTTAATATACTTTGAAGAGGTAGGGTTTCAGATGTTTTCAGAAGATGGGCAGGGACTCTGCTGTCCTAGCTTCAGGGGGAAGATGGTTCCACCATTGGGGCTCAAGGACAGAGAAGAGCTTGGACTGGGCTGAGCGTAAGCTGCCCTCCCGTAGGGGTGGGAGGGCTAAGAGACCAGAGGTGGCAGAACGGAGTGCTCACATTGGTGTGTAGGGTTTGAGCATAGCCTGAAGGTAGGGAGGGGCAGTATCTCTTGCTGCTCTGCGCCGAATGCAACAGGTGTAGACCTTACCGTGAAATGCTTACTTACATGCCTTTAACCAACAATGCAGTTGAAGAAATAGAGTTAAGAAAATATTTACCAAATAAACTAAAGTAAAAAATAAAATAAAAAGTAACACAATAAAATAATAAGAACGAGGCTATATACAGGGCGTACCAGTACCGAGTGAATGTGCGGGGGTACAGGTTAGTCGAGGTAATATGTACATATAGGTAGAGTTATTAAAGTGACTATGCTTTAATGGAAATAGTCCGGGGGGCCATTTGATTAATTGTTCAGCAGTCTTATGGCTTGGGGGTGGAACCTGTTAAGGAGTCTTTTGAACCTAGACTTGGCGCTCCGGTACCGCTTGCCATGCGGTAGCAGAGAGAACAGTATGACTAGGGTGGCTGGAGTGACAACTTTTAGGGCCTTCCTCTGACACCGCCTGGTATAGAGGTCCTGGATGGCAGGGAGCTTGGCCCCAGATATGTACTGGGCCGTACGCACTACCCTCTGTAGTGCCTTGCGGTCAGAGGCCAAGCTGTTGCCATATCAGGCAGTGATGCAACCTGTCAGGATGCTCTCGATGGTGCAGCTCCTTGAAAGCGACAGCTCTAGCCTTTAGCTCAGTGCGGATGTTGCCTATATTCCATGGTTTCTGGTTGGGATATGTACATACGGTCACTGTGGGGAGGTGGTATACTCCTCAATGCCATTGGATGAATCCCGGAACATATTCCAGTCTGTGGTAGAAAAACAGTCCTGTACCATAGCATCTGAGTCATCTGACCACTTCCATATTGATCGAGTCACTGTGACTTCCTGCTTTAGTTTTCGCTTGTAAGCAGGAATCAGGAGGATATAATTATAGTCAGATTTGCCCAATGAAGGGCCTTCTGAGTGGTGCAGCGGTCTAAGGCACTGCTTCGCAGTGCTTGAGGCGTTACTACAGACCCGGGTTCGATCCCGGGCTCTGTCGCAGCCGGCTGCAACTGGGAGACCCATGAGGTGGCGCACAATTGGCCCAGCGTCGTCCGGGTTAGGGGAGGATTCAGCTGGGATGTCCTTGTACCATCGTGCTCTAGCAACTCCTGTTGTGGGCTGGGTGCATGCACGGAACAGAACATGCAAGTCAATTATGCAAGGAACTTTGAAGATGTTAGAATAACTATCCACATTTACTTTTCCTCAGCCAACAAGGCGAGTAAGTAACAGAATAATCACTATCCTATGCATAGGCGGAGCGTGAGTTGTTTGGGGAAGCAAATGTTTTCATAAAAATTCACATGCATAATTAAGCATTCCATGGAAAATTGAAAAAACTGATTGTCCATATAATAAGCCTATGAGGAGACTCAAATAGAATATGACTTCAATCTAAACTGGAGGAGGAAATTATTGTCAAAAAAAAAACGGAAGTGGCACTAACCTAACAATGAAAATGAGTGAATATGAGCATTGTGCACTCACCAGGGATATGCTCTCCGCTGGTGCCAGTAAGATACGCCTACTGTTGTTCGTTCAACTAAAATACAGATTAGTCTTTTCATTGTCTTCCCTTTACAGCAATAGCCATTGACTGGCTGGTCCTCTACTTTTCACTGACAGTCGCAACTCAACAATAATCTATTTGGTATTTGCAGTGCATGCTGCCCAAATTGCGCAGACTGCCTTTCCTTCTGACTGTAGGCAATGCGATTTAAAACAATCAACAATGTATTTATTAGGGGGAGGTTAGGGGAAGCTAATGATCCTCTGTGGCCAAATCATGCTTTAGTAGCCTATTTTTAATGATTTTATTTACTTCTGTATAGACAGGAGTAGGCTAATTAGGCTATTTAATTTTGCAATTTAATTCAATTTACTTAGGGACAGCTTACCTTCCCCTAGCCTAAAGGACACGTTGCCTGTCAGTCTACTATCTCCCATAGTAGAAAAGTTTACCTAATTGGTCAGCTTGTCCAGAAACAAAGAGATGTAATGGGTTCACACTCATAATTTTAGGTTTTTAACTTTTTTACTGCATCAGGGATTTTTACACAGACGTTTCGGCTTTACAGCCTTCTTCAGTGTGTAGGTAAAATGTTATTTAATTCAAAACAGCGTTTGTAAAGAACATCAGATGAGCAGCAGGTGCTTCTAATCAGGGATGTGGCTGTTCTGGTCTACCTGTACACAAATGAGTCACAAAGAGATACAGAATTATATGGTATGGATGCAGGCACGAAGGGCAACTCCCAAATCTATCGCCACAGGTGTCCACTCACCTAAATACATCACATCAATTCCTGTCCGGGGGTATCGTCGGACGGGGCCACAGTGTCTCCCGACCCCTCCTGTCTCAGCCCCCAGTATTTATGCTGCAGTAGTTTATGTGTCGGGGGGTTAGGGTCCGTCTGTTATATCTGGAGTATTTATTTTATCTGGTGTCCTGTGCGAATTTAAGTATGCTCTCTCTAATTATCTCTCTCTTTCTTTCTTTTTTCTTCTTCTCTCTCTCGGAGGACCTGAGCATTAGGACCATTCCTCAAGGCCTACCTGGCCTGATGACTCCTTGATGTCCCGAGTCCACCTGGCCGTGCTGCTTCTCCAGTTTCAACTGTTCTGCCTGTTTTATGAATATTTTAAAATCTTGTCCATGTTCTGTTATAATCTGCACCCGGCACAGCCAGAAGAGGACTGGCCACCCCTCACAGCCTGGTTCCTCTCTAGGTTTCTTCCTAGGTTTTGGCCTTTCTAGGGAGTTTTTCCAAGCCACCGTGCTTTTACACCTGCAGTGCTTTTACACCTGCATTGCTTGCTGTTTGGGGTTTTAGGCTGGGTTTCTGTACAGCACTCTGTGACATCAGCTGATGTAAGGGGGGCTTTATAAATAAATTTGATTTGATTTTGATGATGAGACTCTGGGACGATAAATCCCAAACGCATACAACTAGTAGGCCTAGGCTACATAAAAAAAATGAAAAGGCAAAGAATATGATGCAACAGATCAGAACATTTAGCTTAAAATGTTGATTAACTATTATTTCTTAACATTAGCTCAGCAATGTGCACAAGGCAGTAGGCTACACGCGAATGTGCATTTGGCTTCCTGACAGTGAAAGAAAGTTGAAAACCAATAGAACATGAGAGAAATAGGCTACTGGTTTCAATGGCATATGGAAGTCTGTATAAAATAGTTGCCTCCACTATATGGTCGGATTTTGCCAACGCTAGGCTACTTTGAAGCAAGGTAAAATATGCCTCATAATATGTAGTAAAACGTTTCAAACAATTTAAGTAGTTATGTTTTCAAAAATGCATACTTTCTCCAGCTCATTGCAAAGTTGTGTGTGACGTGCTGATTAAGCCTGACTTCTGGAAGTTGCCTATGCATTTGCATGGCAAATGGGAAGCATGCTTCAATTATCAGTTGAGAAATACAAATATTAGCTATACTGAACAAAAATATAAACGCAACACGCAACACGCAACAATTTCAATGATTTTACTGAGTTACAGTTCATAAGGAAATCAGTCAAGTTAAATAAATTCATTAGGCTGGATTTCACATGACAGGGCAGGGGCGCAGCCTTGGGTGGGGAGCCAGGCCCAGCCAATCAGAATGAGTTTTTCCCCACGAAAGGCTTTATTACAGACAGAAATACTCTTCAGTTTCATCAGCTGTCCGGGTGGCTGGTCTCAGAAGATGTCAGATGTGGAGGTCCTGGGCTGGCCTGGTTACTCGTGGTCTGCAGTTGTGAGACCGGTTGGTATTTCCATAAATAAATAGGATAGAAAGCATTATTTCGCAATGGGATTTTTTTATTTCCCCAGGACAATTGGCCGGTGCCACTTACATTTTTTCAGCTTAAAAAAAACATGCAATGGCCAAAAGCTGACTATTACGGCTAATGAAAACTCAGCTCTACTCACTGTATTGTATTGTACTCTACTGTTTTCTATCACTGTACAGTAATGTACTGTACTGTGCTCTACTTACTGTACTGCACTGTACTATCCAAACTTGTGAAACAAACGTCTATGATAGGTTCAGATTTGGTCCAGTCCGGTCCGTCTGTGGACATAAACATCAAATCCAGAGTGGACTGACAAAATGTAAATGTCCATGGACGTCCGGTGTCGGTCGCTGCTCCGTGGGTGAGGATGCTGATGACAGTAAATGGAATCAGAGGAGGCTCATGGGTAGGTGTAAGTAAGTTGGAGAGTGAGAGGCAGAGGGAGAGAGAGAGGGAGGGGTTGTCCAGACTGTTTAACACTCTTGGTTTGACCAACAGAAAGACAAAGAAAACCGTTATGAGCTGAACATAACACTATGCCAGTGGAAAGGAGGACAGTAGAAGGAGACCCAAGTGTGGTTTGTGACTATTATGATTTTCCATTGTTGCCAATTCAGTTGCAGTAATTCCATTACGTATTTTTTGGTAATTCCATGACCAATTTGATAACGGAATTATGAGTTTTAATCACTGAATAATTAAAAAACAAAATTGATAAAATCACTAACTAATTGGTTTGTTTATCATTAATTGTTACTTCTGTGAACTTTCTTTATCCTTCCTCCTCATGAGGGAGAGAAATTAGAAAATATCTTAAAGATATGTGGGTTTTTGGTAACAGAATTATATAATTATTTTCCCAAAACGAAATATACTGTAAGTGTTTATTAGTTGGCAGCAGGGGTCTTTATGTCATCATTATTTTGTTTTGATGTTTCTGATACCTTTTAAAACTTCTTCGGGATCGGTGTCCCTTCCACGGGAAGGTTAAGCTAACGTAGGCTAATGCAATTAGCATGAGGTTGTAAGTAACAAGAACATTTCCCAGGACATAGATTTATCTGATATTGACAGAAAGCTTAAATTCTTCTTAATCTAACTGCACTGTCCAATTTATAGTAGCTATTACATTGAAAGAATACCATACTATTGTTTGAGGAGAGTGCACAATTTTGAACATGAAAAGTTATTAATAAACAAATTAGCCACATTTGGGCAGTCTTGATATAACATTTTGAATGGAAATGCAATGGTTCATTGGATCAGTCTAAAACTTTGCACATACACTGATGCCATCTAGTGGCCAAAATCTAAATTGCACCTGGGCTGGAATAATACATTATGGCCTTTCTCTTGCATTTCAAAGATGATGGTACAAAAGAAATACAAAACAACTGTTGTTTTTTTATTTGTATTATCTTTTACCAGATCTATTGTGTTATATTCTACTACATTCCTTTCACATTTCCATAAACGTCAAAGTGTTTCCTTTCAAATGGTACCAAGAATATGCATATCCTTGCTTCAGGGCCTGAGCTACAGGCAGTTAGATTTGGGTATGTCATTTTAGGCGAAAATTGAAAAAGGTCACATTTTAACACTTTTTCTGGTAGATGTTTTCTAATACCCCCTTTCCGTATGTTTATCCAGAAATAAAAGCCTTTACTTATGCCTAATATTTGAGATGGAAAATTGTCTTAATTTTCCCAAAATATAGAATCTTAGCTTTCATTTGATACCCAATTTGATATGCTGCTATGAACTACACATGTTGGTGCTCATGGGTCCTTTCTGATGGAAATGCCCAGCATGAAAGGCCCCTGACCTTTAATGTTTATCAGAGGATAGCAGAGCCATGTTGAAACAAATGTGAGCGTTGCTTTGTTCTCTAAGCTATGAATAAACCCTATGTAGACCTCCTGAGGAGCGACGCATGCCTACTGAGAACACCTATTCATACCCCAATGACCCCTCTTTCTCTGTGTAGCTCCAAGTGCACCAGAGGAAAAAAGGATAAGTGGTTTTCAGATTTTTCACCTGCACATGTTTTTGAATCCTCCTGCTGCTCAGACAGAGTAGCTGTACTGGTGTGGTAAAGAGACATGCAGAGAGAGAGAGGGGGCTGTTTAGGTTCTCGAGGCATAAATGATGTGCTTTTAGTCTTAGTAATACATTTCTTCTTGTCCAAGTGGCGCAGCAGTCTAAGGCACTGCATCTCAGTGCTAGTGGCGTCACTACAGACCCCGGTTCGATTCCAGGCTGTATCACAACCGGCCGAGAATGGGAGTCCCATAGGGCGGCGCACAATTGGCCCAGCGTCGTCCGGGTTAGGGTTTGGCCGGGGTAGGCCGTCATTGTAAAAAAGAATTTGTTCTTAACTGACTTGGCTAGTTAAATAAAGGTTGCATCTTTATTTTATTTATTTTTTAAATCAGTCTCTCTCTAGGACTGGTTGTTGTCTAGTATTAATCTGTGCAGTTCTGGCTCCCCCTATGGGAGCACTGCAAGTATTATTACACCTACAATGTGGAGTTTGAACCGGAGCCTCTCAAAATCACTCCAGGTTAATCATCTGCAGGAGCATAGTCATGCAGTGTAGATGAGTCTCTGTGTTGCTTCCTGATCTGTCTATATTGAATGTTTTACTCTCTCTTCATCTATCCAGTTAACTAAGTAAATATTCAGCTTCCCCTCATTGTGACGAGTTCTCTCCTTGTTTTGTCTTTCGCTCTCTCTTTATGACTCTCTCGCATCTTTATTATCAAATCAAAGGTTATTTGTCACATGCGCCAAATACAACAGGTGTAGACCTTATAGTGAAATGCTTATTTACAAGCCCTTAACCAACAATGCAGTTAAGAAAAAATACCACAAAAAAAGAATAAGAAATAAAAGTAACAAATAATTAAAGAGCACCAGTAAAATAACAATAGCGAGGCTTTTTACAGGGGGTACAGGTACAGAGTCAATGTGCAGGGGCACCAATTAGTTGAGGTAATAGGTACATGTAGGTAGAGTTATTAAAGAGACTATGCATAGATAATAAACAGAGAGAGGGGGGGGGCAATGCAAAT
This sequence comes from Hucho hucho, assembly GCA_003317085.1. Classification (NCBI taxonomy): domain Eukaryota; kingdom Metazoa; phylum Chordata; class Actinopteri; order Salmoniformes; family Salmonidae; genus Hucho; species Hucho hucho. Next base: position 340,676 of record QNTS01001330.1, read on the forward strand.
AGTCTGGGTAGCCATTTGATTAGATGTTCAGGAGTCTTATGGCTTGGGGGTAGAAGCTGTTTAGGACCCTCTTGGACCTAGACTTGGCGCTCCGGTACCGCTTGCCGTACAGTAGCAGAGAGAACAGTCTATGACAAGGGTGGCTGGAGTCTTTGACAATTTTTAGGGCCTTCCTCTGACACCGCCTGGTAAAGAGGTCCTGGGTGGCAGGAAGTTTGGCCCCAGTGATGTACTGGGCCGTACGCACTACCCTCTGTAGTGCCTTGCGGTCAGAGGCTGAGCAGTTGCCATACCAGGCAGTGATGCAACCAGTCAGGATGTTCTCGATGGTGCAGCTGTAGAACCTTTTGAGGATCTGAGGACCCATGCCAAATCTTTTCAGTTGCCTGAGGGGCAATACATTTTGTCGTGCCCTCTTCACGACTGTCTTGGTGTGCTTGGACCATGTCAGTTTGTTGGTTATGTGGACACCAAGAAACTTGAAGCTCTCGACCTGCTCTACTACAGCCCTGTCGATGAGAATATGGGCGTGCTTGGTCCTCCTTTTTCTGTAGTCCACAATCATCTCCTGTCTTGATCACGTTGAGGGAGAGGTTGCTGTCCTGGCACCACACGGCCAGGTCTCTGACCTCCTCCCTATAGGCTTTCTCATCGTTGTTGGTGATCAGGCCTACCACAGTTTTGGCATCAGCAAACTTAAAGATGGTGTTGGTACAGGAGGGGACTGAGCACACACCCCTGAGGGGCCCCCTTGTTGAGGATCAGTGTGGCGGATGTGTTGTTACCTACCCTTACCACCTGGGGACGACCCATCAGGAAGTCCAGGATCCAGTTGCAGAAGGAGGGGTTTAGTCCCAGGGTCCATAGCTTAGTGATGAGCTTTGAGGGCACTATGGTGTTGAACGCTGAGCTGTAGTCAATGAATAGCATTCTCACATAGGTGTTCCTTTTGTCCAGGTGGGAAAGGGCAGTGTGTAGTGCAATAGAGATTGCATCATCTGTGGATCTTTTGGGGCGGTATGCAAATTGGAGTGTGTCTAGGGTTTCTGGGATGATGGTCTTGATGTGAGCCTTGACAAGCCTTTCAAAGCACTTCATGGCTACAGACGTGAATGCTACGGGACGGTAGTCATTTAGGCAGGTTACCTTAGTGTTCTTGGGCACAGGGAATATGGTGGTCTGCTTGAAACATTTTGATATTACAGACTCAGACAGGGAGCGATTGAAAATGTCAGTGAAGGCACTTGCCAGTTGGTCAGCGCATGCTCGGAGTACATGTCCTGGTAATCATCTGGCCCTGCGTCCTTGTGAATGTTGACCTGTATAAAGGTCTTACTCACATCGGCTACGGAGAGCGTGATCACACAGTCGTCTGGAACAGCTGATGCTCTCATGCATGTTTCAGTGTTAATTGCCTCGAAGCGAGCATAGAAGTAATTTAGCTCGTCTGGTAGGCTTGTGTCACTGGGCAGCTCCCGGCTGTGCTTCCCTTTGTAGTCTGTAGTAGTTTGCAAGCCCTGCCACATCCGACAAGCGTCAGAGCCGGTGTAGTACGATTCAATCTTAGTCCTGTATCGATGCTTTGCCTGTTTGATGGTTCATCGGAGGTCATAGCGGGATTTCTTATAAGCTTCCGGATTAGTGTCCCGATCCTTGAAAGCGACAGCTCTAACCTTTAGCTCAGTGTAGATGTTGCCTGTAATCCATGGATTCTGATTGGGGTATGTACGTACGGTCACAGTGGGGACGACATCATCGATGCACTTATTGATGAAGCCAGTGACTGATGTGGTGTACTCCTCAATGCCATCAGAAGAATCCCGGAACATATTCCAGTCTGTGCTAGCAAAACAGTCCTGTAGCTTAGCATCTGCTTCATCTGACCACTTTCTTATTGACAGAGTCACTGGTGCTTCCTGCTTTAGTTTTTGTTTGTAAACCGGAATCAGAAGGATAGAATTGTGGTCAGTTTTGCCAAATGGAGGGCGAGGAAGAGCTTTGTACACATCTCTGTGTGTGGTCTAGAGTTTTTTTCCCCTCTGGTTGCACATTTAACATTCTGGTAGAAATTAGGTCAAACGGATTTGAGTTTTCCCCGGCCACTAAGAGCGCCGCCTCTGGGTGAGCGTTTTCCTGTTTACTTATGGCCGTATACAGCTCATTGAGTGCGGTCTTAGTGCCAGCATCGGTTTGTGGTGGTATGTAGACAGCTACGAAAAATACAGATAAAACTCTCTTGGGAAATAATGTGGTCTACAGCATGAGATACTCTACCTCAGGCGAGCAAAACCTTGAGACTTCCTTAGATTTCATGCACCAGCTGTTGTTTACAAATATACATAGACTGCTACCCCTTGTCTTACCAGAGGCCGCTGTTCTATCCTGCGGAAAAAGCTTAAAACCCGCCACCTATATGTTATTTATGTCATCGTTCAGCCACAACTCTGTGAAACATAAGATATTACAGTTTTTAATGCCCCGTTCATAGGATATACGTGATTGTAGTTCGTCTATTTTATTATCGATTGATTGTACGTTGGCTAATAGGACCGATGGTAAAGGTAGATTACCCTCTCAGCGACGGATCCTAAAAAGGCACCCAGATCTTCGTCCACGATACCGGTGTCTCTTTCTTCTGCGAATTACGGGGATGAGGGCCTTGTCAGGCGTCTGAAGTAAATCCTTTCCGCCCGACTCGTGTCCTTGGCTTCTGGAACGCAGCAAATTAAATGTATCGTGTAAAGTGTCCTTGGGATTGGGAAATGGCCTCGGACCAAGCAGGGAACCTGGCAACAGACCAGCATGCCTCTCTTCTGCTGTAACTCACTGACCCCCATCTGACTCTACAGCACCGCCACTAACGACATCCCCAGCCTGCTCAGCGAAACACTCATTAACACACAACGGTTATCACAGCATATTAAATGCTGTACATTTTTACAGGATTATTACTTCATAGTTGTATTTGAAAGTGCTAGAAGATGAGTTAATAATAATTGCTGTATCATCAGTAGCAGTGGTAGGTAGTAGTAGTAGTAGTAGTATTTTATAAAGTAGGAGCTATATTAGAAATGGTCAGTGACGGCAGAATCAGAGATCCCTCTTCTAAAGAACCAGGCTGCATAATGACTGATCCCAAAAATCTACTTACTGCTGGGAGCATACAGTGAGGGAAAAAAGTATTTGATCCCCTGCTGATTTTGTACGTTTGCCCACTGACAAAGAAATTATCAGTCTATAATTTTAATGGTAGGTTTATTTGAACAGTGAGAGACAGAATAACAACAAAAAAATCCAGAAAAACGCATGTGAAAAATGTTATAAATTGATTTGCATTTTAATGAGGGAAATAAGTATTTGACCCCTCTGCAAAACATGACTTAGTACTTGGTGGCAAAACCCTTGTTGGCAATCACAGAGGTCAGACGTTTCTTGTAGTTGGCCACCAGGTTTGCACACATCTCAGGAGGGATTTTGTCCCACTCCTCTTTGCAGATCTTCCCCAAGTCATTAAGGTTTCGAGGCTGACGTTTGGCAACTCGAACCTTCAGCTCCCTCCACAGATTTTCTATGGGATTAAGGTCTGGAGACTGGCTAGGCCACTCCAGGACCTTAATGTGCTTCTTCTTGAGCCACTCCTTTGTTGCCTTGGCCGTGTGTTTTGGGTCATTGTCATNAATCATTCAGATGTTCATTGGCAAACTTCAGACGGGCATGTACATGTGCTTTCTTGAGCAGGGGGACCTTGCGGGCGCTGCAGGATTTCAGTCCTTCACGGCGTAGTGTGTTACCAATTGTTTTCTTGGTGACTATGGTCCCAGCTGCCTTGAGATCATTGACAATATCCTCCCGTGTAGTTCTGGGCTGATTCCTCACCGTTCTCATGATCATTGCAACTCCACGAGGTGAGATCTTGCATGGAGCCCCAGGCCAAGGGAGATTGACAGTTCTTTTGTGTTTCTTCCATTTGTGAATAATCGCACCAACTGTTGTCACCTTCACACCAAGCTGCTTGGCGATGGTCTTGTAGCCCATTCCAGCCTTGTGTAGGTCTATAATCTTGTCCCTGACATCCTTGGAGAGCTCTTTGGTCTTGGCCATGGTGGAGAGTTTGGAATCTGATTGATTGATTGCTTCTGTGGACAGGTGTCTTTTATACAGGTAACAAACTGAGATTAGGAGCACTCCCTTTAACATTTTTCACATGCGTTTTTCTGGATTTTTTGGTTGTTATTCTGTCTCTCACTGTTCAAATAAACCTACCATTAAAATTATAGACTGATCATTTCTTTGTCAGTGGGCAAACGTACAAAATCAGCAGGGGATCAAATTCTTTTTTCCCTCACTGTATGCAGGTAGCCTAGCGGTTAGAGGCAAGCCGGCCACTGGAGGGTTGTAAATTTGAATCCCGGGTCTGATGGGAAAAATCTGTTGGGATTATAATTGTTTTGCCTTCGAGCAAGACACTTACAGTAGCCCCCCAACAACAGCTACCCGGGCGCCCAGTATGTCAGCCCCACGCACTTCTCCAAAACCTCTGTGTGTGTGTTTTAGAGGGGTTGGGTTAAAAGCGGAAGTCCAATTTCAGTTGGACCTTGTGCAATTGTCCAATAAAGTAATTTTAAAGCCAGAACAGTATTGAGTACACAGACAGAAATGGAGAGAGATTTAGTGAGACTTGGGCAGTGTCCCAATAGTCTAAAGATGCTCATCCACACTAATCTGAAAGCATGGGATAGGTGGTATCAGATGTCCAAAGGCATCCCTACATTATCCATATGATTTTCACCCATATGGATAAGGCAGCTAGGAGTGGAAGTGACATAAGACTGTTGGGATCAACCCTTCAACTGCAATCATTCATGTCACAATCTTTCAACTGCAATCATTCATATCACTGCCTGGAGAAACATAATGATGGTTAATGAGAAGAGAGATGAGGAGAGGAAGGAAATTAAAACTATTGAGATGCACCCTTAGACTAGTTAGTCAATGCAACTACATCCTTTAGCCTCTGCCAGTGTTGTGAATTGGTGCTGCTCCAATTGCCCACACATCTGAGACACCTTGGGGAGCAGAGCACTGCTTCTTACCATAAGTTACAGACAGGTGACACAGATGGACTCCATTATACAACACCAAGCTACATTCATTATGCACATCATGTACAGAGCATTGCCTGCATGGCATACTGAGTACCTTACTACAGTCATTAGCTTAGGTGACCACTAGTAGGTAGTCTTGCTCTTTCTAAGTTTCAAGCCACTGTCTATCCATTGATATCTCCCTATATTTTATAAACAACATCACTATTCTACATAATCATACTCATTTAAAGAGATTATCCGGTACTTTTGTTTACTTTTTAGCCAGTAGTTCTGAAAGTAGTCTCACGAGCCAAAGTGGTTTACGAAAATTGCGTACTACGTCACATATGTGCAGATATGTACACCACATCATTGCTCTCTCTTGCTCTGCTGTGTGTGCATCTTGCTAGCTGTCACTCAAATTTCAAGGGGCTGAACCTCATTGGCTGGAACTCAAATTGCTAGGGGGCTGGCCCACATGGGGGAAAATGGCGCTGCACAGCTTCCAGTTAATAGTTGCTTTCAAACTCTGAATTTCTTGGCTAATTTAAGTAAAACAGTAATTCTGCTCATAGATTATGCAGGAATGAACTACACATTGACACATTCAGCCCAAAGCGAGAGGTTTAAAAATACTTACTAATCATCAAAGTTCTGGAGCATGTCTTTAAGTTATTTTATTTCACCTTTATTTAACTAGCCAAGTCAGTTAAGAACAAATTCTTATTTACAATGACTGCCTACCCTGGCCAAACCCGGAAGACGCTGGGCCAATTGTGCGCCGCCCTATCACGGCCAGATGTGATACAGCCTGGATTCGAACCAGGGACTGTAGTGACACCTCTTGCACGGAGATACAGTGCCTTGGGCTCCCAAGTGGCGTAGCGGTCTATCTTCTAATGAAGATAACTGATCTAAAATAAACCAATAGGCTCCATTGAAGGTAAATTTACCCACACTTAGTTTGAGTTGGTTTAGTAATCCAAAGCATAAACATAAGTCTGTCTCATAAAAAATTTAAAAGGCCAGTCAACAGTTGAAACAATAACAAAGTGTAATCGTGCCACTGTTTCGGTAAAAGGCTGAGGGATGGGGCCCGAGAAATCAAATCACTCTCAAATTCATAGACAGAGCTATGGATGCAAGGACTGATGCGACAAAATTATAGTTTTAACCATGTTGAGGCTATACAGTTTCTGATTTACATGTACTTTGTTTACAAACATTGACGTAAAACAAGCTTATATGTTGGGATTCTGATGGGGTGATAGTTAAACTAAGCTAATGAGGCATTTATAAGTGATATTCTTCATCAATCAATGGATACATATCATTCATTTATAAGTAAAAAAATGTTTTGCAACTTCTGATTGCCCCTTTAAACAAGTGTTACTTTTATTTTATTTAACCTTTATTTAAACTAGGCAAGTCAGTTAAGAACAAATTCTTATTTACAATGATGGCCTACCAAAAGGCAAAAGACCTCCTGTGGGGACGGGATTAAATAATAATAATAAACATATAAATATAGGACAAAACTCATATCACGACAGGAGAGACCTAAGACAACAACACAGCATGGTAGCAGCACAAAACATGGTACAAACATTATTGGGCACAGACAACAGCACAAAGGGCAAGAAGGTAGAGACAACAATACCTCTCGCAAAGCAGCCACAACTGTCAGTAAGAGTGTCCATGATTGAGTCTTTGAATGAAGAGATTGAGATAAAACTGTCCAGTTTGAGTGTTTGTTGCAGCTCGTTCCAGTCGCTAGCTGCAACGAACTGAAAAAACTAGCGACGCAGGGATGTGTGTCCTTTGGGGACCTTTAACAGAATGTGACTGGCAGAACGGGTGTTGTATGTTGAGGATGAGGGCTGCAGTAGAAATCTCAGATAGGGGGGAGTGAGGCCTAAGAGGGTTTTATAAATAAGCATCAACCAGTGGGTCTTGCGACGGGTATACAGAGATGACCAGTTTACAGAGGAGTATAGAGTGCAGTGATGTATGATATAGGAGCATTGGTGGAAAATCTGATGGCCGAATGGTAAAGAACATCTAGCCGCTCAAGAGCACCCTTACCTGCTGATCTATAAATTATGTATCCGTAATCTAGCATGAGTAGGATGGTCATCTGAATCAGGGTTAGTTTGGCAGCTGTGGTGAAAGATGAGCGATTACGATAGAGGAAACGAAGTCTAGATTTAACTTTAACACCGTGATAAGTAGGCATACTGTGTAACTGTACACCTGTACTGCAATAAGGAATACACTGTATGTAAACACTAGCCTACTATCATATCACTACATAGTCTTTACGTTAAACCGAAAGGTCAACTATTCTTTTTCCCTGTGCTGCTAGGGTGACACTGGGAAAGATCGTTTTGCATGGCCCGGTACCCCGCGTAGGCGGAGTTTGTATATTGTAGACTATTCCATTGGTCTTTAAGTGAACTCTCCACGCAGGGCACCGGGCAGTGCAAAACAATCTCGCCCTCCTATTATACCATGAATTACTATGTTCCAATGAAAACAGGAGGAATTCCCAGATTCCTCCAATCCCGATCTGCCTGGAGAATTCATGGGGAGAGTGAGGGGCGGCTAGGCTGGTCTTGGCATTTTACTAGTGGGAAAAACGTCAGGACCAGGAAAACAACATTTTTGACTGTTGGGGTAGTTTTGGTGATTTTACGTCACTGAAAGTAACATTGGGCTACTTATTTCGGAAGTGAATTGATTTGCTGGAGAGACACGATTGTTATTGTCTCAGAACTGAAAGCCAGCCTACTTGCTTGAGCAATAGATACAAAGTTACACCTCCTAGCCCACTGGATAATTGTGTGACACACGGATCAGGGACGACTACTTGCTGCAATGGACCACTGGATTTAAGGAATTTGGGACTCGTTTTGGATTAACAATCAGGTTCGTCCCCTTCCGTGTGGCGTGGAAACGGATAGTCGGCAGTCATGCCAGCGAAAACAAAGTACAATCTTGTTGATGATGGCCATGATTTGAGAATTCCAATGCATAACGAGGAAGCATTCCAACATGGGATCAATTTCGAAGCAAAGGTGAGTTATTTTTATATGCTACTGTATTGAGATTATTTGCAAAACCATCTCCAAATCCCTCATTTTCCTCATTAATTGAGTTAATGTAAGTTTTGCTAAAATGTGTTTAGCCTATTTAATATCATTATGATATAAGAGCACGTTATTACGAAATAAATCAGTAACGAAAATAACACATGTTGTCGTTATTATAATAAAGACAGATCTCGTTATTACGAGAAATATAATGTTGTCATGAGAAATATGAAGTTCTTATGAAATTGTCCGGTTGCACGCTATTATGAAAAATAGCATATGCTTTAGGCTACTTGGCAAATTTGGCTTCCTCTCATGCACAGGTTGTCATTCTGTCTGTTTTGCTTGAGTTGGTCAATTACATTTTTTCCTCGGTTTGAGGCATTGGGAGATATTAGAGAGATGTCATTGAGGAATAAAGGCGGCGTTGTCATTAGTTTACGGACATTTTTGAGTTCTCTAAGGCTCTATAAACGGAAAAAAACGATCGGACTTCTTTGAAATAGCTTTATTCCTACTTGAACACCTGGGCCGTTATGGGAAGTTACATGGATACCAACTAATGCATCTAAGCGGAATATGTGGTAACCCAAAACACAGTCAGGCATTTACTTCATGTTCTAGACCCCCATGACCCCCCGTGCACATTTGGGCAGAAGTCTGGGATCGAGCTTAACCTACTTTACCTTCACAACCAAGAGGACAGTCATAGAGGAACAGTTTAGGTAACCCAGCTAGCACAGAACGTTCCCTAAAGGGTCTCCTTTGGTTCTTAGAAAAATAACTTTCACTGAATGTTCTGGGAACATTGTGGGAAAGTTATTTTTCTAAGAACCAAATGAGACCCTTTAGGGAGCGTTGCTATTTTGTTAAGGTAGAAACACATTGTTGTGAAAATATTCAAATAACCTCATAAAATAATGTTATTTTTTGGCGAATTAGAACTTTTACATAACATTCCCCTGTGGTTCCCGTTTGGTTGTTGGAAGAAAAAAAGTTATGGGGACGTTCTGGAAACGTTGCATATCTAAGGCCGTATTGGATCAAACTGCTGAAAGAGAAGATGTGTGTGGAGGTGAGTGCACATCATTTTGTAAATAGCTAACTAGTTCTTTATTCCTCCCCAAAAAACATGTTTTGAACTCTCCTTTACAATTTATTTACATGACAAACGGTCATGTGGCACCTTCGTCACCATAGCAGCTGTTGACAGTTAAGGAAATGGCTGACAGGCAGTTTAGCTTGTTTCAAGTACTGCTAATATTACTATTTTTACAGGTAAGGAGTCAGAGAAACATACTAAAGCTACAACACGTGTTTATATGAACATGTTATGGGGTAGCATAGTTATTTTTTTTTACCGTTTTGTGTATGCAGAATAAAAATGTTTATGCGTAAATTAGCTAGTTTAGCTAGCATGTTCTCCAGCTGCATTGGCTGCTAGCTAGGTCTAACCATAAAAACATCTTTTTTGGGAGAGTGACAAATGAGGTATGATAAACCTTTGGCTATGTTATATATATTTTTTACTATTTTCAAAAGGATGGCGATAGATTTGATTTGTTGAATGACTAGACTACTTGGCAAGTACCTGACAATGGTATCCAAGTCATATGACCCTTTATGTCAATAAGGAAGTGATTGCAATTAAATAGTAGAGGTTTAAAAAAAAATCTATAGGATATTCACTGAAATACATTTGTAATTAATTAAATTGATCACAACTGAATAAAATTTTAATTAATAGAAATTGATTCTTTTAACATCACTTTCTGTTTTACTTTTAGCTTGCTTGAACAGTTTCCCCACCTGCACCATGTGAGTTATCTTCTACACTAGTTTAGCAGAAGGCCACCACAGAGTTGATAAGTGCATGAGAAACAATACATTTGCTAAGTGATTAATCGGTTTCTGATTCTTTGTCTCATTTGCAGCTCCATTTTGTCCAGAAGTCTACTAGTAAAAAGTGAGCAGGTTTACTTTATTACTACAATGAACACTCACCAGACGGTTTATTAGGTACAGGACCCTGTTAATGAAAATCCGATTGTTTCTACAGCTATTAGTCTGCTTATCTAGTCTCTTATCTACCATTTCTCCTTTTTTACACATGGAGCAATTGTGGGACACCACCACTTGTGAACACCTACTCAACCTCTAAGGTAAATGGCTTACAGTAACTTGATGGCATTGAAGCATTCACATTGAAACAATGGACCTTATTTTGTTGCCAATCCCAAATTGACCCCTATGCACTTGTGGAGATCTGAGATGATTTGATGGGTTTAAACAATATGGGTAAACCTCCACCTAGCCTATCAGAGGGCTAATTGGAATAATGACAAATTTGCTTACACAAGTCAAATCCTCTCAGATCTCCTCAAGTGCATAAGGAGTAGGGTCTAGGGCAGGGTTATTCAACTCTTACCCTACGAGGGTCGGAGCCTGCTGGTTTTCTGCTCTACCTGACAACTAATTGTACACACCTTGTTTCCCAGGTCTAAATCAGTCCCTGATTAGAGGAAAATAATTTTAAAAATGCAGTGGAACTGGCTTTGAGGTTCAGAGTTGAGTTTGAGGGGTCTAGGGATTGATTTAGGATTGGGCCATACTTTTGGAATCAGAACTTTGAAATGAAGTTTGACATACATTAGACGTCTATGGTTAACATGTGATTCAGTTTGTCTCACAGAAGTTTCTCCAAGCTCAATTGGAAGTGTCACAGAGCAGAACTTGCAAATGAACTCAGATGTCTGTTATGTTAACATGTGATTCATTTTGTCTCAGACATCACTCCACCCAACCGTACCGCAAGACAGCAGATGTATGGCTTACAGTAACTTAATATATTTAAAAACATTGAATCATTCACATCAACACAATAGACCTTATTTTGTGGCGTCAACAATGAAGTGTGACATCCAGTACATTAGGCGTCTGTTAAGACATCTCTCCACCCAACCGTACTGCAAAAGTCCCAGTCTCTCCACTCGTCCCGCACTCCAACCAGTAGAGGAGGACCTGCCCTCTGTGAGAGTAAGTAAACACTGAAACATACAAATTGAGTAAAAATATAGACCCTTTCCCAACAATGCAGTTAAAAAGTAAGAAAATTAACAAATAAATAAAAATAGTAACACAATAAAATAACAACGAGGCTATATATAGGCTATATACAGTACAAGGAGTATCGGTACCGAGTTAGTGTACTGGGGTATGAGGTAGTTGGGTTGATTTGATTGAGGTAATATGTACATGTAGGTTTGGTTAGGTGACTGAAGTACTGTACTTGTAAGGTCATATTTTAGAACTTAGCTAGCTAGTCATGTTGGCAATAGAATAAGCTTTTAGATGATGGCCACCTGACCCAGATTGCTATTTATAATGGAGCGTTTTTGGATTGCGTAAACCGCAACAGTGTGATGGTGGGGATACAGGGCTGTGTTAAAAAAAAAAATCATAAATAAATACAAGCATGGCCTGCCAATGTGGGTAAATTAAGGTATTGGGGGGTAAGAATGTCTATTTCACTAGCCACGTAGTAGGCTGGTCAATTTGCAGGGCTCATCAGTGCAAGCTTTACATTCACATAAAAAGTCAAGTATGAACACAAGTATGAGAACATGCTGCAGTATCTGTTTTCAAAGTATTTTTGACGTTTTTGTTTAATAGCTTCTAATCACACAAAGAAATGCAAATATTTTTTTCCCTTTTACCTCTAGAATTAAGCATCTGTATGCAGGGGTGGAAATAGCATTTGAAGGAGTGAAATATTTGAGGGTTGTTCCAACCACCTGGATTGTTAAAACAGATTGAGAAAGTTTCTACTCTGACAACCAAAGATTGTGTTCTGACCTTTAAAAAAAAGAATTGTAATATATATTGTTTATTGGGTTATAATTGAAATACACTGTAACCTCTTCATCAGGGTGTGTATTGCTAATGGACCAAAAAAGGTAACCCCAAAAAAGTTTTTAATTGTGAACGACCCGACAAGACATGGAAAATGCAATGGCCAGAATTCTAGAGACCACAGGTAAATTTAATGTTTAAGACTGATAGTATGAAATCTGGATTCAGTGTGACAATCTAATAAGGCTTGTCCAGTATGGGACTTTACATTTGGGTTTGGTCTATCAAATGACTATTGTAGAATTATTTGTAACCAGATTATATATATTTGTTGACTCGTATGACAGAGCAAAGAAGTTTCCTGGGCAGAGAAGACATCTAATTTGGAGACAGATCATCTCCCAAAAAATAAAACCTTCACTTTCGAGACTATCAAAGTCATGGTAATTACTGGTGATCTATATAACTAGCAGTTAACATTACAGTGCCCTAGCAGGCCACGTTTAATTTGTGTGTTGCCATAGCATTGATTGTATGGAACGTACAGGTGCTTCGGTCAAAATGGCGAAGAGGCAGAGTAGAAAAAGGAGAGAGACAATTAAAGTAATCACAATTGTAGTTTCTTGATCTACAGTATACTGAATCACATCTGTTTTGTTCAATTGTTCTGTGGTCATTGAAAAAAGATTGTCACTAGATTTTTTTTTTAACAGTCAGTTCACAAAATGATGATGTCTGCAGCACCAGAGGTACACAACAGTGATGCTAAATTAGGAACTTTCTAAAGAAACTTGAAAATACATTCCAATACCTAATAATGTTTTGTTGTGTTTTACAGCTGTCTCTCCACTGTCCAATGATGGTAAAAAGCTCAACTTACAACCATTTCAAAACACATATTTGATTTTCACTTTTATTTAAATGTATGTTGTACCCAGGGCCTAAAATTAACACCCACCAAATACGGGTCGATTTTTGCATTGGCGGGCAAGATGTCTTTCATCAGTCACGTTGGCGGGTGGTCAGGGCTCCACATTGCAAGCATTTCACTCTCATTTGTGAATAAAAAGTCAAGTATGATCACATTTATAGCAAAATAAATACTGCAGTAGCTGTTTTCAAAGTATTTCTGCCTTGAGCTGCAACACTGCATGGCTGGGGGCTGTGTGCACTTGAAGAGCTGAGTGACAGATACATTTCTAGAAGCGCTGCGCACAGGCATAAAAATGGGTCTAATTTACTTGAAATGGAAGTACTGAAGTGAGACTTTGTCCTTGTGTTTCTTGGCTCTTTACATAGTTTTGCTCACAAGCTAGGGTGTTTTTCAATGTTTGAGTTTAATCTGCTAGGGTAGAGAAGCAACGGGATACTAGTCAGACTCAATCTCACAAGCACAAATATGACTCGTCGCGTTACCAGGGTAACCTCCCGACCTTAAAGGGGCAAGTGAACATCTGTGATATTTAACATGAAATCAAAAAATATACCACATTACTTCTTACTAGTAATACATTTGTTTTAGAAACATTACAAAGCATGCTCATACGTTTTTTGGTGTTTTTGTTGGTGTAATGTTAGTGGGGCAAAAATATTTTAAATATACCTGCCACAGTGGCTGGTGGACCAAAAAGTAAATTTTATGCCCTGGTTGTACCCATCTTTGTAGTGCTTAGTTAGGAACTTTCAAATAAAGTGTACCATACATTAGACGTTTGTTATTGTTAACATGTGATACATTTTGTCTCAGAAGTTTCTCCACCAAGCTCACCTGGAAGACTGTCCCCCAGCAGAGGATGTTATGGTAATATTATTGTTCTCTAAGCACAGAAAAAAAATATTTAAATACATTTAAATATTAACTGTACCCTTGTACTTGACTTAAAACTATTGCACGATTCCAAATGATCGTGCTGATGAAGCTGGAAACAATTATCGAGAACCAGGTGGAACTCCTGGCAATTCAGCGACAGCTGCTAGCCGATGGAGCGCAAGATCTGCCAGACGAAGTCCTGCCTAGACCTTGTACGACCAAGGAGGATTTGGAGGACCTCTGCAAGAGTCTGGAGGAGGCCACCACATAACAGAAAGAGATGGTATGCATCTTAATCTTTGAAAATGTTCCTAAAACTTCCAACAACAATCTGTTGTAAATCACAGTATTCAGGATGATGGGATTACTTCTGTTCCCTAGGAGGAAGGGACCTCAACACCATGGTGCGCAAGGTCCTCTGGGCCTAGATTCACAAAACCTTCTTAAGAAGAATTGTATTCTTATTTGCAATTTTTTCCTTAACTATAGACTGAAGTTAAGCAAAGTTGCTATTCGTCAAAGGCTCTTGGAAATGTTCTTGCGCTATGTTTCTCCTTAAGCAAAAAGTTAAGAATTAATAAAAATGTATTAATTATTTTCTTAAGTTTACATTTTTGCCTAAGAAGTGTTTTTTGGGAATCTGGTGATTTGCAGGTTAATAACCAGGAGGTTCAATACTAACCTACACTGAGTGTACAAAACCATTAAGAACACCTTCCTAATATTGAGTTGCACCCCCTCTATTCGTCACAACAAGGACTCTACAAGGTGTCAAAAGCGTTTCACACGGATGCTGGCCCATGTTGACTCCAATGCTTCCCACAGTTGTGTCAAGTTGGCTGGATATCCTTTGGGTGGTGGATTATTTTTGATACACACAGGAAACTGTTGAGCATAAAAACCCCATCAGCGTTTGTTCTTGACACAAACCAGTGCACCTGGCACCTACTACCATACCCTATTCAAAGACACTGAAATATTTTGTCTTGCCCATTCACCCTCTGAATGGCACACATACACAATCCATGTCTCAATTGTCTCAAGGCTCAAGTGACATCAATAAGAGACCATAGCTTTCTCCTAGATTCACATGGTCAGTCTATGTCATGAAAAGAGCATGTGTTCATAATTTTTTATACACTCAGTGTATATATCTGTCTAGGCTTGGAAAATTCTGGAGACTTTCAAAAAAATGCCCTGGTTTTCCTGAAATCCTGGTTGGATGATTCCCAGAATCAGAATGGACTAAGCAGGACATCCGGAATCCTCCGACCAGGATTTCTGGGAAACCAGGGAATTCATTTAAAAAAAAATTGCAACCCTATGTCTGTCTGAATCTTTAATCCCCTGTTTTTGTAACTTTGACCACATCATAGCAATGCTGAAATCCACATAACCCATGTTATCTTGACTTATTGCTTTCCTTAAATGACAAAAAGTAATAGAAAAATATGTTCAGTTGCATTTGTCCCTACAATCCAGTCTCTTACTCCCCTGCTGTATGTTGTTACTATAGGAGCGTGCTGACTTAACTTTAAAAAAGTTACGAATACTGAAGTGGAGGAGGTCAGTGGAGCCCTACTGAAGATGGCGCCCCACCGAAATGGAGGGAAGAAACAGAAACAGGTTTGTTTTCACATTACAGAACAAAAACTGAGACAAGCTAAGCTGTACTGGGCTGGTGTAGTTGCACATTGAACACAGTTGCAACATCAATCCTATGGTTCTAATTAGCCATTTAATACGTGGGCTACTGATTGACTGTTTTTGACGCACCTCTCCGTCTCCTTCATGCCACCTCCATGCATCAATTGAGATTTGCCTTTCCTTCTTATTTCTTTAGTCTAAGATGTTTGGCGGGGGGGTTGCTAAGTTGACATGTGGAATTGTTTTAAGATGGCCATATTATGGATCATTTAGTTATTTTAATTGGAATTTTAGATATTTCATAAATAAATATTTAATAAAATATAGATTTTGGCCTTTACTACTAAATAACACATTCATAAATGGCAAAAAGGAAAGTGGAAAAATAATTAATAAAAAACAAGGTTTTGAGGTGTCTGTCCTAAATCTGAGATATATTTAAAAAAAACTCAAGATTTTTTAACCCTTTTTTTACCTTCATAATTCCATTTTTTATTTTTACCGTTACCGGTTACCTTCAGACGAGTCCCGTTACACTTGTGGGGGTCGTAGAGCAAAAGGGAGAACACCATAGTGTTCGTGATAATCTCCTCTTTTGACAGTTCCTTCGTTCATTTTTTTTTTTATATGTAACTCAGCAAATCGACTCTAGGTGGTTCTGCTGGTCTAGCAAATGGTTTAACTTGTTCAGATACTAATTAATACACCACATGGACATATTTCAGCTTGCGCCTTCCTCAGTGCATGTGTCCAGTTCTTACACTTGCTTCCTGGCCCCAACATGACCAGATGTTTGATGGTTAGCAAGTGCTATTGGTTTGGATGAGTAGCAGGCAGCAAGGTTCATATGAGCAGCCCTCTTCCTGTAGAAAGGTGATCTTCTCCTTGTGCATTTCCTTTATTTTCTACACTGCTACACTGAGTGACCATCTTCATAGATCATTCTAGATACATGGGGTGTATTTTCAGTTAGGAAAGTTTAACTTGTGGGGTCTAATTATGCTGACTAGACCGGCACGCACACGCGTGTGTACGCCATCGCGCGCATGTTGATTTTGTCCATCCACACCAGACACGATCAGGACACGTATGTTGAAATATCAAAATTAACTCTGAACCAACTATATTAATTTGTGGAAACACATGAAGCGTTCATGGACATTTAGCTAGCTAGCTTGCTGTTTCTAGCAAATTCTTCCTAGGATATAAACATTGGGTTGTTATTTTACCTGAAATGCACAAGGTCCTTTTTTCTGGATCTTTGTAGAATGTTCTCTACTCTGTCAATCCACAGATAAAAGGAGAAATCTAGTTAGTTTATAGTAATCTCTCCTCCTTCAGTCGTCTTCTTCTGTGGACGTTATATGGCGGTTGGCAATCAACTTTAAGGTGCATTACCACCACCAACTGGACTGTGGACCTCAGATCATCTTTCAATCACCCATGTGTGTATATGCTTCTAAAAACCAATGAGGAGAGGCGGGACATGCAGCGCGTCAAGCGTAAAAAATAAAACCAAGTTCTATTTTAGCGCCTAGCTACGCAGAGGCTTGCAAGCAGTTTGGATGAAATTATTGAATAACATGTATGTGTACATTTATTTTGCAACGCGCACGCAATGAGGGCTGTGTGGTCATCATGTAAGAGGGGCCTGAGTCTACTGGTGGAATCGAGGGCTCTGACAGACACATGGTTGAGCCCAAACATTTCTGAGAGTCTGATTGAGACATGGGTCTGAGACCTGATTTGAGATATGGGACGGAGGCCTAAGGGAGTTACGGGGTCTGGAGGAAGATTAATATTGTCTTTGGTACTCTTGTGTGTATATTCTATAATTGGCTGCATATTCTGAGTGTGTGACATGGAATGAGAGTTTGGGTTTTGTTTCAGTGTTAGCCAATGAGCAATGAGTTTTTGTTGTGAGTCCATCCTAGTGGGAGCTTTCCTGTTGCCCGTCATGTCGCTCCTCTCCTCTCTGCTTTTAAACATTGATGGCACTAGTATTGCTAGATAGTTGATGTACAGTTCAAGCTGCCTACTTTTCATTCTGTTTGTTTTCTCTCACATTCCTTCAAGTTTATCCTGAAGAGCAGGAACATGTACAGCAAGAGTTGCCATCCCTGTCTTAGTCATTGTGAGTGCAGAGACTTTTGATAATGCAGGATAAAGGCTCCACTCCTTGATCCTTTGATTGCAGAATTTGACGCACTGCCATTACAACCACTGTCACTGTAACACAGAAAGTAATCATCCTCAGTGCGCTTTCTGCGCTATGCAGTTTTCTTGAATCCCGAACAGACTGGCAAAATGTCTCTTACAAAGTACAATAGGGCTGTCCCTGACAAAATTAATTATTAGTCGACAAAAAGTTGTCTGTTTGATTGGTCGAAACTTTTAAACATGTATTTTTCCAAATACAGTATAGACACACCCTGTGTGTTTTTAATACAATCTACTATATGCATTGAGTTTGTCTGATGCTTACAGTTTGATGAAATAAGACAAATGCCTCGAGGGCGCCAGAGATCTAGATAAGAAAAAAAAACGTAACCTGACCCAGCTATTCTCCTCCTGCTGTTCAGCTAGACCCAAGTTAATAGTTGATACAGTGTTTCATTGCAGACAGGCCATGTGTAGCCAATGTGATTCATAGGATATTTATTTTCGTCAGGATATTTTCTACCTGCAAGCTGCAATGTTTTTATTTGTTAGCTTCATGTAGGCAATTTTTTACGTAGTTGGCAATAGAAGTTACTTTTTAGGTTTGTATCATTTTCATTTAGATTTGTATAGAATTTGGATTAACCACATGACAATGACTGAGTAATGAAGATGTTATTATAAATGAAAATGTTTCATGAAAATGTGCATATGAAAACCATAACTGGCACCCAGATCGGTAGAAATGGTAAGATAAATTGGCATTCCACTTGCGAAAGGTTGCCGACTCCTCGTGTAACCTATTACCGGCAACTTCAGGAGGGTAATGGCAGAATCCTGAAGCTTGCACTAGCGAACTTCCAACATTGTATAAAACATTCTTGGCCCTCAGAGTTTCCCAAGCCAGTTATCTCGGGACAGATACAGCTGTAGGGATAAGAAGCAGTGCTTGACTTGGGCAGGAGCTCACTGGAGCTGAGTACCTGCACCTGAGCTCATATTCCTCTTATAGAATATTAGCTCAAAAGTATTGTGGAGCTCCTGCACCTAAATTTAAACAGTATCAGCACCCACAATGAGTACCGGAACGTATTTCAGTCCGAGTCAAACTATGATAAGAAGTAAATCAGGTAGGCCTATTTTATGAAGTTTCCACTGGATCAGAGCATGACATTTTTCCCTTTCATGCTGAGTGGTTGTCGAGAGGGAGAGAGAGATTTCAAATACATTGAGGAACTATTGTAATTCTGAATGGATGTAAAAACAGACATGAATATGCCTACATTTGCGCACAGGCCAGGTAGCCTATAGGCCTACTTCTATGCTTGCGCGTCCTTACTCAACATTGACAGGAGCGCTCCAAACAAAAGCTAATGACTAAATTGTCAAAACTTGTTTCTCATAAGTGTAGCATAGCTTGTGCACTCGGCAAACAATGAGTCCACTCCGATAATGAGAAGACTGGTGTAGTAATATTGAATGCTTTAAAATAAATTACCATAATCAAAGTAACAAACATTGTAGATTAGAATTTATAGGAATTAACAGTAAATGTACTACTGGTGATATGTCTAATGGGGAATTGATATACACTAACAATCAAATGCAAAAAATTCACACAATGAGGTTATGAAACAATGAATGTGCACAAATTGGCGGGAGAGAGCGCATTCTGGAGAGAGAAGTGCATTGTGCATCTGGGCACATGGTCAATTCGTTGTCTGCATTGGCCATGTAGCATTTATGATATGGCCTAGGCAGAAGTCAGGACATTCATACTTATTGTGCTTTGCAGAGCAGTGCAGAGCCTAGTGGTTAGAGCATTGGGTCAGTAACTGAAAGGTTGCTGGATTGAATCCCCGAGCTAAATATCTGTTGTTCTGCCCCTGAGCAAGGCTGTTAACACGCTGTTCCCCGGGCGCCGAAGATGTGGATGTCGATTATGGCAGCCCCCCGCACCTCTCTGATTCAGAGGGGTTGGGTTAAATGTGGAAAATGCATTCAGTTGTACTATTAACTAGGTATCCCCCTTTCCCTGGTGTCAAGGAAGAGAGTTTGTGTTTATACAGGATGTACCATCCCCACCAACCGTCAACAAATCATGTCAATGCGGAGCTATACAGAGCCCTCCGCATTGTTTACAACATTTGTGAGGGGAAATCAGCAGGGGATCAAATACTTTTTTCATATATATAAAGATTTGTTACTGCTCAACTAAAACAATCTATCTCGGTTGACCAACAGCCTAACGACCAAACAATCGACCAGTCGACTAATTGAGGTCAGCCCTAAAGGACCCCAACAGTCAGTGACAATAATTTGGCCCAAGTGGTGACCGTCATTCCCGGTAAGGGTTCTGCTGAGGTCCTGCTCCCAGGCCGCTTGCTTTCTGACCAATACAGCATTCTTTCTCTCATCACCTTTGTGTGTATGTGACATTTGTGTTATGTCCCGATTCTCTACCTCGGGTTCAGCTTGAGGCCCAAATTAGGAATGTCCTCCTCCAACAACCAAAATTAGGAAGAAATAGTATTATATGCGATTAGAAATGTATTAACTTGTGACCCACCTCTGACAAAACCAGGTCCTGAAACCCTGCTCTACCTCCCTAAGTGTGCACCAATGGCACCCCCCATTAAAGCATTGGATTGAGTCATGTTTTATTTTTTCCATTCTGGTTTGGATTTAAAACCCAGCTAATGCATGTGATTTCAGACTTTTCTGGTCAAAGCACAGAATTATTATTATTATTATTATTATTATTATTATTATTATTATTATTATTATTATTATATATACACTGCTCCAAAAAATAAAGGGAACACTTAAACAACACAATGTAACTCCAAGTCAATCACACTTCTGTGAAATCAAACTGTCCACTTAGGAAGCAACACTGATTGACAAATTTCACATGCTGTTGTGCAAATGGAATAGACAACAGGTGTAAATTATAGGCAATTAGCAAGACACCCCCAATAAAGGAGTGGTTCTGCAGGTGGTGACCACAGACCACTTCTCAGTTCCTATGCTTCCTGGCTGATGTTTTGGTCACTTTTGAATGCTGGCGGTGCTTTCACTCTAGTGGTAGCATGAGACGGAGTCTACAACCCACACAAGTGGCTCAGGTAGTGCAGCTCATCCAGGATGGCACATCAATGCGAGCTGTGGCAAGAAGGTTTGCTGTGTCTGTCAGCGTAGTGTCCAGAGCATGGAGGCGCTACCAGGAGGAAGGCCAGTACATCAGGAGACGTGGAGGAGGCCGTAGGAGGGCAACAACCCAGCAGCAGGACCGCTACCTCCGCCTTTGTGCAAGGAGGAGCAGGAGGAGCACTGCCAGAGCCCTGCAAAATGACCTCCAGCAGGCCACAAATGTGCATGTGTCTGCTCAAACGGTCAGAAACAGACTCCATGAGGGTGGTATGAGGGNGTTGGCCCTGGGTTCCTCCTAATGCAAGACAATGCTAGACCTCATGTGGCTGGAGTGTGTCAGCAGTTCCTGCAAGAGGAAAGCATTGATGCTATGGACTGGCCCGCCCATTCCCCAGACCTGAATCCAATTGAGCACATCTGGGACATCATGTCTCGCTCCATTCACCAACGCCACGTTGCACCACAGACTGTCCAGGAGTTGGCGGATGCTTTAGTCCAGGTCTGGGAGGAGATCCCTCAGGAGACCATCCGCCACCTCATCAGGAGCATGCCCAGGCGTTGTAGGGAGGTCATACAGGCACGTGGAGGCCACACACACTACTGAGCCTCATTTTGACTTGTTTTAAGGACATTACATCAAAGTTGGATCAGCCTGTAGTGTGGTTTTCCACTTTAATTTTGAGTGTGACTCCAAATCCAGACCTCCATGGGTTGATACATTTGATTTCCATTGATAATTTTTGTGTAATTTTGTTGTCAGCACATTCAACTATGTAAAGAAAAAAGTTTCGAATAAGATTATTTCATTCATTCAGATCTAGGATGTGTTATTTTAGTGTTCCCTTTATTTTTTTGAGCAGTGTGTATATATATTTTTTTTAAACCTAAGTTAAAATACCAATGAACGACCAGTGCACAATGCTGAACTTTTGGGAAGGACGCAATATCCTTAAGAACCCCGATAATAGTATTTAACTAATTAAGAACTCTTTGTTTTACAGGTTGAAGAGGAGGTTGTGGAGGAGTGAGCCCTTGACTCCCCTGTACCATAGACGGTGATCAGACAAGACAATTGTGTAATCCGTGTGTGTGCGCCAATCAGATTGCAGATTTCTGAATTGTTAGCAAAAATTATAAATGTGTTAACTGTTAATATATTTTATTTTGTACGATTTTATTACTTTTTTTCAAACAGTACAAAACATGCACATACCAACGACAGCATACAGACACACACAAACATCAACAACATAACACCTGCTCACACCCCATCCATCTCCAGCGCCCGCATCACTCTCCGCCACATGGCCTCAAACTGTACCATTTTGTTTCACTCTGTCACCAACACATTTTCATCATTTTAGATAATATAGTATTTGACTTTTCCATTGTGTTAGTGATGGAGGATTGGTTGATTTCCAGTTAAGTGTGCATTTTTTTCAAGATTGATGAAAAGTATCATTTAACCCATCGGGTATCTCACTGCTCACTCATATGCCATGTTTTGAAATATGCAGACAGACGGATTAAACTTACATTTACATTGTGATACTTCTGACAGACAACTTTCTAACTCCACCCATAACTTGTGGACTTCATAGCATTCGCAGAAGGCATGGATTACTGTTACTTTTACGCTTAAGACCTGACTCTGCCGTTGTGCTGTAGTATGTGATTTTTCTATTGTATAATAAATTCGATACATTAGTTTATACTGGATTAAGCGTACATTTTTCTTAAACCTCTACGGGATTGGTGTCCCTATCCTGGGATTGGTGTCCCTATACCGGGAGGTTGAGCTAATGTAATTAGCATGACATTGTAAGTAACAGCAAACTTTCCAGGACATAAACATGTCTTATATGGGCAGAAAGCTTAGATTAAGAATGTAACTGCACTGTCCAATTTACAGTAGCTATTACAGTGAAAAAATACCATGCTATTGTTTGAGGAGAGTGCACATCAAAAAACTTTTATCACGGAACTGGTTTGATACATTCCCCTCTGAAGGTAAATAATGTACTTATATCCAATAGTCTTGCTCTGATTTGTCATCCTGAGGGTCCCAGAGATAAAATGGAGCATAGTTTTGTTTGATAAAATCCATTTTTATATTCAAATGTAGGAACTGGGTTCTACAATTTGAACCCCTGCTGTCTCTGGCTCCACACCCACCCTGCCCGGCCATCTAGATGTGTGAAAGTTAGTGTATAAGCTAATGATCCATCATGTATGACATTCCTGGCAGTCTATAAACTTAGATTTTGCATTATCATATAATTTTTGTATGTTCTCTGTAGTTATGTATTTGAAAATGTATCAATTGACCAATTCGGCACATTTGGGCATAATTGCAGTGCTTCACTGGATCAATCTGAAACTTTGCACACACACACTGCTGTGTGTGAATAATAGTGAAGACATCAAAACTATGAAATAACACATATGGAATCATGTAGTAACAAAAAAAGTGTTAAACAAATCAAAACATATTTTATATTTAATATTCTTCAAAGTAGCCATCCTTTGCCTTGACAGCTTTGCACACTCTTGGCCTTCTCACAACCAGCTTCCAGTCACCTGGAATGAATTTCAATTAACAGGTGAGCCTTGTTTGAAAGTTAATTTATGGAATTAATTTCCTTCTTAATGTGTTTGAGCCAATCAGTTGTGTTGTAACAAGGTAGCAGTGGTATACAGAAGATAGCCCTATTTGGTAAAAGATCAGCTCCATATTATGGAAAGAACAGCTCAAACAAGCAAAGAGAAATGAGAGTCCATCATTACTTTAAGACATGAAGGTCAGTCAATCCGGAAAATTTCAGTTGCAAAAACCATCAAGCGCTCACATGAGGACTGCCACAGGAAAGGAAGACTCAGAATTACCTCTGCTGCAGAGGATAAGTTCATTAGAGTTGCAGCCCAAATAAATGCTTCACAGAGTTCAAGTAACAGACACATCTCAACATCAACTGTTCAGAGGAGACTGCGTGAATCAGGCCTTCATGGTCGAATTGCTGCAAAGAAACCACTACTAAAGGACACAAATAAGAAGAAGACTTGCTTGGGCCAAGAAACACAAGCAATGGACATTAGACCGGTGGAAATCTGTCCTTTTGGTCTGAGGAGTCCAAATTTGAGGTTTTTGGTTCCAACCACTGTGTCTTTGTGACAGAGTAGGTGAACAGATGCTTTCCGCATGTGTGGTTCCCATCGTGAAGGATGGAGGAGGTGTGGGGGTGTTTTGCTGGTGACACTGTCTGTGATTTATTTAGAATTCAAGGCACACTTAACCAGCATGGCTACCACAGCATTCTGCAGCGATATGCCATCCCATCTGATTTGCGCTTGATGAGGCTATCATTTGTTTTTCAACAGGACAATGACCCAACACACCCCCAGGCTGTGTAAGGGCTATTTGACCAAGAAGGAGAGTGATGGAGTGCTGCATCAGATGACCTGGCCTCCACAATCACCTGACCTCAACCGAATTGAGATGGTTTGAGTTGGACCGCAGAGTGAAGGAAAAGCAGCCAACAAGTGCTCAGCATATGTGGGAACTCCTTCAAGACTGTTGGAAAAGCATTCCAGGTGAAGCTGGTTGAGAGAATGCCAAGAGTGTGCAAAGCTGTCATCAAGGCAAAGGGTGGCTACTTCTAAGAATCTCCAATATAAAATATATTTTCATTTGTTTAACACTTTTTTGGCTATACATGATTCCATGCGTTATTTCATAGTTTTGATGTCTTCACTATTATTCTACAATGTATAAAATAGTAAAAATAAAGAAAAACCATTGAATGAGTAGGTTTGTCCAAACCTTTGACTGGTACTGTATGTTTTATGGCTTTTCAATCTCTGCCATATTGTGGATTCAGAGCTACAGTGGCTTGCAAAAGTATTCACCCCCCTTGGCATTTTTCCTATTTTGTTGCCTTACAAC
>QNTS01001331.1:14402-31408 GCA_003317085.1 Hucho hucho
CAACCGTAAGGCTCTCCAGAGGGTAGTGAGGACTGCACAACGCATCACTGGGGGTAAACTACCTGCCCTTCAGGACACCTACACCACCCGATGTCACAGGAAGGCCAAAAAGATCATCAAGGACAACAACCACCCGAGCCACTGCCTGTTCACCCCGCTATCATCCAGAAGGCGAGGTCAGTACAGGTGCATCAAAGCTGGGACCGAGAGACTGAAAAACAGCTTCTATCTCAAGGCCATCAGACTGTTAAACAGCCATCACTAACATTGAGTGGCTGCTGCCAACATACTGACTTAAATTTCTAGCCACTTTAAAAATAGGAATTGGATGTAACAAATGTATCACTAGCCACTTTAAACAATTTTGTATATAATGTATATAATGTCGTATTCATTCCTTTACTCTCGTGTGTATAAGGTAGGTGTTGTGAATTTGTTAGATACTACTGCATGGTCGGAACTAGAAGCACAAGCATTTCGCTACACTCGCATTAACATCTGCTAACCATGTGTATGTGACAAATAAAATTTGATTTGATTTGGAAGACACATTTCAGTTGAATGCATTCAGTTGTGCAACTGACTAGGTACCCCAGACAATCGATCAGAGATGGGATTTTTTTGTTGTTGCTTTAACCCCTGCGATCTGGAATGATCTAGGGAGAGACACAAACATCAGTCTATCCAGGATTAGAAAAATATATATTAAATTCAAGCAGCGTTTGGGGGTCCTCGTAACACAAGGCTGGAGCACCACAATGCTCCATTTACAGTGCATAGCATGTTTTATGTTTACAAAATTGCATGACTCAAATTTAACAATCCAGACGTTATAGCCCTAAAGTGTGCTATAGAGCCATCAACTGGTCTGCAGCTGTCATCTCTGTTTAAAATAACAATAGGGTTTCTGCACCTTAAGTGCTGGGACCTCTAATTAAAAGATTAAATTGATTCCTTGTATAAACTGCAGTGTGATATGATTACTCTGACAAGTGTGTGAGGAGTTTGATCGCCATCTTCTGGTTGTAAAAGGCAGTTACAGGTAACCGATTTATAATAAACAACTTGATTTTTTTTCTTTTAAAACAAAATCTTTATTTAACTGAACTGAAAATTGGACTGATTGGTTAATCAACAGCTGAGACTAGATCTGATTGGTTGGTCAGCTGTTGCTTTTACCAGGTGTTGGGGTTGTCATTCACAGCTCCTGCTTTGGCCAACGGGCTTTTCAGTGATTGGATAAAATATCCCTCTGTTAGTATTGGGTACAGGACTGATTAGTAACATCATGTGGTATTATGGTAGACATGATTTACTGCGTCACCTCCTGGTGTCCATCCTGCTGGACACACTGCAACAGGAGAGAGACGCATAAACATGCACTGGTGTCAATAATGCCTGTCGGTAGTGGTGGAAAAAGTATGTTCTCTTGATAAGTGTGTGAATTGGACCATTTTCCTGTCCTGCTAAGTATTCAAAGTAAGTACTTTTGGGTGTCAGGGAAAATGTATGGAGTAAAAAGTACGTTATTTTCTTTAGAAATGTAATGAAGTAAAAGTTGTCAAATATAAATAGTAAAGTATAGATACCCCAAAAAACTACTCAGGGACTTTACACCACTGTGTGTCGGTGTGTTTCAGAGCCTGGACCAGACGCAAGGTCTCGTCTACAGAATGTCCTACTGGGAGGTCATTCAGGGTCACCTGTCTCAGAACACCTATGCTGTATGATGAACAGGAGAGGAGAGGAGAGGGAACAAGACGAGACCGGATGACTCGAAACGAGTCCCACAGGTAATGCAAACAGATATATAGTTCATATACCAGGCCAGCTGTGTGAACTGGGAGTCTGTAAAGCAGGCAACCACCTCGGGTCCGACGGCTCTGAACTCTTCCACACGCTCACTGAACGCTATCACCTCAGTGGGACAGACAAACGTACTGCAGGACACACACACACACACACTTTTACTGAACTGTATAGGGATAGGGAATTCTCAGACCATAACACAACTTTCATAAATGTTGTCTGGGTCTCTGGTTTTGACTGAGATGAGCTGAAACCAGCAGCCCAGTGGAAGACTGAGGTACTCACAAGTCCAGAGGGTAATAGAGCAGGACAAGGTATCTTCCTCTGTAGTCAGACAGACGGCGCTGTTTTAAACTGTCCATCAACTATTGCAGTCCCCACCCAGTCTGGAGCAGGCTTAGAGACTGAGGTACGAGAGAGGGTGAGACATGAACTGTAATAATTACTAACACTTTCTAGTTGTACCACCCATCTCTCTCTCTCTCTCTCTTACTAGTCTCTCTCTCGCTCGTTCTCTCGCTTGCTATCTCGCTCGTTCTCGCTCTCTCGCTCGTTCTCTCTCTGTCTGTGTGTGCGCTCATGTAATCATGTGAGGACTAAAATATAATAAATACAGCAAGATGATGAGCAGGCAGTTGCTTATTATAGCAGTGCACAGGTAAAAGAGACAGCAGGTAAAGCACGTGGTGGGACGCACTCTTTGCCTTGCTCAGGTGTAGGAAAGAGCCAGGGACAGGTGGGCAGTGGACCTTCTTGCTGTCCATCACTTCCGCTGAGTTACAGAAGTATAAAATGTGTGAATAAATTGTTGAAAGCATCCAGGATGTCATCTCCACAAAACAATTACAGGGTAGGTCGCGCGAAAGCACACAGAGAGCAGCTGGACATTATTGCTTTTTCCCATGCTGGCAGAGCAGCAAAAATGTTAGAGCATTTTAAGGATACAGCCAGGCAATTAAAAAAAAAAACTAACATTTCAAGCAGTTTTAGAATAGACCTAGATATTGAACAATGAAAATGCGGTTGAACGTTGTGCAGGCCTGCACCCAATCTTTATTATCATAATGTCATTCATTGCCCTCTGTCTTGGCCAACCCCGTGATTAGTTTTAGTTGGCCACCCGACCCACCACGGAAGTGTCAGCTGATCTCTGTTGTCGACTTGAATCCGTTAGATCGCTAGGTCGGCTGTCCTGTACTGGTGGTACAGCGAACTGTCCAGTAGCATGCAAAATATGTTGACTCTCATCTCAAACGTGTTCCGACTTGGCAACGCCAGCAAGAATGTGGTACGTACTACTGGCAACCTATGTGCCGCTGTCCATGGTCCTGAAAGCTAGCTAGGTGATTTCGCTATGAGATAGCAAGCTAGCTAGCTAACTACATTTGTCAGATGAGAGGTTGCTAGTAGCTTCAGTCCCAGATAGCAGTGCTGACCTTGTAGATGTCGGCCCGTTAACATGGTTACTCACAGTCCCAACTGAACAACACAAAATCCAAATCATTGTTGTTCGGTGCTTGCATTGATGACAGCCTGTCCATGCATTTGTTCTATTCGGCCAGATACAATTTGAACATAGATGTAGCGGGATAATTTATTTAACTTTGCTTGCCAGTTACGAACAAATTTACCTGGCCAGTCCCTATGAGATTCCCAATCACAGCCTAGATTCGAACCCGGGTGTTTGTGTAGTGATGCTTCAAGTACTGAAATGCTGTGCCTTAGACCACTGCACCACTCGGGAGCCACGAGTTATGCAGTATTATTTTTATTTCCTAAAAGTTGATTAGGAAGTACAGGGAAAAGGGGATCTCTTTTACAAATCCGCCCCTGTATGTACAACATAAATATACACATAATACCATATATATGTGTGTGTATATATAGATATATACAGTGCCAGTCAAAAGTTTGGACACCTACTCATTCAAGGGTTTTTCTTTATTTTTGCTATTTTCTAAATGGTAGAATAATAGTGAAGACGTCAAGACTATGAAAGAACATATATGGAATCATGTAGTAACCAAAAAATTGCAAACAAATCTAAATAAATGTTATATTTGAGATTCTTAAAAGTAGCCACCCTTTGCCTTGATGACAGCTTTGCACACTCTTGGCATTCTCTCAACCAGCTTCATGAATGCTTTTCAAATAAAAGGAATGCTTTTCAAATAACAGGTGTGCTTTGTTAATTTGTGGAATTTCTTTCCTTCTTTATGCGTTTGAGCCAATCAGTTGTGTTGTGACAAGGTAGGGGGGGTATACAGAAGATTACCTTCTTTGGTAAAATACCAAGTACATATTATGGCAAGAACAGCTCAAATAAGCAAAGAGAAATGACAGTCTATCATTACTTTAAGACATGAAGGTCAGTCGATACGGAAAAATAAGAACTTCCCAGTCGCAAAAAACATCCAGCGCTATGATGAAACTGGCTCTCATGAGGACCGCCACAGGAAAGGAAGACCCAGAGTTACCTCTGCTGCAGAGGATAAGTTCAGTAGAGTTAATTAATTTCACCTCAGATTGCTGCCCAAATAAATGCTTCAGAGTAACAGATGCATCTCAACATCAACTGTTCAGAGGAAACCACTACACCAATAAGAAGAGACTTGCTTGGGCCAAGAAACACGAGCATTGGACATTAGACCGGTGGAAATCTGTCCTTTTGGTCTAATGAGTCAAAATTTTAGATTTTGTGTCGTGTCTTCGCGAGACGCAGAGTAGGTGAACGGATGTTCTTTGCATGGTGTGGGGTGCTTTGCTGGTGACACTGTCTGTGATTTATTTAGAATTCAAAGCACACTTAACCAGCATGGCTACCACAGCATTCTGCAGCAATACGCCATCCCATCTGGTTAGCGCTTAGTGGGATTATCATTTGTTTTTCAACAGGACAATGACCCAAAACACACCTCCAGGCTGTGTAAGGGCTATTTGACCAAGAAGGAGAGCGATGGAGTGCTGCATCAGATGACCTGGCCTACACAATCACCCGACCTCAACCCAATTGAGATGGTTTATGATTAATTGGACCGCAGAGTGAAGGAAAAGCAGCCAACAATTGCTCAACATATGTGGGAAATCCTTCAAGACTGTTGGAAAAGCATTCCAGATGACTATCTCATGAAGCTGGTTGAGAGAATGCCAAGAGTGTGCAAAGCTGTCATCAAGGCAAAGGGTGGCTACTTTTAAGAATCTCAAATATCTAATATATTTTGATTTGTTTAACACTTTTTGGTTAGTACATGATTCCATGTGTTATTTCATAGCTTTGATGTCTTCACTATTATTCTACAATGTAGAAAATAGTAAAAATAAAGAAAAACCCTTGAATGAGTAGGTGTGTCCAAACTTTTGACTGGTGGTGTGTGTGTGTGTGTAATTAAAATACAGAAACAGTAATGGGAAGCACAAATCACCCAGAAAAACAGTTACATTCCTCCACAAAATAAGTCCGTAATCAATACTTTAAATTGCCTCGAATGGCACCAGAACATCAAGATTAATTGTATTTTGAATTTTGTTCCAGCAATACGGTGCATTAAACCTACACTGAACAAATCTAGAAACACAACATGTAAAGTGTTGGTCCAGTGTTTCATGAGCTGAAATAAAAGATCCATACGTACAAAAAGCTTATTTCTCAACAACAAAAAATCACAAATTTGTTTACATCACTGTTAGTGAGCATTTCTCCTTTGCCAAAATAATCCATCCACCTGACAGGTG
Source organism: Hucho hucho (assembly GCA_003317085.1). Taxonomy (NCBI): domain Eukaryota; kingdom Metazoa; phylum Chordata; class Actinopteri; order Salmoniformes; family Salmonidae; genus Hucho; species Hucho hucho. The sequence continues at coordinate 19,944 of QNTS01001331.1, forward strand.
TGGCATATCAAGAAGCTGATTAAACAGCATGATCATTACACAGGTGCACCTTGTGCCAGGGACAATACAAGGCCATTCTAAAATGTGCAGTTTTGTAACACAACACCGATGTCTCAAGTTTTGAGGGAGCGTGCAATTGGCATGCTGACTACAGGAATGTCCACCAAAGCTGTTTCCAGATAACTGAATGTTCATTTCTCTACCATAAGCTGCCTCCAACATAGTTTTAGAGCATTTGGCAGTACATCCAAATGGCCTCACAACCTCAGACCACGTGTATGGCGTCGTGTTGGCGAGCGGTTTGCTGATATCAACAGATTGCCCCATGGTGGCGTTATGGTATGGGCAGGCATAAGCTATGGACAACGAACACAATTGTATTTTACTGAAGACAATTTGAATGCACAGAAATACCGTGACGAGATCCTGAGTCCCATTGTGTGGCCCATTTTTTTTTTTAAGGTATCTGTGACCAACAGATGCGTATCTGTATTCCCAGTCATGTGAAATCCATAGATTAGGGCCTAATGAATTTATTTACAAATGTACCGATTTCCTCATGAACTTTAACTCAGTAAAATCGTTGAAATTCTTGCATGCTGCGTTTATTTTTGTAAAGTGTAAAAGCAGATTTATCTAGCTCGGTAGTTAACCAATCCTGTGAATGGGTTAGGAAACTCGGGTGTCTACACTTCAACAGCAAAGTTAGATAAGACAGAAGTTTATGATTTAGTGGTTAGTATCAAAACTGTGACCTGTAACAAAATGAAGGGCACTATGCATAATCTAGAACAGATAAGGTTGACTAAATAATAAAAGGCTTCCTTCTTAGAGAAAGGAATGATCTGTTTCTGTAGAAAAAGCCAACTTTAAATCTTAGCTTTTTAACCAGATCACCTATGTTTTTTATACGTCAAATCCATATCAATCCAAAATGCCTAAGTATTTATTTATGTGTGGGAACACGTTCAATTGGAGAACCATCTGAGTGAACAAGTAGTTCATCTGAAACATTCTTATGAGAGTTTGAAAACAACATGTATTTAGTTTTGCCTGTAGGCACACGTTTTAAATCAGCAAGGGATTCCTGCATAGCTATTAAATGTGACTGTAGTTTTTATACAGCCAGATCAACAGTTGCGGCAATAGCATACATAATAGTATCATCCGCATATAGATGAAGTTTACCATTTTTATCAGATTGACCAATAGTGTTTGTATAAATAGTGAAGAGAACGGCTCCCAAAATTGACCCCTGTGGTACACCTTTATGTACATCAAGAAATTCAGACTTAACACCATTAATCACGATGGCCTGAGTTCTGTCACTAATATAATCATGAAACCATGAACAGGCGTCAGAGTTTTCTCAGATGAAGAGGAAGTTGTACATTTACCAAGGATTCAAGAATACAGAGGACAACTTATTCAATAAAATAGCAGGATCAACAGTATTGAAAGCTTTTGACAGGTCCACAAACAAAGCAGAACATTTCATTGTCCTGTATAAAGGACTGACAAGATCATTAACAACTAAAGTGGTTGCTGTAATAGTGCTCTGCCCAGGCCTAAACCCTGATTGGTTTACATTCAAAATACATTTCTCAGATGAAGAGGAAGTTGTACATTTACCAAGGATTCTAGAATCTTAGCTAGACAAGGAAGCCTTGAAATGGATAGATAATGATTAAGATCACTACTATCCCCGTCCTTATGGATTGGCAGCACAAGAGCTGATTTCCAGACTTTTGGAATATTTCCTGATAACAATGTTAAATAAAAAAAATTGGGTTATTAAGACAACAATGACGGGCGCTGCACATTTTAAGCAGAACAGGACCCAATTCGTCAGCCCCTCTGGATTTCTTGTTGTCTATTGCTAGGACAGCATCCAGGACTTATTTTTCTGTAAATTGCCTAAAAGAAAATCATTTTTCTGATCATTCAGCAAGTTTGTCCTATCAGCATCCAGCCCAATATCATTGTGAATAGGCTTAGAAGTTATTTCAAAGAGGGCCCGCTGAAATCAAATGGTGATTCAATGCATCAATGAAGGCATTTTCCTCCGTAACTTGACCTGTGTCTGAATATTTTTTTTGTGGCAGAGAGGAGGAAGTAGAACCCTTCAGGAATTTGCCAGTTTTCCAGAATTTAGCCGGGTTCCCATTACAATCTGAAAGAGCGGTTACATAATCGATTTAGCCTTTCTGATTTGTCTTAAAACAATTCCTCTGTTGCTTAAAAGCTTGCCAGTCCAGGCTTAAGCCTGTGTTCCTGGCCTTGATCCAAGCATCATCTCTTTTATGAATGACTTCTGATAATTCCGGAGTGTTCCAGCCATTTGATCTACCTTTAACTCTTCATTTTTTGAAGGGAGCATGATTATCCACAATAGTATTGAAGACATCTGCAAAGAGGCTCAAAACTAAATCAGGTTCATGGAAAGCTACCATAGCTGAAATACAATCAGTCACTAAAATAAAAAGCCTGTCACCAAAGTTTTTAAAGTTCCCCTTTGATGACACGAGGCTTATGTTTTTGTATTCTCACATCTCTAACACAAACCCCTGAGAAATGGTCACTAATGTCTTGGGCGAAGACACCAGTAGAAACGCATTTCTCTGGTGTCTCCATTAATATAAGACCAATCAGAGTTGACTTTGAAGGATCTTTAGGGTTGGGCCGTGTAGGCTTAGTCACCAGCTGGGTTAGGTTTAGATCATTACACATTTCTTTTAGATTGTCTGAAGCCTGCATTTCCCAATCATAATTTAGGTCACCCAGGATAATAACTTCTGATTTTGTAAAAGAAGTGCCCAAAGGTTACAGAGGGAGGACGGTAAGACCCCTATAACAGTTATGGATACATTTGTCCCCAGACAAAGGCCTAAAGATAGTTGCTCAAATTTTGGGGCAAGGGAAATAAATGATTTTCATAAAAATGGCTGCTCCTCCACGTCTACCCTGTCTGTCAGCTCTGAACATATAAACCTCAATATTAATATCAGTCCAGAATGTCTTCAGATATCCAAGTTTCAGTCAATACCAGAATGTCCGGATTCGTCTGCTTAGCCCAGATCTTGATGTAATCCAGTTTAGGAAGTAAACTCTTAATATTCAGATGCATCAACCCAAGTCGTTTGCGATTTTTAAAGTCTCATGAAGTCTTCAACTCAAATAAGCTACGTTCAATAGGCAGTTGCAGGCCCTGTCTGATGGGTGATATTGAATTAGTTGGTATGGCTAGAAGATTGCATAGAACTGCACCGTTTGATCTATCCCTTTTAGTAATAGAGGAAGTAGAAATGTGAATTACTTTTCCAAGGTTAGGGCCTGAGGCCGCAGCCGATGTCAATGTGGGGAACTCTGAGTAACTAATGATGTAATGTTATAAACTGACTTGCACGATAGCAACCAAAGCCCATGTAACAGCCCAAGCCCTCTATGTGGGGGTATTCAGGTTTATGGAATTCGCATTTGAACTATTAGAGGCATCGGACCGCGGCACTGTTCAGTGGCCATGGTGTGGATTCAGCATTCGCTCTTATCTAAGCGCTGTCCATGGTGGTTGTTTGTTTATCTAAGCGCTGTCCATGGTGGTTGTTTGTTTATCTAAGCGCTGTCCATGGTGGTTGTTTGTACGCAGGGCACAACCACAGCCCCTCTAGTAATTTAACAGGATCTCTGTCACGAACCCTCCAAGTTCCGGAATGGTATGATAATGGCAGCCATTTTGGTCAGGGAGAAATCCAAACCAGACTAAGAATGTCAGTAGAAGCATAGGTGATGCTTTTCCTGCTTTTACTTATGTAGGAAAATACACTGAGTATACCAAACATTAGGAACACCTTCCTAATATTGAGTTCCTTTTCCCTTCAATACAGCCTCCATTCGTAGGGGCATGGACTCTACAAGGTGTCAAAAGCGTTCCACAGGAATGCTGGCCCATGTTGACTCCAATACCCCCCACAGTTAAGTTGGCTGGATGTCCTTTGGGTGGTGGACCATTCTTGATACACATGGGAAACTTTTGAGCATGAAAAACCCAGTAGCGTTGCAGTTCTTCACACAAACCGGTGCACCTGCACCTACTACCATACCCTGTTCAAAGGCACTTACATCTTTTGTCTTGCCCATTCACCCTCTGAATGGCACACATACACAATCCATGTCTCACTTGTCTCAAGGCTTAAACATCCTTCTTTAACCAGCCTCCTCCCCTTCATCTACACTGATTGAAGTGGATTTAACAAGTGACATTAAGCGATCATAGCTTTCACCTAGTCAGTCTATCATGGGAAGAGCAGGTGTTCTTAATGTTTTTTATACTCAGTGTATAAGTAAGGCATGTGATATCAGTGATTATGTAATATAATTTTTGTCAATCTAAAATATTGTTATATAATTATAAATACAGTTTATACAGGCTTGTTCTGTATAAATAGCCTCTAAAATACATGTTAACACACCATAAATGTGATACAGTATCAGTTGTATTTACAACTTGTCTGTCCTATCAGCTGGTTTCAGCCAGATTACGGCTGTGGATTGACTGAATTGTTTGAATGGGATGTTGGCATGTTGGGAGTTAAAGCTGACTACCTGCACAGTATGTTTGTTTGCTAGCCAATCTTCACATTCATTGTTTTACACTCATCACAGCACTGGCTGACCAACTCCCTGACCAAAACTTCTGACCTTTTATACTGTCATAAGAATGTTAATGTCCATTCTAGTATTCAAATTCCTAATTCTATGGACACAACAAGGGATTCCCTCAGGCTAGTATGTCCTTGTTGTACCTGCGGCATCTACAATTTACGTATGACGCATGGTGGCGCTCTGATGTTGGTACGTAGCTTTGACAGTATATGAAGGAGTGTAGGCTAGTGATGGTTGGTGCAATTTGTGTACTCAGTTCTTGGGCGTCTGCCTCGGGTCTATAGACTTTCCTCTGTAATGCGCTCTCTGAACTTCAGCACACCCGCTCAGTCTCATTCTCTCACCCTGAACTTATCAGCACAACTTTCATGGTTACAAAGATACTAGGCCCTAAGGGCTGTGCGTTTTTGGATAGGTTCCTCTATAGTGTTTTAAAGATGAACTATTATCGACACCCCTCTCTCCACCCTCCTCCCTCTGTCCCCTTCCCTCTCTCCACCCTCTCTCTCCCTGGCTTTCTTGTAGGGAGCCCAAACCGTGTCAGAGGTAAGGAGCCCCTAGCTCTGCTGTCCTGTAGGCCTGCTCTAGCCTGTAAGACCTTGAACAAAACACAGCTCATATAGAACACAGCCTAGTGTTGGCAGCCTGTGTGTGCACTAATACAGTGAGGGGAATAAGTATTTGATCCCCTGCTGATTTTGTACGTTTGCCCACTGACAAAGAAATGATCAGTCTCTAATTTTAGTGGTAGGTTTATTTGAACAGTGAGAGACAGAATAACAACAAAAAAATCCAGAAAAACGCATGTGAAAAATGTTATAAATGGAATTGCATTTTAATGAGGGAAATAAGTATTTGACCCCTCTGCAAAACATGACTCAGTACTTGATGGCAAAACCCTTGTTGGCAATCACAGAGGTCAGACGTTTCTTGTAGTTGGCCACCAGGTTTGCACACATCTCAGGAGGGATTTTGTCCCACTCCTCTTTGCAGATCTTCTCCAAGTCATTAAGGTTTCGAGGCTGACGTTTGGCAACTCGAACCTTCAGCTCCCTCCACAGATTTTCTATGGGATTAAGGTCTGGAGACTGGCTAGGCCACTCCAGGACCTTAATGTGCTTCTTCTTGAGCCACTCCTTTGTTGCCTTGACCGTGTGTTTTGGGTCATTGTCATGCTGGAATACCCATCCACGACCCATTTTCAATGCCCTGGCTGAGGGAAGGAGGTTCTCACCCAAGATTTGACGGTACATGGCCCTGTCCATCGTCCCTTTGATGCGGTGAAGTTGTCCTGTCCCCTTAGCAGAAAAACACCCCCAAAGCATAATGTTTCCACCTCCATGTTTGACGGTGGGGATGGTGTTATTGGTGTCATAGGCAGCATTCCTCCTCCTTCAAACACGGCGAGTTGAGTTGNTGTCCTCTGAATCATTCAGATGTTCATTGGCAAACTTCAGACGGGCATGTATATGTGCTTTCTTGAGCAGGGGGACCTTGCGGGCGCTGCAGGATTTCAGTCCTTGACGGCGTAGTGTGTTACCAATTGTTTTCTTGGTAACTATGGTCCCAGCTGCCTTGAGATCATTGACAAGATCCTCCCGTGTAGTTCTGGGCTGATTCCTCACCGTTCTCATGATCATTGCAACTCCACGAGGTGAGATCTTGCATGGAGCCCCAGGCCGAGGGAGATTGACAGTTCTTTTGTGTTTCTTCCATTTGCGAATAATCGCACCAACTGTTGTCACCTTCTCACCAAGCTGCTTAGCGATGGTCTTGTAGCCCATTCCAGCCTTGTGTAGGTCTACAATCTTGTCCCTGACATCCTTGGAGAGCACTTTGGTCTTGGCCATGGTGGAGAGTTTGGAATCTGATTGATTGATTGCTTCTGTGGACAGGGGTCTTTTTATACAGGTAACAAGCTGAGATAAGTTGCACTCCCTTTAAGAGTGTGCTCCTAATCTCAGCTCGTTACCTGTATAAAAGACACCTGGGAGCCAGAAATCTTTCTGATTGAGAGGGGGTCAAATACTTATTTCCCTCATTAAAATGCAATTCCATTTATAACATTTTTCACCTGCGTTTTTCTGGATTTTTTTGTTGTTATTCTGTCTCTTGCTGTTCAAATAAACCTACCATTAAAATTATAGACTGATCATTTCTTTGTCAGTGGGCAAACGTACAAAATCAGCAGGGGATCAAATACTTTTTTCCCTCACTGTATAGGTTCTGCACTGACTCTCTTTGGTGCGCTGTGGTGGTGCGCTGTGGTAGTGGCTGTGGTGGTGCGCTGTGGTAGTGGCTGTGGTGGTGCGCTGCGGTAGTGGCTGTGGTGGTGCGCTGTGGTAGTGGCTGTGGTGGTGCGCTGCGGTAGTGGCTGTGGTGGTGCGCTGTGGTGGTAGTGGGTGGTGGTGGTAGTGGTGGTGCGCTGTGGTGGTGGTGCGCTGTGGTGGTAGTGGTGGTGGTGGTGGTGGTGGTGCGCTGTGGTGGTAGTGGTGGTGCGCTGTGGTAGTGGGTGATGGTGCGCTGTGGTAGTGGGTGGGGGTGCGCTGTGGTAGTGGTATAAATCTAGAGTTCAGCTGTCAGACTCCTCAGGCTCTGGTCTGATTGGGTGGCTCCTCTGTTCCCTCCCAGCTGCTGATTGGCCTGTCCAAACACGTCGATTAACCTCACCGCCCGACCCCAGCAACACCCCAACTACCACCAGTTAGTACCAGAGCACCCAGACCTAGATAGAACCAGTCAGTCGGATCCAAACAGAGAAACCTGAACCTCAAACAGCTACCTTCCTTCTGCAGAACCCCCAGTCCTCCTTTCACACTGTGGCCCAGGGCAGGGCTGGATTTAGCCTTTTGGGGGTGGGGCCATTGGATTTTCCTGTGTGTGTGTGTGGCTCTCATGTCATTCTCTCTCTGCAGGGGGGCAGGATGGTGGTATCCACACGCTTCTTCACTGACTTCACCCCACAGGCCAGCTTTGACATCAAGGTGAGTCCACATACACACACATGCATTTGTTTTGACATGTACTGAATAGACCTCTCCTGGACATGTCTCTGTCCAATAGAAGTGTGAGCTGCACCGTCTGGAGGCGGGCCCCTCTGAGACAGCGGTGTTGACCAGAGAACAGGGTCTCCAGTACTACAGGACCATGCAGACCATGAGACGCATGGAGCTGAAGGCTGACCAGCTCTACAAGCAGAAGATCATCAGAGGTTTCTGCCACCTCTACGACGGACAGGTCACAACACGCGCACACACACGCACACGCACACGCACATGCACACGCAGCAGGTAGCCTAGGGGTTTGAGCGTTGGGCCAGTAACTGAAAGGTTGCTAGATCGAATCCCAGAGCTGACAAGGTAAAAATCTGTCGTTCTGCCCCTGAACAAGGCCCACTGTTCCTAGGCCGTCGTTGTAAATAAGAATTTGTTCTTAACTGGCTTGCCTAGTTAAATAAAGGTTAAATAAAATACATTAAAAAAAAATACATACACTTATAGATTAGAATACAAACGCACAGCTCCCCTTCTCTCTCCTAACTGTTGTTGGTTGCGTTACAGGAGGCGTGTGCGATGGGCATTGAGGCGGGCATCAACCAAACAGACCACCTGATCACAGCGTACCGCGCCCACGGCTACACCTTCACACGGGGTGTGTCCGTTAGAGAGATCATGGCTGAACTCACAGGTGAGACACAGCTATAAACTGATCGAAGGTCAGATTTGAATTTCCTCCTGATGGTTACAGTCAGGATTTAAGGAAGAGAAACTGATCCTTCTACCTGAAATACATCTCTATTCTCTCTTTCTTGTTCTCAGGTCGTAGAGGAGGTGTGGCCAAGGGTAAAGGTGGTTCTATGCACATGTACGCTAAACGCTTCTATGGAGGGAATGGAATCGTGGGGGCTCAGGTAACTCTCTGAACAGGTCACACTCTCACACACACACCTAGACCGAAAGGGGAACATGCATTCTCGCAGTGTGTGTGTGTGTCTACAGGTTCCATTGGGTGCAGGTGTGGCCCTAGCCTGTCAGTACCAGGGCAACAACCAGGTGTGTGTGGCGCTGTATGGAGACGGAGCCGCAAACCAGGTGAGGTCTATCTAACAGTTACAATAAAGTTATTAAATCATCATCATCATCATCATCATCGTCTCTGCTCTTCTCCAATCAGGGCCAGATCTTTGAGTCTTTCAATATGGCGGCTCTGTGGAAGCTGCCGTGTATCTTCATCTGTGAGAACAACAAGTTTGGCATGGGGACGTCTGTAGAGAGATCCTCCGCTAGCACTGAGTACTTCAAGAGAGGAGACTATATACCTGGAATCAAGGTAGGACACACACAGACACACACACACAGTCAATGTGTATCTTTGCTATACTGACCCCTCTGTCCCTGTGGTGTAGGTGGATGGCATGGATGTGCTGTGTGTGAGGGAGGCCATCAAGTTTGCTGCAGACCACTGCAGAGCCGGGAAGGTGAACTATGATTGGTTGTAGAGCTGGAGAAGAGGAGTTCTGATTGGTGCAGAGATGAAAAAGTGATAGCTGGTTTAAGAGCTTAAAGAGTGTTAAGAATCACTGAGACAGAGGGCTGAGATCCTATTCTAGTATCGCACCAGTGTCTCTTCCCTGACAGAGGGAGGCTCAGTGACCAGCAGAATAGAGACAGTCTGTGAGACTCTAGTACAGTTGTAACTGGCCCTGCTCTCCTGGTGTGCTGCAGGCCAAACAGCATAGATATAGGAAGATCCTCTGCTCCAATAGAAATCCCTGATCAGGCTATTCAGCAGTGTCATGGTGGGGTTGGCTAGCTTGTTGAGTGTCTTGCTTTTGAAACCTCCTTGGCAGGGTCCTATTGTGATGGAGCTGGAGACCTACCGTTACCACGGACACAGCATGAGCGACCCCGGGGTTAGGTGAGACATGATCTCTGACCTTTGACCCCTGACCATGTGTTCGTCAACTGAGCACCCTGTCTCTCTCCACCCCTCACTCCTCACCACATCTCTCTCTCCACCCCTCACTCCTCACCACATCTCTCTCTCTCTATTCTGTTTGTAGCCCTGCCCCCCTCCTTGTGTTGCCACTCCCTAGTTTAGCCTGTCTAGACCCTCCCTTCCCCTCTTAGTGTTGTTTTGGGAAGAGCATTGCTTCCTTTCCAGGTCTCTGTCTCTGTCTCTGTCTCTCTCTCTCTGTCTTTCACTCTGTCTCTCTCTCTCTCTCTCTCTCTCTGTCTTTCACTCTGTCTCTCTCTCTCTCCGTCTTTCACTCTGTCTCTCTCTCTGTCTCTCTCTCTCTGTCTTTCACTCTCTCTCTCTCTCATCAACCAAAGGCTGGTGCGGAACCTTGCTAATAATGTCTAAGTCCGCTTCCTGTGTGTGATGTAACTTCCTGTAGCTACCGTTCACGTGAGGAGATCCAGGAAGTGCGCAGTAAGAGTGACCCCATAACCATGCTGAAGGAACGCATGCTGTCCAACAACATGGCTTCTGTGGAGGAGATCAAGGTACACACACACCTTCACCGACACACATCCACACACACACATCCACACACACACACAGGTGGTCCAATTACTCAAATTGTTTGCCTCCTTCTTTCTGTCCTTCCTCCCTCCATACAGGAGATAGATGTAGAGATCAGGAAGGTGATCGAGGACGCGGCCCAGTTTGCCATCTCTGACCCTGAGCCACCATTGGACGAGCTCTGTAACCACATCTTTGCCAACGATCTGCCCATGGAGGTCCGCGGGACCAACCCCTGGGTCAAACTGAAGTCTGTCAGCTAGACACACACACACACACACATGAACCAAACTACTGTACAGTCTATCAGCTACACATCCCTTCCTACCCTCTGCAACACCAACCCCTGGGTGAAAGTCTACTCCTCCTCTCCTCGTCCCTTTTCTCATTCCCTCATTAGTTGTCTCTAAACGCACAATATGAGAGGAGGTAATGACCCTGTAGTTCAGAGTTCAGTCTGTAGCAGCATTCCAAACCAGTCCGTCACTTCTGACCCTCTGATGTCACTGGTATTTATAGAGTATACTATGTTGTTTAATATTGATGTGTTCTCCTGATACTGAGGTACTGTAGGTGGGAGGTGTATGGCTTAGGGCAACCTGTTCCAGTCTAGCACTAACACACCTGATTCAATCAGTCACCAAGATCCTTAGCTGGATCTGGTGTGTTCATGCTGATACTTACTAAGCTGGCACACCCTAGAACACTTCAGAACCAGGGTCACCCCAGGGTAAGGGCGTGTGTGTGTGGGGGTGGTTTTGGTTTAAACCAAGTCTCTCTGTTTCTAATTCTCCCATCTATTAATGTATGACCTCTGACCCAGATGTTATTGTAGCACCGTAGCACTCGTTGCACTTTGATAGATAAACTAACGAGACACCAGACTGCAAGTCGTTATGTTATCATAGGAAAAGAGACAAGCAATGGTAGTTCATTTCTCTCACCTCCTTTCTCCCTCTCCTTCTCGTCTTCTCTGCCTCCCTCCTTCTCTCCTTGAGGAGCAGATTCCGATCCAAGCCCTGATAAACGGAAGAGGAACATCTGTGAGAGCTGATCGAGAGAACGATTGTAAAACTGTTGTGATTTGATTGGAGCAATAAAATTGTCTGCGTCTTTATGATGTGTTTGTGTCTGACACTGAACAGTTCTGTGTGCAGACAGCTAATAATGTACCAGACCAGATAGGTGTTAATTACTTAGATGGAGCCATCTTGCATCCACCTATCCAGTTCTTTTACATCCATGAATATAAGGGTGCTTTCAAGACAACTGGGAAC
>QNTS01001331.1:40147-46664 GCA_003317085.1 Hucho hucho
TGTAGTGCTGTGTTTATCAGTCTATTCTCCACACACTGTATTCACTAGAATAATGTCTGTACTATCTTTACTGATCTTAGTGTCACTGTTCAAGTAAAGAAAAGTGTGGTTTAGCACTAGTAGAGGTCTGTCCTTCCAGAAGAACCTCAGGACTCATTGTTCTTATTGTGTGGGGACAATTAGTGAGGTTGCGCTCACGGGGAAGGTGATAGGCCTCGCACAACAGCTGCCTGTAATCCCAGCTACGCTCTCATATCCTGAGACACGCTTCTTTTGTGTGTGTGTGTGTGTGTGTGTGTGTGTGTGTGTGTGTGTGTGTGTGTGTGTGTGTGTGTGTGTGTGTGCGTGTGTGTGTGTGTGTGCGTGTGCATGTGTGCGTGTGTGTGTGTGTGCGCGTGCGTATGGCAGGCCCTGACTTATGGGACCGAATCATATTACATTTGACTGATGGCCCTTTGAGATCTAGAATAATCTGACCAGACAACAACACACACAGAGTTCTAATGACAGGTTGATAAAGGTTGAATAATTGCAGATAAGGATGTGAATGAAGACTGTTCAGTGGCTGAAACACAGCTGACTGCATTGACAGGGAGGGATATGTGCGTTGTATGTGTGCGTGTGCGTGTGCGCGTGTGTGTGTACGTGCGTGCGTGCGTGTGCATTCTTCACAGTACGTGTGTGTGTGTATCTCCAGATCACATGATGGAAACTAAGGGTAGGAGGTTAAGGAGGGGTTTAAGGGGGATCCCAGTTTGGATATCTTGTGTTCCCCTGACTGAGTCACATCACACACCTCCCCTTGCACACACTCCAACATGCTCTTAAACTTTCACTCACTCTACCTCTCTCACACATACATCCGGTGCGTAGCTATCCAGAGGACAGTGTGTGGCTAGGTATGACTGAGGCCAAAGCAGTGTGTGTGTCTCTTGGTGTTTTAACTAGAGGACTGAGGACCAGACTCAAGGCTCTAGGTTGTCTACTGATCCAAAACTTTACCGGAGATCTTACCAGGAACTGCACCGGAAACTCTACCGGGAAGGAGCGGGACCGGGGCCTGTTTACTAGAGCAGGATGGGGGTGTTCCGACCCCCAGGGGGCTGTGAGTACGGAACTGTGTGTGTATAGAAACGCTATACTGGAGTGTGTGTGTCGGGTTACTGCTGTCTGTCCTAGAGCTGATGTGGACTTAAACTTGTCTCGGTTGTTTGTCTGTGTTTCTTTCAGAATTAGCTGTGGATAATTCCATGGAAGATAGAGAACATTCCAGCTAACATTATTCTCTTGTGTGATGCTGTTCTTTTCTCTGTAATTTTTTCTCTCTGATTGTTTTCTACAGTCTTTATGTTGCTCATTACAATGGCTATTGATTAGATCTGTACACTTCATTAGTTTAATTGACGTCATTAAATGAATTGGCCCACGCAGCTACAGTGGGATTGAGTTCTAGTGATCTGGGAGGGTTGGAATACACTCCCTCTTTAGTTTAATGACACACATGCACGCACGCATGCACGCACACACTATTTGTGGTGGCATGGAACACTAATGGTGTGGTTGTATAAGAAAAGAGGTGATGTGTGTGTGCGCGTGTGAGTGCAGCTGTTGTATAGTTTTAATCCTGTGATTAAGAGGTGCTATATGAGCATCCTCTCTGATCCTCCATCTGTGGTTCACACACACACACACACACACACACACACACACACACACACACACACACACACACACACACACACACACACACACACACACACACACACACACACACACACACACACACACACACACGCACATTGAAATACCTCATGGTTGAAACAGTCTGAAATGTCTCAACACCTATGTGTGTCCAGACCTCAGTATTTCCAACTGAAACTTCCTACCAGCTCTCACAGTCTCGCGTCACAATTAGACGTTCATCCATGTTTCTTAAATGTCAAATTTTCAAAGTGTTTAAGTTCAGTTCAGGCATTAACTCCAAATTGTTAAGGTTAGGCATTAGCTCTAAATGGTTAAGGTGAGGGTTATTGTCACAAGGCTGGAGTGTAAGGTGTGGAGTCAGGCGCAGAGAGCAGAGGTTTAAATGCAGACCCGATTTAATAAAGTGCGAAAAAATGGAAACAAACACAAAACACACTAAACGGGCGCACTTAAACAAACAACTAAACAACAGCGAAATAAACTCCAACGAACGTCTGCCAACAAACAGAAAACAAACCCGCACAAAAGGAGGCGGGCCTCACCAACTTAAATAGCCCTAGCCTACCAACTAAACAAGACACAGGTGAAACCAATACAAAAGACAATGAGGGAAAAGGGATCGGTAGCAGCTAGTAGGCCGGTGACGACGACCGCCGAACGCCACCCGAACAGGCAGAAGAGGCACCCTCGGCGGAAGTCGTGACAGTTATGGTTTGGGATAGGCTTAAAACAAAAATGTATATAGCTGGCAGATGCTTACGCCTATCCGCCATCCCCGTCCACAACGCCCTAGCGAAACCTAAATCTACAGCGCTCACTGTTGCCCCTAGGGTCCGGTTTCCACGTCATATCCAGACGTCCTCAGACATGGATGGACGTTGAATACGGACTTGTATCACGGGTGGCCTGGCTGGAAACCTCCCCTGCTACAGATCCAGCCAGCACTGTGTCGATATAAATTGATAGTCATCACGTAAACATAGCTACAGTAAGATGACATATATACTGTTTATTTATGTAAATGACAAGGTCTATAAAGATGTCCATTTGCATGCTCTAATGTACATAATGTGTGTTGAAGATTTTCATATAAGTGTTATATACAGCACCAGTCAAAAGTTTTGACACATCTACTCATTCAAGGGTTTTTCTTTATTTTTACTATTTTCTACATTGTAGAATAATAGTGAAGACATCACAACTATGGAATAACACATATGGAATCATGTAGTAAACAAAAAAGTGTTAAACAAATCAAAATATATTTGAGATTTGAGATTTTTCTAAATAGCCACCCTTTGCCTTGACAGCTTTGCACACTTGGCATTCTCTCAACCAGCTTCACCTGGAATGCTTTTCCAGCAGTCTTGAAGGAGTTCCCATATATGTTCATATGAGCAATGTTCCCTCTAAGCTGCGTTGGTGCATCCCCGAGACTGCCGCGCAGCTCCCCAGGGACTGAACTTTTCAGAGCAGTGGTCACCAACTGGTGTAACAGTTTTTTGGATTCATCTTGGGCTATTGACGGTAGGTACACCTGATTTAGCTGCCCTTCGTGCCGGGTAGCCGAACTGTTGCCAATTTGAATAATTTTCCTGTGTCTGAAGGTACAATCCTCTGCCTTCCCGGCAGGCCCAGAGAGCAAATCAAGTGCACTTTAGTCGTACCATTGGCCAATCGGGTGGCTCAGACGACGACAGTAACGTAGCAGGCATAACAGAAAGCTACAGCAAAGTTGATACTGTGAGATTTCAAAACATTTAAAACCATGACTAGAGAGGCTGCCAACGAATACAGCAAAGAGCTGCTGTTTTTATGAGTGAGTTCATGTTTAAGTTCTTCCTCAGCACTGTCAACACTATTCAACACTTTTACAAACCATAAAATGTGCGTTCTTCCTTTTTCCACTCAGCGCTACAACAAGCAGTGCAGCAGTAATGAATGAGTAGGAAAGTGTATTTATAGGCTTGCGTTCTTGTTATTATTAGTGGCTTGGGTCTTTCTTAATATCAAATAATATTTCACTTTCACTGTTCATAGGTGTCACAACATTAATTTGTGCATGAGGCAGAAATAATGCGGTGCGACTCGAGTTTCCCCATCACCTTGAAGATGGTGTCCCTTTTTGGTCCGTGGAGGAAAGGGAGAGCGGAGGGATGTTGAGAGGCGGACCCACTGTCTGCTGCTCTCTCCCTCCGCTGAGACTGACCTTCAGATGCAGGCACCATCAGCCCAGTAAAATAAAAATAAAAAGCAAATTATTTAAATGTTTGCTCCCTCAGCTGTGCCTCACACGCAATACAACAACGGATCTATTATCGGTGTGATCATACAGCCTACCTCCATTATTTTTATACAATTTTAAAAAATGGCCCAAACAACAATGCATTGGCAGGGCAATTCAAGCAAAGCCAATATGCGGTGATAATGTATTGGGCCTATAGCTTACTGCACAAACCTCATCGCTACAGTACTGTTTTTAATTAGTTAATGTTGCACAGGCTTACATTTTTTAAGTCATGTTAAAAAGAATTCTGAGCGGTAGACTCAAAGTGATCTTGACTCAGAAAAGTTTGGTGACCACTGTTCTAGAGTTTTCCCTGTTAACACTATCAACGTTTCCCTTTACTGTGGCAATTGTGATCGAATCAACACAATATTATCCACTTTCAATGCAACATACCGAAACAAAACTAACTATGCAAGAGCTTTTGTTGTAGGCAGAATGCATCGGAGTAGGATTCTATTGCATTGACACACACTACTCAGCCCATACTCTACATAGACCGGTGATTGTAGGAACAATCAGAGCTGCAGTAGGCCTATATGCAAATAGACCATTGTCGTATACATGTATGGATCTGTGCCATTTACTTTGAACTGGACTGTGTTTCCAACATGAGCAGTCATGAGTAGATGCGCTTGTTTTGAGATCAAAGCGAGAGCTGCATGTGCACATTGTGTTCATATCCTTTGCTAGTTAGGGAGTTATTAGCCCAGTTATAGATCATTTGTAGCCAGCAATAGAGGAGTGATTGCTTCCTACAAGAGCACAAAATGTGTACATTCATAGGCAACTTTGAAAAAGGAGTCAGGTAAAGAGCTTTTTTTTGGTGTTGTATTTTAAGACAGGCTTGAATAAGCTAAGTAGCCAATAGGCAGAGGGTAGCATAATTTGTCTGATTTTCTGTAATAATGGTATGGGAATAGTAATGCCTTTTATTTTGTAAAGTGGTTTCTTGCATCAAACAACAACTCTTTCAGTCACCTCCTTGTCTGAAGGACAAGTAAATAAACAGGTTAATGTCAGGCCCTGCATGTTTTTTTCCAAAGGTCTCATGGAATGTAGGCCTACATTGAACACCACACATTGGCTGCTCTGTAGGCTGGATGATAGAACAGCTATTTCCATGTTAAATATTATGGGATGCATTTTCTCCATTGTTTTTGATGGTAGGCCACTCTGGTAGGCCACTCTGGTAGGCCACTCTGGTAGGCCACTCTGGCAGGCCTACATTATGATCAAATAGCCACAGTAGCCTGCCTACATGGCCACTGTTATAACTGTAACTTAAAGCGGGTACAGATTCAGTGTTCACAGTAAATGTGCACTGGAAGTTTCACAGAATTTTCACAACGTTCAAATTTGCTCAGTGCCGAAAACAATTTGAGGGAACATTGCATATGATCGTTATAAAGCTGTATATGAGCTCCATCCTGTTAGTGACATCTGGAGATGTGGACAAATTTGCATATGGAGGTGTGAAATCCCATATTTGGGCGTTGATGACATGAGCTGTGAAACAGGACAGGGGCGGGGGGAATGGAGGTGGTTGTGGTGGTGGGGGCAGCAGAGGGATAGGGTGGAGAGTGACCACTGTTGGTGTGTCACTCTTCCTCCTATTTTTCTCTCTCTCTGCCTCTCTCTCTTTCTCTCTTTCTCTCTTTCTCTCTATCTCTCTTTCTCTCTCTCTCTATCTTTCTCTCTCTCTCTCACTCTTTCTCTCTCTCTTTCTCTCGCTCTCTTTCTCTCTCTCTCTCTCTCTCTCTCTCTCTCTCTCTTTCTCTCTCTCTCTCGCTTTTCAGAGAGAGATGAAGGTGATCTAGAATGAGTGATGGGGAGGCAGAGGAGAGACAGTAAAAAATGCACACACACAACGCAGTGTGATGTCATTGGTTACTCTGAGGTAGCAGGAGGATTGGGGATGGCACCATGGCAACTGCAAGTTTAGCTGTCCATCGTTGGTTTACTGTGTGTCTAAGTTGTGTTTGGCGTGTGTTGTGAGTGTAGAAATGTATGTGTGTGTATTTGTCCAACAGGAGGATGATATTGTCAATGAGATCAACATCACCAACCATACAAAGGAGGGGTCAGAGAAGGGTGACCCTCGACAGTTCGAGCTCCGCAAGGTCCTAGGACAAGGCTCCTTCGGAAAGGTGTGTGTCTGCCTGTGTGTGTGTGTGTGTGTGTGTGTGTGTGTGTGTGTGTGAGTGTGTGCATTTGATTCCACTGATGTTTCTATTACTTATCCTTATGACAGAGAGTTGCTATAGCAACCACATGGTAAGGGGCCTTCACACCTTGTCATCTTTTTGAATTAACGATTGTGTGTGTGTGTGTTTTCATGTTTGTCCTTCCTTCATCTTTCATATTTTTCCCCCCAAAAAATTCTCCTATCTGTGTGTGTGTGTGTGTGTGTGTGTGTGTGTGTGTGTGTGTGTGTGTGTGTGTGTGTGTGTGTGTGTGTGTGTGTGTGTGTGTGTGTGTGTGTGTGTGTGTGTGTGTGTGTGTGTGTGTGTGTGTGTGTGTGTG
>QNTS01001331.1:55571-75876 GCA_003317085.1 Hucho hucho
CACTGTTATACAAGCTGTACACTCACTACTTTACATTGTAGCAAAGTGTCCTTTCTTCAGTGTTGTCACATGAAAAGATATACTCAAATATTTACAAAAATGTGAGGGGTGTACTCACTTTTGTGATATACTGTAGGTGCTGCTGTAGGCCCTCCCTCTCTCTCTCTCTCTCTCTCTCTCTCTCTCTCTCTCTCTCTCTCAATTCAATTTAAGGGCTTTATTGGAATGGGAAACACATGTTTACATTGCCAAAGCAAGTGAAATGGATAATAAACAAAAGTGAAATAAACAAAAAATGTACAGTAAACATTACACTCACAAAAGTTCCAAAATAAGAAAGACATTTCAAACGTCATATTATGTAATATAGTCTCTTTCTCTGTCTGTCTCTCTCTGTTTCTCTCTCTCTGTCTCTCTATCTATCTGTCTCTCTCTCCCTCTCTGTCACTCTCTCTCTCTCTATGTCTCTCTCTCTCTCTCTGTCTCTCTCTCTCTCGCTCCGTCTCTTTCCTCTTCATTCTGGCAATTCTCTCTTTCAAACTAGTCTTTTCTTCTCTCTTTCTCTCTTAACCGCATATATTCTCTACGTGTACCCTCTCATCCACTGACCATACAGTATGTGGGTGTGTGTTGTCCAGGTGTTGAAGAAGCAGGGTTATGATGCTGCCTGTGACATCTGGAGTCTAGGAGTCCTACTCTACACTATGCTCACAGGGTAAGGCTGTGTGTGTGTGTGTGTGTGTGTGTGTGTGTGTGTGTGTGTGTGTGTGTGTGTGTGTGTGTGTGTGTGTGTGTGTGTTGTGCGACAGTGCAATGTTTCCCTGGAGTAACCTTCTGGTATGCCTGTTTGTGTATTTGCAATTGTTTACCCTTCTCTTCTCCCTCCTCTCTCCTCTTCTCTCCAGGTTCACTCCGTTTGCCAACGGTCCAGAGGACACACCAGAGGAGATCCTGGCTCGGATCGGCAGTGGGAAGTTCTCTCTGACCGGAGGATACTGGAACTCTGTCTCAGCAGAGGCCAAGGTACACACACACAATCACACACACACACCGAAACTAAGGGAATGTTACCAACATTCAAACACATATTCAATGGTTGATAATGTTGTAATATGTTTTTGACCTCTGACGTTTAGGAGCTGGTGTCTAATATGTTACACGTGGACCCCCACCAGCGTTTGACAGCCGGCCAGGTGTTGTGTCATCCGTGGGTCACACACCGAGACCACCTGCCCAAGTTCACACTGACCAGACAGGACGCTCCGCACCTGGTCAAGGTAACAGACACTCTAAATGTCCTGTTTTAATGTCTCAGTATATTTTATTGTGTGTATGACACTATAAAGTTTGAGTTGCCATTTTTTAGTATCTTGTTTGTTTTGGTTTGTGCAGAGCGCCATGGCAGCCACCTACTCTGCCCTCAACAGGAACGTTCCACCTGTCCTGGACCCCGTGGGATGTTCCACTCTAGCCCAGCGGAGGGGGGTGAAGAAACTCACCTCCGCTGCCCTCTGACCGTTGTCATTTCACCTCAGACTTATAACCCTGCCGGAGCTCTGCTCAGACAGATAGACCTGGTTCCTCAGATGACTTGGACAGAACTCTGAGGCACCTGGGACCCCCCCTGACCCTGCTCAGCTATTAACCCAGTGGTCTTCACCCCTGGTGCTGGAGACCAAGGCTGGAACTACAGCCTATAGCTCTGTTGGACCAGGGCTGGAACTACAGCCTATAGCACTGTTGGACCAGGGCTGGAACTACAGCCTATAGCTCTGTTGGACCAGGGATGGAACTACAACCTATAGCTCTGTTGGACCAGGGCTGGAACTACAGCCTATAGCTCTGTTGGACCAGGGCTGGAACTACAGCCTATAGCTCTGTTGGACCAGGGCTGATGGTGACCACCCTAACATTGTAGCATCTCTCCAGTCTTTGCTTTGGACAATTCGTGTTGCCTCTAGACTCAAGAGACAGGTGTCAGGAACATGAATATGCTGTATTTAGATGTCTGTACTTCTGGGAACATTTGAGATACCTGCATTATGCATTTAAGACCCATATTAAAATGATGAACTGTATACTGTAGCTCTGTGTATAAACCTAAGTAGCCTCAAAGACAGTACAATATGAAGATAGGCTTAAAGGCTTCTCCAATAGAAATCCCAGATCACAATGTTATGGCGACGTTGGCTAGCTAAGCTCATGCGTAGAAACACGTCATCGGGTCTAACGGTCGTCTCGTGCTGAATTGCTCATGTGCAGGCGGTCAAATCAAAGGCACTCCTTCCATATAATGTTGTTTTTTTACGAAAATGAAAATGTGTCCCTTTGTCACTTTCACGAGGTTGGAGTAATGACACGTTCAACTACTTAAGACATTGGATCAAATCTAGGTTGTGGATTTAGATTTCGAGAAAATTAACAACTAAGGAACAATGTTATACTTCTCTCATTGACTTCACAAACCCCAAACCCTGGCCAGCTTGGTCTGTTTCGCAAGCGTTCACCGATGTCTAACGATGTTGCATCTCTGGGTTTAGAAACTCTGTGGTAGCCTCTTCTGGTTCTGAGTCATCAGACAGGGACAAAACTAGTGATGTCATCAGAGTGAGAGCAGGTATTGCTCCACTGACCCTGCCCCCTATGTAGAGACAAGCTCCTCCCAGTCAGCCACAACATCCAGAGTGACGGGACTGAGGTCCAATCATGGCTTTGGTGGGCCAGTCTGGGTACAGCCTGCAATGCCCACGCCACACCTCAACATTTACAGACATCAAGGGAAACCTGATCCTCGACCAGTGTTAAAGCAGTGGTTATCTGGACAGTGAGTCTGTGTGTATGTTGATGCCTTCAAATGCTCCTCAGGACTCCTCTGAACTTTGTTTCCCAGTTCCAAGGTGCATTTGAAAGCAGCATGCTTGGATGATGCTATGAGGAGTCAGTGTCTGACACTGAACTGAACTAACAATACTGTTCTAGTACAGCAGCTCAGGTTTCTAGATTAAAGACCATGCATTTTATAAGTCCATTAACTATGTCATGTAAGCACATAGGTGGGGTGGGAGAGGTCCATTGATGTAGAAATGTGTGGATAGAAGGGACATGATATTTTATGCTGAATTGAACCCTTTTATGCTGAATTGACACAATTGTGGAGGTAATCCAGTATGGTACTGTCTGGGCCAGCTGGCACCTGCTGACTTCTTGTCAATCCCTTTAAAGCACTGTCTGTCTAATTGAATGAAAAAATATGTAGCTACAGTATCAATGACTTGTAGCAGTATTATTGAATTAATGAGCTGATCCTGGATCGGTGGACAACTCCTACCTATTTGATGGCTCTCCCGGATGTGTTGTAACACACACAGTCTTTCAGGTTCTGCTTGACTGGTAGCAGAGCTGTAAGGCTGTGTGTTTGAGATGTCTGTATGGGATTTTTCCCTTCCAGTTTGAGAGGAGATGAGATGCATTTTTTCTCTCTCTTTGTGTTGCTCTCTCCTTCCTCTGTCTCTATCCAGTGGAGATAGTGTCCCTTCCTCCACCCCTGCTGCTGTCTCCTCTCTCTGGTTTTGTATCTCAGTGGAGTCACAGTAGGACTTTGTATTGAACATAATAAAAATACCTTCAGTATACAACTGTGTTTTTCACTGACCAGGAAATACCACAGAATGGCTTTTTATTCAGACAACATACAGTCAACAGCGTAGAGAACAATGTATCAAAGTTCAGTAATGGAACCAGTCGACAGACATCAAAAGGCTCCTGGATGACAGGGCTACAGTGGCGTTCTGGTCTAATCTCTATTGGGCAGAGAAAGTTCCCTTGGCTTCCGATTGGCCCAGAGAGAGTTCTCTCTTCTTTCCATTGGCCCAGAGAGTTCCTAATGTATACATCTGGCATAGATAGAAATGTACTAGAGTTGACACTATTCCTTATTCTACATGACAGACAATCCAAATGTTCTATACAACACATTTCTATGGGTACGATGCACCCTCTAACCCTACCCATAGTGCTGTACTACTGACCCTGGAGTACTGTAGGAGATAAGTGCTGATGAAGAGGAAGGTGCAGAAGCAGAACAAACAAAGATGTAAACCTCATAGGATCATGTACGGGCTAATAATATACTCTACAAACGAATACAAACCCAAATGATAACTCAGAAACACGTCATTACATTTGTGACTATCACATTTAACGTAAAGCTACTTACAGCTAAATGTTGTGTAAGACAATTCTCTAAATCTAAATACAATACAAAAGATTCAACTGAATTCTCTCTATAATGAATGACAGGTAAATACATATCATGTAGGATATTATGGGGCTTATCAAGGGCTTACGACGCTTTGAAGACACATGGCCTTCAAGGTGAAAGTGACAAACAAATACTGTACAATCAATTTGATATACAATAAGAATCCCATCGTTACAAACCTAAACTCGGTCTCTAAATGACAGTTAGCTTGAATGTCATTTCTCCCCTTTCCATCTGTATCGATAAAACAGCTTCACAATTTAACGTAACAACCAAGTAGTAGCTGTTCTTTAGTCAGATGATTTGATCCCAGTCTCAGCGTTCTCCTGTACAGAAATACTCACTAATAAAAAGGTCCCAAGTCAGTTTTTCATGTCAGAGGAGGGGCGTGGTTATCAGACAAAGAGGAGGGGTTAAAAACAAAGACCTAGATTGAGATTCTATTTATTTGGTTATAAATTCTTCTTTGATCTCTTGTAGATGTGCAGGGTTGTTGGGTAGAGGGGAGGGGCTTTTCTTCAGAGGGGCTGTACTATGATTTCCTGTATTGCCAGGTTTGTTGAGTTTCCCAGACTGCCGGTCCAGCTGCTTCTGGTTACGTCTGAGAGCGTGGTTTTTCAGGTGGACAGTGAGGCCCCTCTGGGTGAGCTGGTAGATGCGACACTCGTAGCAGTAGTAAGGAGTCACGGCCACGTGTCTAACCTGATGTGTCAGGAAGTTGTTGATCGAGGAGAAGTTTCTTTCACACATCTCACAGCGCGGGACCCTGCCCGGGTGTTCCGTGTTGTAGTGCTTTTTCATTGTGAATTTATTCAGCATCTCCACAGAGCAGAAGGAGCAGCACAACATGACTTTGTGGAAACTGGTGTGAGTACGAGAGTGCTTGTCGAGGACTATCTGGTTCCTGTAGTATGTGTTGCAGAGTGGGCAGAAGAATTTCTTCTTATGGCTGGGTTGGTATTTATTCTGATGCTCCCCGGCTCCTCTGGCTTTCCGGATAACATCCAAGTCCTTTTCCTCCTTGTTGTCCGCCTTCACATGGTGGAAGCAGATGTGAGTCCTCAGGGAGCCCTTGGATGGGTAGCGTTGGGGGCAGAGTGGCACTGGGCAGGCGTATTTCACATCAGTGCAGCAGCCGGTTTTATGCTCCAGTAACTCGCTTCGGGACTGGAAGGTGTTGCTGCACTGTGGGCAGCGGAACCCTGCCACCCTCTTCTTCCCCTCCACAGTCTGACCTTTCTGTCTCTCCCTCTCTTCCTCCCTCGCCCTCTCTGCAATCATCTTCCATTCGTCTTCCTGGGTTTTCCTCCTCTCTTGCTCATATCTCCACCACTGCGGCCCCGGAAGCCGTTTCCGCTTTTCCCCCCTGCTCTCTCCCCCTTCCTCCATCTGCCATACCTCCTCCTCCCCTACCACATATTCTCTACATTCCTCCTCCTCTGGATTTGAGTTTTCTATCACAAACACTCCCTCCACCTCCCCTTCACGCTCCATCACATTCATTTTCTCTTTCCTGTGAATCTCTGTTACCATGGCATCATAGCCTCCATCCTCTCCTTCATCTGGGTGAGTTTGTGAGTATTCCATCCCATACTCTCCTCCCTCATCCTTCCTCTCTCCTGTGTGTGAGTCTCCTATTTTCACCACTCTAATTTGGTCATAGCTCTCTGCAATGCTTTCATCCTCCCCAACATCTTCCTCTTTGATTGAACCCAACGAATTGTTCCATCGATTCACCTGTGAATCCAATTCCCTGTCCACTGGCTCCTCCTTAATGCCGGCCATTTTTATTTCCAACATCCCAGTCCCCTTCGCACTCTTAGCGTACACCTGTGAGAGATGAACAAGTGTTTCATTTAGAAGCAACATTACTAAATTAAAGTTAGTGTTGAAGGTTGTGCTACAACAGTACATGTACCTCTAATGCTCAGATTCACCAGCTCTGCAAGCTTTATAATGTCAAAATACGTTCGTTGGTTCGTTAGTTGGTCAGCAAAAATGCATATTTGGTGATCAAAGGACGAATTTTGACATTATACATTTCGCATATCTCCTAAATGGGAGTTTGAATCAGAGCTTTCTGGGCGCACAGATAGATACTACTAGTTCAGGGTTACACTTGGGTTTAATAAACTGTAGGCTAGGCCTGGAAGGCAATTTTAGATAGCTATAACGTTTTTCAAGATCAGCCTATAAGAACTAAAAATATATGTTTTTTTGGTGGAGTGAAAATTAACTAGTTAATTGGCGGCAAATGTTTGAAGCAATTGCGCAGCCATCTTCTCTACTAAAACCTTTTCAGTCTACTGTCTTTGATTAATGAGCCTATAGCCTAGGCTACGGTCTTTGATGCTATAGCCTAAACAGTTTGGCCCGATGTTAAATTAATTTTATAAAACATGTACAAATGTACAAAAAATAATAACACTTGTAGGCTAGCCTCATAGCGCGAATGTCATACTCACGGTGTGTTTCCGATAAGCCGATGTTTTATCAGTGGAATAAATCGATGGGATTGCATCAAGAGTTAATATTAACCTCGTGGTGAAACCGAGATCAAGTTTTGTGAAGCACTCTTCTGTAAAGTGGTCGCCACATAAACGGGAAACATCTGAAATGTGCTCTCCCGGGTTGCTTCCATTGATAAACTGTAGCCACCGTTGGCGTCTCTGCGGCTCCTCTGGTAAACTGTAATGAATAATTGCGTCCGATTGATTGGCGCATCCTCTAACAATGCATTTATGGATTTCCATTGCGTTCTTCTCTTTAGCCAGTTATTTTCTAATCAAACTGAGTCACAACTTGATGTACGTTTTAGCTACAAATGTGGTGTCGTCGCCGAGGTGTGACAGCTGCGTTTGCACACACTTACCCGGACTACCAGTATCTTTGTTATTGCTGTCTGCTAGCAGTTAGCACTGTGGCTAAGCTATCTACAGTGTAGACTAACTAATTTATATTCGCACGTTGACTTTCCACTTTCTCTCTATCTGGCTATGAAGTTCGAACAGTGGTGAATTCAGAAATATCTATGGATATGTGTAAATTCAACCACAATCATATTTTCCAGCTACCAAAATGTTATAATTTATCATGGATTGCTAAAATAGCTAGCAGGTTGTTACTTCTTCTGTTTTATCATCAGAAAATGTGCACTATCGCCACCTACTATAGTGGAGTGTTTCTGCTGAACGAGCATTTAACCTAGGCTATATTATTTTCATTCGAATGGATAATATAAAATATAAAATGTATATTTAACCGATAGGTTTTATTATTCTAAACACTTAACCAGTTCCAGCATATGAAAATGTTAAAATATTAGTCAATACGTTCCATATGTTTCCACTGTGTCTGTGGTCCATTCACATTCCCAAGTAAGTTAGCCCCTTCTACATTTACAAAGATATATGAATACATGATTTGTGTAATGGTTTGGTGTGTTTGATTTAAACGTGTAATATTGTTGCCTTCCGAAACTGAAATGATAAAGAAAGAGTAACTAGCTAGCATGGTGTATTGCTGTTTCACATGTGTAAATAAAGCTTTTTCATTTTGGATGAAATGTTTTGCGCATGCGTTAACCGGTGCACAAGTGGTGAATGGGTTTTCCGTGAATTCTGCCGGGAGAAATTGGCCCGCTTTTCTTTCTCAGTATTGTTCATACAGCAGTAAGCGCCACCAAATCACCACGGGACGAAGAGAAGATCTGAGCTGTAAAGAATATGCCCAAGAATAAAGGTAAAGTGTTAGAAGTGCCGTCTATTCCCGGAACGTGTCCCGCAGTCTCTGACTTCTTCAGTCTCTACACGCTGTGAAAACGTGACACGGTTGAATCGCTAGTAACATAATGACTAACGGTAACCACCAGCTTCGAAGCGTGTATTTTCACAAATCTAGGTACGTACAAACTAGGTAAGTTAAGAGCAGCCAGCTTGCTGTATTGTTCTGACGTTACATTGTACTGCTAAGGGCGCACTATTGTCGTCTAACTAGCTGGCTTGCTAGCCTCACGATGCTAACACTGACATTTTAATGGCAGTTAACGTTATTTACTCAACGAACCCATTCAAACCGCACTCAGCTAGCTACATTTGCCTGAAGGATTTTAGCAAGAAGGTTTCACGTACTGACTGTAGTTGGCCATATGGCATATCTGCCCTCTATTCCTGTAAAACATTTTCACATGTTGCTATAACACATCGTGCTCCTCCTGTAGTTGGCCTCCCGAGTGGTGCAGCAGTCTAAGGCACTGCATCTCAGTGCAAGAGGCGTCACTATCGGGTCTGGTTCGAATCCCGGCTGTACCTGGATTCGTAAATAAGAATTTGTTCTTAACTGACTTGCCTAGTTAAATAAAGGTTAATTAAAAGTTGGTGGTGTGGGGTTGACATTGAAACACTATAATCATCCCCAAATAATACAGTATACAGCTAGCTATTGGGTGTGGAAACTCAAAACCTTTACCATACATAGCTAGCTACAGTAGTTAAATACACAGTCTAGGTGAAAGTGTCTGCTAAATGACTAAAATGTGAGTGGTCTGTATGACTGAAATTATTTCTCTGTCCTCTCCAGGTAAGGGAGGAAAGAATCGTCGACGTGGAAAAAATGAGAACGAGTCAGAGAAGAGAGAGCTGGTGTTCAAAGAGGACGGGCAGGGTGAGTGGAGGACATGCAGGGTGAGTGGAGAGTGTAGGGGACTGCCAGGGCTTGTGTGGGTGTACGCTTTTGCTCCAGGCGAATGGCAACATGGCTGAATCAAGTCTTTGTTGAAGACTATAATTGGTTGACTAGTTGGTGTGTTGCTGCTTTGGCTGGAGCAGAAGCCTGCACGCACACCAGTTCTAGAATAGGAACTGCCAGTCTCTCCCCTGTGTGGAATACCTCAACTGCTCCTAACAATGCTCTAGAATGTGCAGCTCCCTTTTTCCCAAGTTTCTGGAATGCAGATAAAAATGCAGCCCTGTTTTTAGAGCAGACATGTGTTGTATTGAGGGTGTCGGTATACAAGCATAATGATCAACATGGCTCTACTCAGTGGGAGCAATGTAACCCTCTCCCCTGTGCTGTAGAGTACACTCAGGTGTTCCCAACTCCTGTGATGTTGTGTATGTTAAGTCGTTCTCTCTTTCCTGTAGAATATGCCCAGGTGATTAAGATGTTGGGTAATGGGAGGTTGGAAGCCATGTGTTTTGATGGAGTTAAGCGGCTCTGCCACATCCGAGGAAAACTACGGAAAAAGGTAGGAACACACACACGCCCATCATATTGACACACAAGGGGGAACCCTGAATGATGCAGACTCAACTTTTCATATTTTCTTTCACTATGGACTGTCAACCGCGACACAGCATGGGCTGCAGTTGTGTGTTAACCAATTCTTTTAGATTGTTATCCATTCATCTGATTTAAGTCCTTGTAAAAGCATTCTTATTTTGTTTTTCTTTCAGGTGTGGATTAACACGTCAGATATCATTCTGGTGGGACTGAGAGATTACCAGGTGAGATGACCAGCACGTTTACGACTGCTGCTGCTGTTGGGGGTGACTGTGCATTTGGTTGTCACTTAGGGCTGGGCGATTATATAGAATTAATTAGATGAATTCAAATGTATGTTTTAGAGCAAAATGCCTGTGTTGCAAAAATCAAGTTTTGTTTTTATGAGCGTTTATGTCCACTTGTTGTCTTTTTGGTCTCCTCTCCTTTGCTCTTTCTGTGCCTGTGTACATTCCAACTCATACACCAAGTCCCTGCCACTCACAACAACAGATGAAAAATCACTTCTTCCTCTGACAAAAAGCTGTTTGCATTTGACAGAATCGGTCCTATGGACACTGAAAGCCACGGAGACATTATTTGAGTGTAGTAGATGACAACTAAACCTTTCTAACGATACCCTTTTATCTCTCAACTCATAAAATGTACAGAGAGTAGACTCTACTAAAACAGGAGTAGCCTATCAAGGAACATTGTTTATGGAAAAGAAATGCTCCGTTTCTGTGCAACGTGCCGCTAGCAGAATCTTTGCCACCGACTGTGCTAGATGTCTAGTTGTTTTAAATGTGCAATGAGAATAAAAATACGCATTTCTATCAGGAATTGGCAACTCATTCTGAGAAGTAAGCATCTTATCCAGGTAGGCTACAAATTGGACAGGCTAGCATGCTGTTCAAACAGTTGGAGACAGACAGGAGGGTGTGTTCATAGGAGTTCTACCTTGTTAGCTAGCAAACAGATCCAAGTTGGCTAGACTTGAAATGTAAAGGTTATCTGACTACTCATTAGCATGTGGGCTTGAGAGATTGTTTAGTAGACCTGTGTTACACAGGAGGTTGGTGGGACCTTCATTGGGGAGAACGTGCTCGTGGTGATGGCTGTAGGGGAAATAGTGTAATGGCATCAAATACATAAAACACATGGTTTCCAGGGGTTTGATGGCATTCCATACGCTCCATTCCAGCCATTATTATGAGTCGTCCTCCCCTGTGCTGTGTTCATTTTCTATTGTGCCTGCTACAGGAAGTTGGTTGTTTTATTAGTGGGGATGGGCATGGTTCTGGTTCAATTTGTAACAAAAGGGCATTTTCATAGTTGAAAGCCAGATCAGTGATTATTGCAAAAAAAAGCTGGTTAAACTATTTGGATTAAATAATGACATTATTAGTTGGTCTTGTGGTTGTGGAAGGCTTCTATTTAGCCTAGGTATACTTACACACTCCCCAAATTCATTACATTATTGCTGACTGTTTTGAAATGCAGTTTATTGACCTTTTAATTGTACAACAACGCTTATTCAGAGAACATGTAAAAAATCAATATATAAATTGGAAATTGCCCATAAGTTTGGAAAAAATAAAGATGGTTTTTAGGCCATATCTCTCAGACCCATTGTCACTGTATCATAAAAACAGGTTTGAGTTTAGTTTTTTTTTCTCCCCCTATAGGACAACAAAGCTGATGTGATCCTAAAGTACAATGCAGACGAGGCCAGGAGTCTGAAGGCCTATGGAGAATTGCCGGAGCACGGTGAGTACTATGAAGAGGAGCTGTCCCTATGGTAACAGCTAATGGGATTGGAATAGTGGTCATGTAGGAGAAGAGATGAGGAAAGAAAGCTAGAAATTATTGAAACACAGCCCATGATGACTACCGCTGGCCCAATGATTGGTTTTGTAGATATTAAATTCATGGGTTGTTTTGTTTGCACATCCTTGTTGTCTCTGACTCCTCCTCTTCCTTTCTCCTCCCCTCTCAGCCAAGATCAACGAGACGGATACCTTCGGTCCCGGGGATGATGAAGACATCCAGTTTGACGACATCGGAGATGATGACGAGGACATTGATGATGTACGTGCTCAATTAGTATCTTTTATTGCTTTCTGTAGGTTGGAACTGTTGCAATGACAGGATTAACCATCTGGTGACCCTCCATCTGTATCTCTCTCCCCTCCCTGCCCCCTCTCTACCCACCACCTCTCTTCTGTCCTCTTGCCCCCTACCCACCTCCTCTTCTGTCCTCATTATCCTCCAGATCTAAGGACCTTCTAGGGGAAGGTGTGATTTTTACCCTCCGCACAGGACTTCGATCCTTTTTTTACCGGAATCACTGTACCCTCTGCCCACATTTGTGGCTGTGTTAACTAGTGACGACCCCGCCCTCAACATATTTCAAGGAGGTTCAGCCCTCCCACTAACTCATTGATAACATGACTGCAGCTGCTCTCAATTTCTTGAGGTGTCGTTTTAATGTATTTATATCGATTTCATGCTGAGTGGAATTTAGTTACAAGTACAGAATCTAGATTCACAATAAAAAGATTAACCATTTTATGTTTTGTCCTGCGTTCTGGTATCGTAGTTGATAGTTAGCAACGATCTTTATATTAGTTAGGATTAAATATGTTTATTGATTACGAAACACTGATTTCTCCTGAAGATGCCTCTATCCTTTGGAGTGTTTCTTTAATTCTAAATCGCATTCCGATTATGCCATATTGCAGTTAGAGAATGGTTTGTTTCTATTGATCAATGCCAAAAGGAGGCTACATATCCCCACCTTCTGTTTTTCAACAGTCTGTATTTTTCTTTTGTTTCCCCATGTGTATTTTGTCTGTTGGTTTTATGTTTTGATCAACTACCGGAGGGGTGTGTCACAAAGCATCACTCAGTTCAAGGAAGTTAGGCCCACCTTTGAAAAACACTCAGATATAGCTACTACTTTTGATTTATTTCCTAAAATAGTCTAGAAAATGTGATATTTGTCAATTATACCAATGTCCAGTTCCAGTTATTTCAGAATATTTAGGAATATTAATTGGCTGTTTACTTGTTCCTGCTTTGACACCCCCCTGGCTGTGGTTTAGAGACCCGCCGAGTTCTGTCAGGAAATGGCTACCTCCTAACTAGCCTGGTGGTCCAGTCTCTTGCTGCTGGAGCCAATTCCTCTGTTCCTTCACTGTCATGCCAAAGATGTCATGTAAGGCTTGGCATCTACAGAGGAGTTGGCTTCAGCTCATACACAATGGGACCTGGCTAGCTAAATATCACTGAACTGTGTCTTTCTTTAACACCATAGACCGCGCTTGAGCTACTATTATGTAATAAGGCTGATTTTTATAGGGATTTCCAATAAAGAACTTAGTTCCATGGACTTGACATGTTTTTGACGTTACAATTTACACAGCTCCTTTCTTCCCTGAGAAAGACTGTAGCCTGTGCTTGTATGTATCAACCACTAGGTGGTGCCACTGAGCTACAGCTAAACCTCATCCACAGGGTTGGTGGTGGTGAGAATTAATAACATTATACATTGAAGACTTTGTAACTCCAGTAATACAAAGCTGTTGTAATACTATTTTTTTTTTTTTTGCATCGAATGTTATTGGTCTTTATGTTTGTGTGTAAATCAACGTCGGAGTGAGGATGACGCAGCAGGGAAGGAGATGGACATACCCTTTACACATTACTGACCCAAACCGAGTGGAGCTGTACTGGGCCGGTGGCCTGGAATCTGATTCGATCTCATATTATCACTGCTTCTGAAATGTAGCCTGAACAGACCCTTTTATAAGAAGGGCAGACGTCTTGTTTCTATATCCAGGGCAGCGTATAGGTTAGTTCCTTTAGAAGATACAGTATCTGACAGGCGCATGTGTGAACTGTTATTTGGCCGCTGTGCAGCGTAATACACCCCCCACGAGGCCCAGTGTTATCAGCTCTGGTGCAGCTCATTCTCTACGCGCTCACAGTAGCCAACCTTATTAAAATGTGTGCGTTCTCATTAGCCTAAATAATGTGCCTATAAACGTTCACTAGGGAGAGGGGGATGAGAGATATCTGTCCTGCCATGGTGTAACTGCTGTGAAATAGGTACAGCGTTTCAATCAGTGACGTCACTCGCTCGAGACCTTGAAGTAGTTGTTTCCTTTGCAGGCGAGGCTTTTGTGGGGCGATGGGTAACGATGTTTCGTGGGAGGCAGTTAATGTATGCAGAGGGGCCCTGGTTCGAGTCCAAGTAGGGATGGAAGCAACACTTACATTGGTGCCGGATTTCTGCGTGAAACGGAAGTCTGAAAGAGGCTGTAAATTGCATTTGAATGAATCCCACCCCAGAAACTGTCTTCAGGAATTATAGTGCTTTCTTGTCATTCCATTCAGTGTGCCGCCAGCCTATACCAGCCAGCCTGTGTAATGTAATAATACATCAATTGTCAAGTATAAACACACACATCTAGTGCATTGTTAATGTTTCGTTTTGAGCACGTTTTGGCAACAATCAAAAGGCTCCATGAATATTTTCATGGAGCCAAACTGCAGCAACAGCTGTTCCAGATATAACCATGCATGTGGCCCCTAGTTGCCTCTAGCCCTACTCTGGAAAGCCTTTGTGCCGTCAAGATTCTATCTTGGCAATGGGTTTCAAACCTTTTATGCTCCCCATTATGGGAGTACTTTCCCCCAACATCTTTATCATAGACCCCGCTGCTGATTTGACTATTGGTTGCTGTTATTCACTGTTCCCTCTGCGCTGATTTTAGTCTATGAATTATCTGCGTGTTCTGCGTGTGTGAAAGAGACATGTGAGAGAGAGAGACCACTGAATCGACATGCGTGCACTCTTTGACGTAAATAATGACGTAATTTAGAGCCCTCTGGCACGTATGTTGGTATGTGACTTAAACCAGGCATATATGGATTAAACTGTCTCATTAGAAAGAGTACTTTTTTATTTTAAATGGGCAAATTTATCAGATGGATTGACTTTGATTCCTTTCGAAGACACTCGAAAACGTTCATTTCTCCCGTTGGTTTCTCTCACTCGCTCTCTTTCTCTCTGTTTCTCTTTCTCTCTGTTTCTCTCTCTCTCTTCCTGGCATCACTCCACTCTGTTTTTCTGGTATTTCTCTCTCGGTTCTGCCGCAGTCGTGTTCAGGCTGGTTTGATTTGTTGCTGCTGTTTTGCGAAGGCCGGCGCGAATCAGGAGTCAGACACACAGGGACAGGAGTGGTGGGAACAGAGATGACCACAGTCAAACCAGGCGCTGGGCACCAGGTGACAGGTGAGATGATGATGATGATGATGCGCTCAGGATTTACTGGCGGTTGTTTTGATTGGATGATGGTACTAGGCTTGGGATAACGATATTGTTAGGGGATTGTGTTTTTTGCTCTATTCAATTGTTCTTCTTTTGCTTAAATGAAATATTTCGGTATTGATTAATGAACGGGCATGTTTGTAATTATAGGGAATGTTACTATAACTCATCTGACTCAGTGAGTGTTAGCAGATTTATTTATTGATGTTAAAATGTGCCTTATCTCTCAAGATGAAGAAAACATTTTATTTAACATAAGCTGTGTTTATACCAATGGGGCAGATCTGACTGCATATATTTACATAAATGTACATATCCTATGACAGTAAAGAACACTAGCTTCTTGCTGTGTGCATATAGCGTGTATATACACTGAGTCTAAACAACATTAAGAACACCTTCCTAATATTGAGTTGCACCCCCTCTAGTTGACTCCAATGCTTCCCACAGTTGTGTCAAGTTGGCTGGATGTCCTTTGGGTGGTGGGCCATTCTTGATACACACGGGAAACTGTTGAACGTGAAAATCCCAGCAGCGTTGCAGTTGTTGGCACAAACCGGTGTGCCTGGCATCTACCACCATACCCCGTTCAAAGGCACTTACATTTTTGGTCTTGCCCATTCACCCTCAATGGCACACATACACAATCCATGTCTCAGTTCTCTCAAGGCTTAAAAATCTTTCTTTGACCTGTCTCCTCCCCTTCATCTACACTGATTGAAGTGGATTTAACAAGTGAAATCAATCAGGGATCATAGCTTTCACTTTGATTCACCTGGTCAGTCTATGTCATGGAAAGAACAGGTGTTCTTAATGTTTTGTACACTCAGTGTATTGTGTGTGTGTTTGGTTTTACTATCCTTGTGGGGACCAGAAGTCCTCACAAGGATAGTAAAACAACAACATTTTTCCACAAAGAAAAAGTTTAAATCAAATCAAATCAAACTTTATTTGATACATGCGTCGAATACAAGTGTAGACCATACCGTGAAATGCGTACTTACAAGCCCTTAACCAACAGTGCAGTTCAAGAAGAGTTAATAAAATATTTACCAAATAAACTAAAGTAAAAAGTTCCTCTCCATAGATAATAAACAGCGTGTACCAGCAGTGTACAAAACAAATGGTCAATGTAAATAGTCCAGTGGCCATTTGATTAGTTGTTTAGCAGTCTTATGTCTTGGGGGTAGAAGCTATGGTTAGGGGTTAGGATTAGGGTTAAGAGTTTTGGGTTAGGGTTTGGGGTTAGGATTAGGGTTAAGAGTTTTGGGTAGGTTAGGGTTAGGGTTAAGAGTTTTGGATCGGGTTTGGGGTTAGGAATAGGGTTAAGAGTTTGGGGTAGGGTTAGGATTAAGGTTAAGAGTTTTGGGTCAGGGTTAGGGGTTAGAGTTTTGAATTAGGGTTAGGGGTTAGAGTTTTGGGTTAGGGGTTAGAGTTTTGGGTTAGGGTTAGGGGTTTGAGTTTTGGGTTAGGGGTTATAGTTTTGGGTTAGGGTTAGGGGTTAGGGAAAATAGGATTTTAAATGAAAATCAATTATACCACAAGGATAGTAAAACAAATGTGTGTCTGCTGCTCCTCGTTGTTGTGCTGTTTCTGTCTATTGACAGTCTGTCAGAAAGACAGCCATAAACCACACAATACCCTGCCCACTGTCCTCTAGCTAAATGGAGGGATGACCACCAGGTCACTTGGACGATGTATGTCTCTCCCCCTCACATACAGACTGTGTCAGGTGTCATCTAGGCCGGGGATATGGTGTCTGACCGACCGTAAATCAAACATTGAAATAGAATTCTATGGAATCGAACCTGCGTGTGTCAAGATTGACTGTGTGAGCCCACTGTGCTAAAGTTTAATGTTCAGTTCTGGCAGCTCTGTGTGACTGACTCTACCCTCCAATCAGCAGTCATGACCTCGCCCATCATCACTGGGACAAGACCACTCACCAATGGGCATGCGTCCCCTTCTCGTCTGTCGTCCAATCACAACAGCCCAGCAGGTAAACGTATTTTATTTATCTTCCATTGTATCTGTATGGGCCAGATACATTAACTAGATTAAGTTTACTCCTGGACCAAAAAGCATGTATGTGCTTAATCTGGGTTTGAGTAGCTTTCTCCAAGACGGGCTGAATATCTACTATAGATCCAGTTTGTTGTTAATTTAATGCATCTTAGTACTGTTGCAAGCAGCAGTATACTTCAACCTCTCCAATGTTTTTCTAGCAGTATGAAACACGTGATGTGCTGTGAGTTTCTCTTCTGTTCGTAATTGCCCTCTATATGCTCACTGACTGTCTCTCTTCTCTCTTCTTCGTGTGTGTAAGGGTCACCGCGGATGGACAGAGTGCAGCTAGTGAGAGGAAGGAGAGAGGAGAGAGAGAAGAGTCAGGGTATGAATCACTGCTTCCAACTAAACTGACTGGATGGCTCTGTCATCTGTCATTGTGACAAACACACAACACACCATGTTTGTTTTACAATCCTTGTGAGGACCAAACAATTGATTCCCATTCAAAATCCTTTTTTCCCTAACCCCTAAAACTAAACTAAACCCTAACCCTAAACCAGTGGCGGTGCGTGGATAAAATCACAGGGAAGCCAAGCCCCCCCATAATATATATTACAACCTATGTGTTATGATAATTGTGTTGCTTGCTCTATAACCTGGTAGTTCATATGCCTTGTGGCAGTATAAATTCTACGAAACCTTTGTTTAATCAGAAAACCGGAGAGCAGCCTCTGTCCGGTGAAGTTCACAAAGCATATTGAATGTAACAAACAGTTACATGAACTACAGCCTGGTCAAGCAAGTTAATGTTTCTGCCATTTTAGGACCACTAAACAACTATTGATTTAGAACACCAGAGAGTTACCGCAAGTCACAAAGACAACAGGAGCTGCATCCACTATTCCAGCATCATTTCAAGTTCAACATTTAAACATCATCAAATTACCTCTGCGTAGTCTAATACAGTAACAACTAAAAGACACCAAAAACAACTAGCTAGTCACCTGGGGACAACAACACAACGAGACGCAACAATTCAAGTTGATTCTGTCAATAACGTGTGCTCTCAATGTGATTTGATATGTGTGATGCCAATATCCAAGCTGGCCTCCCTTGACACTTTTTGTTGGTGCGCCAGGACCATTCACAGTTGAGCTCGCTCAGTTTAGCTCAAAGCTGATTGGCTATTATTTTATACTTTTTTTTGTTGAGGCCAAATGCTCGCTCGCTGCCCTTGCATTCGATGCTACCAGTGGGCAACAATGTCATACTTTTTATTTTTTGTAAAATATCTAATATCTATATATTTTTTTCTTTCTTTAACAATGTCATACTTGTTTGGACCAGACAGCATCAGATAGATGGCCTACACTGTTTTGCTCGCTCAGATGCTTTCTCCTGTGAGATACATTCAGCCTCTTGCTGAAACACAGAGGGAATAAAGAGAAAGATTTAGTTTTTTCTTGGTCAATTTTTTGGGGAAGCCCGGCTTCCCTTGGCAACCATGAATACATGCCACTGCCCTAAACCTAACCCCTAAGCCAAATTCTAACCCTAAACCTAACCCCTAATCTTAAAAAAAAAGAGTTTTCCTTGTGCGGACAGGCGAAATGTCCCCGCTTGTCTGAATGTTTGTTGTTTTACTATCCTTGTGATGACTTCTGGTCCCCACAAGGATAGTAAAACAACAACCATTCAGACAACCGTGTGTGTGTGTGTGTGTGTGTGTGTCTGTGTGTGTGTGTAGACCTAGAGGAGTTTCTGCGTGATAAAGAGCAGCGTGTACGGCAGCAGCTGGAGCGTTGTGCAGACGAACGAGGGAGGAGGATGGAAGAGCAGAAAAGAAGGGAGGAGGAGAGGAGGGCTGCAGTGGAGGAGAGGAGACGACAGCAGGACGAGGAGGAGAAGGTCAGAGGTCAAACTACTATGCTCCCTCCATAGAGTTAGGAATTTGAATACTAGAATGGACAGGAAAATTCTTTTGACAGTATAAAAGGTCAGAAGTTTTGGTCAGGGAGTTGGTCAGCCAGTGCTGTGATGAGTGTAAAACAATGAATGTGAAGATTGGCTAGCAAACAAACATACTGTGCAGGTAGTCAGCTTTTGTGGAATGATTCCATACATTTTTCACTTTAACTGCCAATATGCCAACATCCCATTCAAACAATTCAGTCAATCCACGGCCGTAATCTGGCTGAAACCAGCTGATAGGACAGACAAGTTGTAAATACAACTGATACTGTATCATAATATAACACACAGCTTTCCAAGAAAACAAACAAGGAGACATTTATGGTGTGTTAACATGTATTTTAGAGGCTATTTATACAGAACAAGCCTGTATAAACTGTATTTATAATTATATAACAATATTTTAGATTGACAAAAATTATATGACATAATTGCAGATATATCACATGCCTTACTGACATTTTTCTGCATAAGTAAAATCAGGAAATGAATCACTTATGATTTCTCCCAAAATAGCTGCCATCATCATATCATTCTGGAACTTTCAGGGATTATGTCAAAGCCCCTCTAGTAATTTAACAGGATCTCTATGGTTCTCTTTTGCTCCCTCTGTCTCTCTTCTTGTCCTTTCCTCAAACACTCCTTCCACCTCCATCACTATTTTACCCCCCACCCTATTTACCTTCATCTAGTTACCCACTCACTCTCTCACTCTCTCACTCTCTCACTCGCTCTCTCTCTCTTTCTCTCTCCCTCTCTCTCTCTCCCTCTCTCCCTCTCCCTCCCTCTCTCTCTCTCTCTGCTTTGGGTTGAGTATGGTCTGCCTGTTGGGTAAGTTTAGATGTGCTTCAAAAGTTAGCCGTTGGTGAACATCTCAACTGATGATTTGAAATTCAACGGTGGACATTTTGTATTCCGTCTAAGCCAGGGCTGTGCTTTATGTTAACGACTTAATGATTGGGCGGTCTCTGGGGCTGCATCATGACATCATCGCTAGTGTATCATATGTCATTTCCTGGAATTAGACAGTACATGTTGCATATATCTGTCATCACACACATTTCCCTTACAGAAAAAAAGGGTTTTTGGAACACTTCACATGTTCACATGTGAAATTCAAGTGATTTTCAAGACACACATAGACAGAAATACATACACACACACAAATAAATTCACATACACACACACAAATACACACACACAGGGTGTACAGTACCTGCAGTTTCCAGTGTGGGTCTAGAAGAGGATCTAGATATGAACAGTAGGACCAGCTAGATTACCGTTTCCTAATAGGATGTGATAGAATGGATACAGTGGGGAAAAAAAGTATTTAGTCAGCCACCAATTGTGCAAGTTCTCTCACTTAAAAAGATGAGAGAGGCCTGTAATTTTCATCATAGGTACACTTCAACTATGACAGACAAAATGAGGAAAAAAAATCCAGAAAATCACATTGTAGGATTTTT
>QNTS01001331.1:92457-122721 GCA_003317085.1 Hucho hucho
CAACACAGCATGGTAGCAACACAACATGACAACAACATGGCAGCAACACATGACAACACAGCATGGTAGCAACACAACATGACAACAACATGGTAGCAACACATGACAACACAGCATGGTAGCAACACAACATGACAACAACATGGCAGCAACACATGACAACACAGCATGGTAGCAACACAACATAACAACAACATGGTAGCAACACAACATGGTAGCAACACAACATGACAACAACATAGCATGGTAGCAACACAAAACATAGTATAAACATTATTGGGCACAGACAACAGCACAAAGGGCAAAAGGTAGAGACAACAATACATCACGCAAAGCAGCCACAACTGTCAGTAAGAGTGTCCATGATTGAATGAAGAGATGGAGATAAAACTGTCCAGTTTGAGTGTTTGTTGCAGCTTGTTCCAGTCGCTAGCTGCAGCGAACTGAAAAGAGGAGCGACCCAGGGATGTATGTGCTTTGGGGACCTTTAACAGAATGTGACTGGCAGAACGGGTGTTGTATGTGGAGGATGCGGGCTGCAATAGGTATCTCAGATAGGGGGATGTGAGGCCTAAGAGGGTTTTATAAATAAGCATCAACCAGTGGGTCTTGCGTCAGGTATACAGAGATGACCAGTTTACAGAGGAGTATAGAGTGCAGTGATGTGTCCTATAAGGAGCATTGGTGGAAAATCTGATGGCCGAATGGTAAAGAACATCTAGCGAGAGAGCACACTTACCTGCCGATGTATAAATTATGTCTCCGTAATTT
Source organism: Hucho hucho (assembly GCA_003317085.1). NCBI lineage: Eukaryota > Metazoa > Chordata > Actinopteri > Salmoniformes > Salmonidae > Hucho > Hucho hucho. The sequence goes on from QNTS01001331.1 coordinate 93,229, forward strand.
AGCATGGGTGGGATGGTCATCTGAATCAGGGTTAGTTTGGCAGCTGGGGTGAAAGAGGAGCGATTACAATAGAGGAAACCAAGTCTAGATTTAACCTTAGCCTGCAGCTTTGATATGTGCTGAGAGAAGGACAGTGCACCTAGTCATACTCCCAAGTACTTGTATGAGGTGACTACCTCAAGATCTAAACCCTCAGAGGTAGTAATCACACCGGTGGGGAGAGGAGCATTCTTCTTACCAAACCACATGACCTTTATTTTGGAGGTGTTCAGAACAAGGTTAAGGGCAGAGAAAGCTTGTTGGACACTAAGAAAGCTTTGTTGTCGAGCGTTTACTACAAAATCCGGGGAGGGGCCAGCTGAGTATAAGACTGTATCATCAGCATATAAATGGATGAGAGAGCTTCCTACTCCCTGAGCTATGTTGTTGGTGTAAATTGAGAAGAGTGTGGGGCCTAGGATCGAGCCTTGGGATACTCCCTTGGTGACAGGCAGTGGCTGAGACAGCAGATGTTCTGACTTTATACACTGCACTCTTTGAGAGAGGTAGTGTGCTTCTTGAGGTGTGCTTCTTGTCAGTAACAACCACATCATCAACATTAATGGACATGGGCAGCTGTGAGGAGGAGGGTTTATTCTCCAGGTCTTTAACAGTTTTCCAGAACTTCTTTGGGTTAGACCCATAGAGAGAGAACTGCTCCTTAAAGTAACTAACTTTGGCCTTCCGGATAGCCTGAGTGCACTTATTTCTTATTTGCCTGAACGAGAGCCAGTCAGCCTGAGTGTGAGTGTGCCAAGCCTTTCCTCAAATGGAATTCTTGAGGTGGAGTAACTCAGATAACGGTCGAACCAGGGGCTGAACCTGTTTTTAATTCAAATTCTTTATTCTTTAATGTTTGTTAACATTACCACTGAAAATGTCAAAAAAGAAGGTCTAAGCGTCTTTGACCGAGGGGATCAAGCTGAGTATTGTGTATTTACTGTGTGTGTCTGTGTGTGTGTGTGCAGGCTGAGAGCTGAGGAGGAGCTGAGGAGAGAGCAGGAGGCGCGGGAGCGGCAGGCGAGAGAGGCACAACGAGCAGAGGAGGAGAGAGAGAGACGGGAGGGGGAGAGAGAGAGTCGGGAGGAGGAGAGGAAGAGCAGAGAAGAGGAGGAGAGAAGGACCAAGGAGAGACGCTGGAAAGACATGCAGGATCAGCTGGACCGAGAGGTCAGGGCTCAGGGCTCAGGGCTCAGGGCTTAAACTTCACACCATGAGGCATCACCAGGGGAGAATGACTGCCCCCTCTCATTGAACCACGGGAGTTCAAGGCCAACCGCGGTACTGCAGGCATTGTTAGATGCAAACAGGAACATCCATTCTAGTGAATGGGAAAATGGCAATCCTCGTGGTGAATCTTTGTGTAATTAAAAAACTACATTTGGTACCAATGATTGCTTCTAATACACCATATTTGTGTCCTTGAGCAGATTATTTAAAATTCACACACAAGAAGTTATAACGAAAATGTTGTTGCTTATGGCAGCCTGCAGTACCAACTTGAGTTATTCAATGAGAGGGGGCAGCACTGAGCTAGCCTGCAACGTCACTTCCTTGAGTAGCTTAAACTGCTCATGTTATGTCTCTATGAGACGCCATGTTAACTATTTGGCTTCAATGCGCTATTGAGTCTTTACATAGGAACGAATGGTGTCGCATGATGCGATGGCTTTGTCCATTCATATATACAGTCATTGGGCATCGCTGCTGCATGTGACGAAGATGTTTAGTCACAGATAGTCAATATGTGACCTCTCCAAGGCCATGTTGCCATGTTTCTAGCAGTTTCAGATCTAAGTGGTTTATATACATGGCTCTATCTGCCACATTCTGCTTTTAGCCCTGAAAGGAAACTAGCCTGGTGAGTTCAATCCCTACTTTTACTCTCTGATCCTACATATTATATCTGACCCACAGCTTCCTAAATTCAGGGAATTAATGAATTGTGTGTGTGTGTGTGTGTGTGTGTGTGTGTGTGTGTGTGTGTGTGTGTGTGTGTGTGTGTGTGTGTGTGTGTGTGTGTAGAGAGAGGAGGCATGTCTGCGTGCTCACAGGGAGGCGGAGAGGAAGAGGCAGGAGAGAGAACTGCTGCAGGTACAGGAGGAGCAGGAGAGACTGCAGAGGAAGAAGGTTAACACAGACACACACACACACCTTACCCCCGAATATGCTGCCATTTAAGCTGCTTCCCTAAACTCTTGTGTGTGTGTGTGTGTGTGTGTGTGTGTGTGTGTCTCTGTCCATAGCGGATTGAGGAGATCATGAAGAGGACGCGTAAGAGTGAAACGGACTCCTCATCCTCAGGTATGTACACACACACACAGTAAACACTGGACGGTGCCTCAGAGGCGGGCAGAGCTCCCCCATGTGGTGGACAGGGTTGTATTGTTACTTTGTGTTACTCTTGACTATCAATGCATGCAGGTTTTGAGTTACTAACTATGTGTGTCCAATCCCTCCCCTCTCTCTCAGGTGTATGTGATGTGAACAGGGGCCAGGCAGGGCAGGGCAGGGAGCTGGATCAGGATGAGTCCCCCCTCATCACACTGGGCCCCCTGGAGAGAAAGAGCTGTGGAGGGGACGAGCTGTCTGACGGGGTACAGTCTATGGACGTCAGGTGAGCTGCACACACACACATACACGCATGCATGTGCACGCACAGACAATCCCATGTGTTAACAGGCATATTTATACTGTATCTGTCTCCCCAGCCCGGTGTCCAGGGATGACTTGGGTATCGTTCAGGACTTCTCTCCCGTCAGCGAGGCGTTAAACAGCATGAGTAACGCCCGAACCCTGGAGCACCTCCTGGACCTCACCGCCCTACCAGACACACCCCCCTACCCCAGGCTGCAGCCGGGCAGTGCTGCAGCCCTGGGAGACCTCAACAAGAACCTGCTGATACAGGGTTATAACCCCGCCTCCATAACTAGCTCCTCCCCCAGGTCTGCCCAGCTTCTCCACAGCCTCAGCCCTGACAAACTGGACATCTAGTAACCAGGTAACACACACACACACACACATACTGCATATCACACACACTGTGCAGTTCTGCTCTAATATTCATGATCCTCTTTCTCCAGGGTATTGTATAGGAATATTGGCTGTTGGGTGAAAAGAGAAGCTAGGAGCATCAGGGGGGGCTCTGCTCTCCTCCTTCCTCACCAATACTAGAGAGAGAGACCCTCCCCATGTCTGGCTCCCACCTTATATCTACAACTCAACACATCTACAGCTGAATTCCCCTATGTAAACACACACTGACATGTGCATACACACACACACACACACACACACACACACACACACACACACACACACACACACACACACACACACACGGTTAATACTCTCCCAGTAAAGTAAAGCTTTTTGTCTGTGCCCTGGCTGTATGATATTGTGTATAAAGGTGTGTCAGTGTTTGGAGGCTGATGTAATATGGTTGTGTTATCCTTCTGTAGCATTAATTATGTGGTTAACACTGACCCTGTGACCCTGTAGCATCTTCACTGGAGAACACCTCCTCCTGTATATACTGTATACTGTTACACAGCTGTAACTCTAGGTAGAAGTTGCACCTAACCACAGATCTAGAATCAGATTATTCTAACCCTCAATAACTTTAACCTTTGGACAGATGAAAATGTAATCTGACCCTGTATCAGTGGTTAGGGGCAGCGTCTGCCTACTTGTTGTAACGACTACGTTAGGAGTTTCTATCTGTCAGTGTTTCTAATGGTGGTCGGTTATGATCATCACAGCACCACTGACACGCTGTACTGCTGTTCACCAGGAGTCTACAATCGCTATGTAGAACTCAGCTAGCCAGTCTAAATGTTTGCATCCTGCTACTGGAGAAACCTACTCATCCACAGATGTGGATGATATAGTATAGTAAGACAAAGGTCTGGCCTCAGTTGATATGCTTCTGTCCACCAACTTTAGTGGTGCGTAAAAAACATAGAACACTGGAGCATTTCGTATTATAATCTGAGCAAAAGGAAAAGAAAACTGTGAACAGTCTTGTATTTTTTGCTATTTGCAGGGCTGGGTTTATATTGAAAAGATGTGGCGTGTGTTAGCTGTGGTTTAGTTACTGTCTGGTCTGTAACACAGCTCTGAAAACACTCATCCCTACTCTGTTCTGGAAATACTGCTCTCTTTATCTTGCCTCTGCTCTGAACTGGACTGGACTGTTTATGCTGCAACTCACAGACCTAGCAACTAGCAGTCAACCTACAGCAGGGGTCTCCAACTTTGGAGCTACTGGGTGGTCCTGGAGCTATTGGGTGTGCAGGCTTTCGTTCCAGCCCTACCGTAACACCCCTGAGTCCACTAATCATGGTCCAGACTGAAGATGGTGATTAGGGCAGGGCTGGAACAAAAGCCTGCACATTCAGTTAGTGAACCCTGTCCTACAGTATTTCATCAGTCTGTGTAATCACTCAGTCAGTCAACAGCTATATTCACTATGACTGTGGCTTTACCTCATGGAGATCTATCTCACTACAGAGGACACTTTACAGTCTGCTGTCTACTACTGCTGGGAATTCTACCAATCATACATGCTTCCTGTACTGTAACGGTCTTGTACCGGTCTTACTGTTACAGTTGCCTATGCTTTGCTCTCATGGCAGGTGTAGGTCAGCATGTGTGCTCCCTCCCCTCACAGTCAATCTCTGTTTCAGATCCCCCTGAAGGGTACTGTGAGGTATCAACCACTCCTCATGACCCAGCTAACCCTGTGAAGGGATGGCCACTGACTAGTGTCTATAATGGCTCTAATAATGATGCTGTATCTCAATTACTGGACTAGAGTAGGTAAAGGCCTGGAATGTCTGTTTATCTTTGCTGTATTCATTGCGCTTGACTCTTGATTTAGTTGCCATGTCTGTCCGTCTATCAGCCAGTCCATCCATCTCTCTTCCTCTCTCTTTCTGTGCTCGTTCATAATCTAATGCTTTCTTTGTATCCCAAGGGTAAATGGAGTAAACTTAAGACTTAAGGTCAGAATGTTATTAAATAAAAATCACTTAACACTGTCACTGCAGCTTGGTGGAATATATAACTGTAGATGTGGTGCATGGATCTAACTGCTGAAAAACAACAATAAAACGTCATCAAGCCATGTCTGTGACTTTGTTTATAAACACCTAGCACAAACAGCATACTCCCTTTGCCCTCAAAGCAACCTCAATTCGTTGGGGCATGGACTCTACAAGGTGTTCGAAGGGCGTTCCACAAGGATGCTGGCTATGTTGCCTCCAATGCTTCCCACAGTTGTGTCAATCAATCAATCACATTTATTCATTTTTCCATTGTTTTTGTCTTGTTTTACACACCTGGTTTCAATCCCACAATTACTTGTTCATTATTTAACCCTCTGTTCCCCCATGTTTGTTTGTGAGTGATTGTTTTATTGTATTGAGGTCTGTATTTGTGGGCTTGGATAATTTTGACGTTTGTTATAATATTGAGTAAAATTTGCTATATTTACTCATATCTGCTGTCCTGCGCCTGACTCCTCCACACCAGCAAAACACAGATGCATTACAAGGAACCTAGGAAGAAACCTAGAGAGGAACCAGGCTCTGAGGGGTGGCCAGTCCTCTTCTGGCTGTGCCGGGTGGAGATTATAACAGTACATGGCCAAGATGTTCTAGTGTTCATAGATGACCAGCAGGCTCAAATAAAAATAATCACAGTGGTTGTAGAGGGTGCAACAGGTCAGCACCTCAGGAGTAAATGTCAGTTGGCTTTTCATAGAGAGAGAGAGAGAGAGTCAAAAACAGCAGGTCCGGGACAAGGTAGCACGTCCGGTGAACAGGTCAGGGTTCCATAGCCGCAGGCAGAACAGTTAAAACTGGAGCAGCAGCACGACCAGCACGAGTTGGCTGGATGTCCTTTGGGTGGTGGACCATTCTTGACACACACAGGAAACTGTTGAGTATGAAAAACCTAGCAGCTTTGCAGTTCTTGACAAACCAGTGCGCCTGGCACCTACTACCATGCCCCGTTCAAAGGCACTTACATCGTTTGTCTTGCCCATTCACCCTCTGAATGGCATTCATACACAAGGCTTAAAAATCTTTCTTTGACCTGTTTCCTCCCCTTTATCTACACTGACTGAAGTGGATTTAATAAATTACATCAATAAGCTAGGGATCATAGTTTCACCTGGATTCACCTGGTCATGGAAAGAGCAGCTGTTCTTAATGTTTTATATCCTCAGTCTTGTGAAAAATACTTGTGTATTCTACAGTGAGTTTTGTTTCGAAATGAATTGTAGGGGACACATCTAGTTCAGAGGCGCTATGAGAAAACAACAAGATTATATAACTAACCCCCTTCGTCTGTGACTCAAGCGTCCACACGGTGGCGCTATCCTTATTGTGTGTTTCCGGGTCAAAGGCAGTTTATTCTGTTTTGCGAGGCGAAGACCGTCAACTGTACAACTTCCTGAATGCAGACAATACAAGACAAACATCCTTCATATGAAATATATTTGATCGCCATTACTTACTAGCTAAAATCGTGTGTGCGAGACTGGTGTTTTGGTTTACGTATCCTCTAGTTTTGGTAGGAAGGTGCGCTGGGGTAAGTGCCATGCTGCTAGCTAGTTAGCTACGACATAGCCGATTAAACCCAACGATATACGACCGACTTCTGTCGCCGAGTTGAAGTGTTGGCTAGCAACGACAATTAGTTAAACACACACATGTTAAGATATGTCGGTTAATCTTGTGTAAATCACTGCTATTTATTTGACTGTTAGCTACGTTTACTAGTATTGTTTGGTAATAACTAACATTAGTTCAACATTTCGTCGTTTTGAGCTGATCATAGTCCCCAGTCTGTGGTTTCTTCCTGACGAGGGGTTTTTGCATGGCCTAGCTAGCATACATAACGTTTAGTTCTCAATGTTATTCTACTACTGTACATTTCAATCCCTTTGGTTTCCAAGTTAAACAACATAGTATTTATGGTTACAGTCCTAGGATGTTGCTGAATAATCTGAAATGTATATTGCTATATGTTCTGGACAGACATTGCTTGTTCTGATATTTCTTAATTTCTTTCTTTACGTTTTGGGGATTTGTGTGTATTGTTTTACGTTGTTAGGTATATGCACTGTTGGAGCTAGAAACAAGCATTTGGCTGCACCTGTGAAAATATGTGTAGGTGACGTAAAAAAGTACAAAATCTTATTGATGCTTATTGTATGGCGTCACGGCAAGGGAACTGTGTATTGTGGTGGTATTTTACTCATGCCTACTCTTTCTCTCTGTCCACTGATCTCTCAAGGTAAAGAGAATGTTGAGGCCACGTTCACGATCGCCCCACTTTTCTCACAGGTAAATATCGTGCACACTTCATTTGACATGCTAGTCCAGTGTGTGGGTCCGTGAGATTACTTTAGAATGTTGCCTCATCACAGCACGCTGTATGAAATGTGCTTTTCAATTGAAATGTTTTCTCCTTTTTTTTTTTTGTTATTGTAGAGTTAGCCCGCAGAGGCAGGATGGTCGGAGGTTCCCCTGGGACGACCCAGACTTCAACCCCCAGCAGGTGCTGGCTGACCTGGGCAGGCTGCCTGGGGAGGATCAGTGGGTTCGCTTCATGGACGAGATCCACCCAGATGGTCCAGAGGGCCACAGAAGACCTATGTCCCCAGGCCTCCACAGGCTTGACCACCTCCCCCCGGAGGATTCCCACCATCGCAGAACCCCACCGGCACCTCGCGAGCTGGGCTACGTCGAGCGCAGAAGGCTCTCCCCCCATGATGGAGGAGGGGGTGGCAGGGGAAAAGGAAGCGGGAGCGAAGGGCTGCCCCACTCTCCTCAGAGGCTACCCAGAGAGAAGCTGCCATCACTGGCCCCGCAGCACCCTCACTACAATCCTGACCACCACCAGATAGTGTCCTCTGCAGGCTGGAGAAGAGAAGAGCAGGACCAGAGCCAGGGGAGGTCCAGGGACCGCAGCCCCAGGGAGAGGGTTCAGGGTGGGGGGGAGAGGAGGGGAGGAGATTTTCCAGGTCCCTATGGAGACCGGAGCAGAGACGACATGCATAGAGAGAGGAGCACCATCTCTGACCGGAACCGGAGGGAAGCTGATGAAGTGGTGCATCCTGGGTAAATTTGAGCAGTGTTCCGTTGGAATTTTATGGCCAAAAGCGAAAGAAGAAGATTGAAGAGGAGAACCCAGCTTTCTGTTTTTTCTAAGCGCAAACTTCACCCTGCTACTGTGTCCCCTGTGTAATCATGTAACCGTAGAGTAGTAGTAGTAGTAGATTGAATTGTGTGGCTTAACATGGATGACATGCTCTTGTCTGTGATCCTTGGAACCAGGTGCTTGCCATGACGTACACTGTGATATAGTTGAATACTTTACTATTATTACCCGCTGTAATGTAGACAGGCTGTGTGCGCCTGTGATGCCATATGGCTTTGTTTATTGCTAATCAGCTTGCATGAATGACTGTTGTCATTAACCGATATGTAAGGTACTATCTACAGTGAGGGGAAAAAAGTATTTGATCCCCTGCTGATTTTGTACGTTTGCCCACTGACAAAGAAATGATCAGTCTATAATTTTAATGGTAGGTTTATTTGAACAGTGAGAGACAGAATAACAACAAAAAAATCCAGAAAAACGCATGTGAAAAATGATATAAATTGATTTGCATTTTAATGAGGGAAATAAGTATTTGACCCCTCTGCAAAACATGACTTAGTACTTGGTGGCAAAACCCTTGCTGGCAATCACAGAGGTCAGACGTTTCTTGTAGTTGGCCACCAGGTTTGCACACATCTCAGGAGGGATTTTGTCCCACTCTTTGCAGATCTTCTCCAAGTCATTAAGGTTTCGAGGCTGACGTTTGGCAACTCAAACCTTCAGCTCCCTCCACAGATTTTCTATGGGATTAAGGTCTGGAGACTGGCTAGGCCACTTCAGGACCTTAACGTGCTTCTTCTTGAGCCACTCATTTGTTGCCTTGGCCATGTGTTTTGGGTCATTGTCATGCTGGAATACCCATCCACGACCCATTTTCAATGCCCTGGCTGAGGGAAGGAGGTTCTCACCCAAGATTTGACTGTACATGGCCCCGTCCATCGTCCCTTTGATGCGGTGAAGTTGTCCTGTCCCCTTAGCAGAAAAACACCCCCAAAGCATAATGTTTCCACCTCCATGTTTGACGGTGGGGATGGTGTTCTTGGGGTCATAGGCAGCATTCCTCCTCCTCCNAAATCAAATCAAATTTATTTATAAAGCCCCCCTTACATCAGCTGATGTCACAGAGTGCTGTACAGAAACCCAGCCTAAAACCCCAAACAGCAAGCAATGCAGGTGTAAAAGCACTGCAGGTGTAAAAGCACGGTGGCTAGGAAAAACTCCCTAGAAAGGCCAAAACCTAGGAAGAAACCTAGAGAGGAACCAGGCTGTGAGGGGTGGCCAGTCCTCTTCTGGCTGTGCCGGGTGCAGATTATAACAGAACATGGACAAGATTTTAAAATGTTCATAAAACAGGCAGAACAGTTGAAACTGGAGAAGCAGCACGGCCAGGTGGACTCGGGACATCAAGGAGTCATCAGGCCAGGTAGGCCTTGAGGAATGGTCCTAATGCTCAGGTCCTCCGAGAGAGAGAAGAAGAAAAAAGAAAGAAAGAGAGAGATAATTAGAGAGAGCATACTTAAATTCGCACAGGACACCAGATAAACCACAGGACACCAGATAAACCACAACACTTTCACCCAGTTGTCCTCTGAATCATTTAGATGTTCATTGGCAAACTTCAGACGGGCATGGGGGGACCTTGCGGGCGCTGCAGGATTTCAGTCCGTCACGGCGTATTGTGTTACCAATTGTTTTCTTGGTGACTATAGTCCCAGCTGCCTTGAGATCATTGACAAGATCCTCCCGTGTAGTTCTGGGCTGATTCCTCACCGTTCTCATGATCATTGCAACTCCACGAGGTGAGATCTTGCTTGGAGCCCCAGGCCGAGGGAGATTGACAGTTCTTTTGTGTTTCTTCCATTTGCGAATAATCGCACCAACTGTTGTCACCTTCTCACCAAGCTGCTTGGCGATGGTCTTGTAACCCATTCCAGCCTCGTGTAGGTCTACAATCTTGTCCCTGACATCCTTGGAGAGCTCTTTGGTCTTGGCCATGGTGGAGAGTTTGGAATCTGATTGATTGATTGCTTCTGTGGACAGGTGTCTTTTATACAGGTATCAAACTGAGATTAGGAGCACTCCCTTTAAGAGTGTGCTCCTAATCTCAGCTCGTTACCTGTATAAAAGACACCTGGGAGCCAAAAATCTTTCTGATTTAGAGGGGGTCAAATACTTATTTCCCTCATTAAAATGCAAATCAATTTATAACATTTTTCACATGTGTTTTTCTGGATTTCTTTGTTGTTATTCTGTCTCTCACTGTTCAAATAAACCTACCATTAAAATTATAGACTGATCATTTCTTTGTCAGTGGGCAAACGTACAAAATCAGCAGGGGATCAAATACTTTTTTCCCTCACTGTATTAGCCCATGATTTCTATTCATATGCTATGTGTTTTCCTAAATAAATTGAAAGCTAGCTATTACAAAATCTGTATATTTGTTAGGTATAGTCAGCGTGATCGTATGTCCTCGGTCAGTGCTGAACCATGTCACCTGCTCTTTATGTCGACACAGGTACGGGAAGGAGGCAGAGTTTAGGGTGCGCCGCCCCTCGTTGGAGAGGCCCCGGGAAGGGTACGGAGGAGGAGGGCCACGGGGGCGCAGGGGCCCCTCAGGGAGCCACGATGGCCGGGGGCCTGGAACCCTCATCGTGGAGCATGACCATGGTATTATAAACAGCAGAAGGCCAGAACTCTACGACAACCTGAGGGGCCGTGGCCCTGACCAGAGCCCAAGCCACGACCGATTCAGTCACCATCACCACCGGGCCAGAGCCACTGAGGAGCGGTTCAGGAAGTCGGGTAGCAGGTCCAATACCAGAGAGGAGGCCAGGGGTCGGCTTGTCCATGAGGAGAGGAGAGGGCCTGTCCATGAGGAGAGGAGAGGGCCTGTCCATGAGGAGAGGAGAGGGCCTGTCCATGAGGAGAGGAGAGGGCCTGTCCATGAGGAGAGGAGAGGGCCTGTCCATGAGGAGAGGAGAGGGCCTGTCCATGTTGAGAGGAGAGGCCCTGATCGTCATGGGAGAGCCAGCCCCATGGGCTTCCAAGATAGAGGTAGTCCCACAGAGCCCAGGGCCAGAAACAGTGCATTCTGTGGGGAGAAGGGGGCCCCAGCCCAGGGTGGAAAGAGACAGATGGGGCCCTCCATGAACCAGCCCCGGCCTCTCCTTCAGGGAATGCAGGGGTGCCGACCCCGGGATGCCAACCCCCAGCACTCCCCTCCGGAGCACCAGGGATACCAATCCAAAGGAGGCGTCGGGGACATGGAGCCCAGAGTGGAGCCCCGCTGGGAGAAGGACCGGGGACCAGGGCCGCGAGGAGGTCGGCCAACAGCACGGGGCAGGATGGATCCTAGGAAACCTCAGCATAGAGATCTCAACCCCAACTGGAACCAACAGCAGAACGACATGGCAATGCCTCGTATGGGTGCCGGTGAGAAAGAGACGCTCACCATCAAGGTGGACATGAACCGGCCTGTGGGCCAGAACAGGTAAGGTGTTTCCGACCGCAACGTTTAGGGGTCAAGGGTGAAAGTTCATGCTTCTTTTCAACGCTCACTGTTGACTGCAGGAAGACAAAGTCAGAAGCCCTGAGAGCATTGACAGCTAGAGGAGGAAGTATTCTTCTAACAGATTCTTTTTATTCTACAAGCTGAGAATTTGTGATGGGATGCAATTTATATACATCAAACGAATCCTTCCTGATGTGGGGCACTGCAGTGATAAATGTGGCGAATGGCCAAACACCTTCTTTCTGCAGATTGGCCATTTTACAGCATTGTCCTTCACATTCTCATGATTAGAAAGGTGGAATCAATTCAAAGAGGAGGCAAGTCGGGATCTCCCAAATAACTTTTTCTTGTTCATCAAGAGGGGCAGTCAGTTCTTCAGAAATCTTTCATTCAATGAACAACCCAACAGAATGTGGCAACTCAAAGGGAGTGGTTGCAGCTTCCCCACAGCAAGAGCAGCCCTGACAACCAATAGACCAACCAGCCAAGAGACCAACCAGACGCCAGCAGTGTGTTTGCAGCTCATCCTTCACAGCTGAAATGAATAAAGAGCAAGCAGCCTCTGTGGCGGAACGTGATGAAGGAGCTCTGGGAAGTAAAGAGTGGATGGAGAGGAGTGGAGGAGGCACAGTTCTGCTACTCACTACAGCTGGAGAGGAGTGGAGTATCTGTGGAAATGACACAGTTCTGCTACTCACTACAGCTGATTGACCTGAGTCTCGGAGGAAAAGGCAGAACCCATGAAGACAGAAGGGGAAAAGTCTTGGTACTAACCAAACTGAGGACCAAACAACTGCTGAAGCGTCTCCTTGGTGTAGAGAAGGATTTCCCGTATACATGATACCCAATACATTCTAATATGGAGTTGGTGAGCCTGATACATGTCAGTCACTGAGCCACTGCATGGTGCCTTGGTCTTCGGCTGACTGAAGACAATTTGGGCTGGAATATGTCCTGAACTGCACTTCAGGAACATCAGTTTGAAACCACCATGTTTTTTTTCAATGTCTTGAGAAACACCTGGAATTATCAGCTCTTGATCAGCTAATCAGAGAAAGACTTGTGAAAGGACTTATTTCAGAAGCAGTGTTTTTCTGAGCCAAGCATTGACCCTTCACCCTTACCCAACTCAGCCTGAAAGGATACATATGCCAAAACACCAGCTCTAGTCACAAGACTTTCAAATAGCTTAAACTAGCTCAAACTTTTGTATTTTATTCAGACCAATGTCCAAAGGTAAGTCAACATGTTCTTTCCATCATTGCCTATATTATTCTGCAGATTTCTAGAGGATTTTCATTTCTGTCAAGCAAGCAGAATAATATTAAGTCTTCATCCAATGTGTTTAATCTGAGATGGACTCATTCCCACTGAAACTTACCAAACACTTTAACAACCTCAGTCGGCGTCTTGACCACCCTCAAGGCCACACATTAGCATGTTCCTGGTTGTTCTTCATGTCTAAACCCATGATGCTCAAGAGTCTCAAGGCCTAAAGGAGATCTGCCACGGCCTCACAACACCTACGCTTCTGAGGCAAACTTGGATCCAAACACTCACCACATATCTTCAGAAACCTGGGCTCTGTTCTGCATGGTCTTACAACCAAACTGGGTTTGGAATGGCCCTGCATACCTTTCAACAAACAGGTTCACTCAATGAAATGGACTATAAAGCACATCACTGAGCAGACCTGACTGTCTGAACGACAACTCAAGGCAATGATGTTGCCCTTAAAGCAACCGAAGGCTACATGTTCTTAGTATAACTCACCTTGAGCTGTACCAGAACAAAGGACAACACTGGATGACTACAAGTAAAGACCGGATGCTATGGCCTAAGTCAGAGGGACGTGAACAGACCAGGGAGGATCCAATCATTGGATGGAGGAGCACAGTCATTAAACACACCGAGAGATCCACCTTCTGGAGGAACTGAAGAAGGCCTGAGTGACAAGCTAGTAGACACAAGCAAGAGTGGAGAAGAGCAGAAGGCAATGTGAAGGTCTGGAGATGACCAGGATAATGTCCAGTCAGAAAAGCAGTGGATGATGAATATCTGGAGATTACCTTCCACATTGGAAAGCGTGAAAAATACTTTGGGACTCAACACGTGAAAATGAAGCTTTCGGTTTGACATCTACAAGCTAAAGTTCAGCTGTATGTTCCACCCCTAGTGACATTGATACTCATGGACTAGAGGGAGTAATGGAGTAATAATCCTCAAACTCAATCCCACTAATAATGTCTCTTCTCCAAGAGGCTCTCAGAACCATATGACTTGATGAACACCATTTTGCACCAGGGAAACAGCTCTGTCAATGCATTACAACAGCAAGGGGAAACCCAACTCAGTGAGGACTAAGGTATTCCTGACAGCAAAACTGGACTCGGCCTAGTTAAAAGGCCCCAGAATTTGGGAAGAATAGGAATTGAAACCTCAAACACAGCCAATGTATCAGCCAATAGTTTAGCATGGATGAATCCTCATGAAAACACTTGAGTATTGCTCTGAAAAAGGACGCCTCAGAAACACTCCTGTACTGATGGGTTCTGTCAGTCTACACTTCATCTAGACACAACTTGCTCACAAAAACCACACCTGCAAGAGAACATACTGTCTACCTTGGACCGTTCAAGGACAAGAACTACGCAGTCCACTCTGGACCGTTCAAGGACAAGAACTACGCAGTCCACTCTGGACCATTCAAGGACAAGCATCACCAACCAAGGACAAGAACTACACTGTCCTCCTGTGAATCACAGACATCCAGAAGTTGATTGACAAATGCAGAGAGCAAAACATTTTAAAGAAGCATGTATTTTCACCTTTGACCCATGCCCGTGTTACACTGGCACAGGAAGTGGGCAGGGATGTAGTGGAGGATAAACACTGTTCTCACACTTTTTTTTTTTTTTTTATTCATCAAGAGCGATGATGCACCTTTTCCACCACACACTTTGTTAGCATTAGTGTTCTCCCCCCACCCGTTATCTCGACTGGCGTTCAGCGTTTCACTACTACATCCCTGGAGACGAGTAACGTCTCACTCTCTTCCTGTTGCGTTTCAAACTCATTTGAAACAATTTGACCTTATTTGAACGTAAGTGCAATTTTGCCAGTATGTCCAAACCAACAGCTCTTGATGATGTACTTAATCAGTCATTTTCCCCAAAGCTTTAAAATGTCAAGGTAAGTGTAGTGTGTTTACAGATGTCTCGGTCAAGGTAAGGTTGTTCAGTACACAATGTTTAGCTACATTTGATTTACATTAGAGATCCACTAGAGAACCACTTAACTCCCTTCAACAGTATTATTGAATTCAGAATATATATATACCATTTATCAGATGCTTTTATCCAAAATGACTTAGTCATGCATACATACGTTTGTTGTTCAGAACAAATGACTTTGTTCCACCCCCAAACTACAGTCTTTACTTAAATCAAACCCTTTCCACAAATGTCCCATCAGCTAGCTACCACAGTAAACTATGTTAGAAGCTACTAGTACTATAATTTCATAGTTAAACCTTTGTGTTCAGGCCTGATCTCAGATTGTAAAGCCTCCACCGCTTCCTTCCTCTCCTCCGTTGCTCATCCCTCTCCTCCGTTGCTCATCCCTCCTCCATTCCTCCAGCCAGCTGTGCTACTCCTCAGACCGCCAGCTGTCGCTGGATCTGGTCAACGTGGGCCGCCAGCGCCTAGACTTCCTGCCCATGCTAGAGCATTCTGGGACGTACCGGGAGTCCGCAATGCGCTCTGGGACTTTCGCCCAGGAGATCATCACCCTGGTGCACCAGGTCAAAGGTTAGGAAACGAAACACAGAAATACACACAACCTGAATATGCGCACGCACAGCCACTTGTGTACACACACACCGCTCATTGACACTGATGTGCCCACCTCAGACAGAACCTATAGATACCTATCACAACCTTCAAGGCAATCAATCTCTTACTCTTCTTTCTCTGACTTTCTCCAGAGCATTACTTTAGGGGTGATGGCGTGACGCTGAACGAGCGTTTCTCTGGCCCCCAAGATGGAGGTCTGCCTGAGGAGGAGGAGCAGGAGGAAGAAGGACCAACTCTGAACAGGTACATGAACACCTGGTTGCTACTGTAATTTTAATATCTTGAGAGCTTTTGTTTAAGCCTTTAATGTGCTTTTTACGAACTGTATTCCTCTCCCTCTCTTCCAGGCTGTTCAACATGAGTATGTCAGAACCTGATATGGAACCTGTCTTCTCTAAAGTTGGCCGCGTGCAGGTACAATAATGTGTATAGAGGTTTATGATTGATATGTCGATGGACTGATTGGTACCTGGATATATTGGTTAATTGAATTATGTATTATTGATGTTTTGTGTGATCAGAGGCAGCAGCAGGCGGTGAGAGATCCCGGAGACCTGAGACATGACCTGGAGAGGAGGAGACAGGAGAGGCTGGAAGGAGTGAAGGTCACCATACCTGGAGGCAGGCTCTCACAGCGCCCCCTGGCAGCCGGGAGGTACTACAACACAGTGAAGACATGATGGGGCTTCTTTGAATATTACAATTATTCAATCTGTCAGGTCTGTGATTACCTTAAGAAGTGGAGGAAGGGTGCATTTTACACTCTCTTTCCCTCTCACACACTCTGTCTCAGTGACCACCAGAGGGGGTATGGTAGAGAGGAAGACGAGGAACAGGAGGGCTTCTTTTCAGGCTGTTCAGGCCCACCACGGAGGGGGAGGAGGTGGCCTGGAGACATGGTGAGAACTGTGTCAGGGTCTGTGTGTGTGTGTTCACATTTAGTAGGGGAGTGAATAAAACGGATATTATCTGTATCTTTCTATAAATATATCTTGGATGTTTTTCTCTTGCTTTCTCTCTCTCTCTCTCTCTCTCTCTCTCTAGGGGGGTCAGAGGAGAGGGGGCATGATTAGACAAGACATGGGCGACCAGCAAAGGAACAACTGGCCTAATAGCCCTTGCAACCGGCCTGGACCAACAAGACAACAGAATCGCAATATTAACGGTCAGTTAGTACCCCAAAACATAAGTATATACAGTCAATGTAAACCAGGAAACAGAAGTTAAAAAGTACAGTGTGTTGTCATTCACAGACCTGTTCAGAGAACCAGAACTTTCCAGCCATGTTCAGTGACCTCAGTCATTCACTGATTGGTTGGTAGATTGACAGTATAATTCCTATGACTGGCCTCTGTTTACCTTCCTGTCTGGTTACGTACGTTAGTCAGTCTGTCCATCTGTTCCCTAGATCTCATTTATGTCTGAGCCTGAGCCAATCAAGTCCTCTCCTTTCCTCAAGACAATCATCTTGTCCGCTAATAGGACCATTACAACCATAGCTGCCCTGCTTCTTGACCTAACACCTATATTCACAAGACCTCTCTCTCTCTCTCTCTCTCACAGGTGCCAACTGGTGAATGGAAGCTTGGAGCGATTCAAATGGATTCAGTGGTTATGTGAGGTCAGGCCGGAAGTTAAGTTGATTGGCTGTATATAATATAGAACACACTGCTGCAGACTGACCACAGCCTGAACCACGACCACCTGACCTACTGACACTCTGTACCACGCTGTCAATGTAAAGCCCATGCAATGTAGTTGCTCTCCTGACAGAGAGAGTAGTGTGGTGAGGAAGTAAGATGGCCAACTGATATATAAAGATGCACTATGCAGAAATCGCTCCACCATTTCCTGGTTGCAAAAATTCAAAAAGTTTGCCTAATTTCGGTTTGTTACAAAACGAGCAAGTATTGTGTAGAGCAGGGGTAGGCAACCGTGTTCCTGGAGTACCACTGGTACTGCAGGATTTTGTTCCAACTAGGCACTACACCTGACCAACTGACAGGGCCGGCAGGCAGAACTAATCAGTTGGACGGGCCTTTGATATCCATAGGAGAGCATGTTATTTAATGGGACAACCTATGTGTGCACCCGCTTGCGTGTTCAAATTGTAATAGTAAAGACCATTGGCAGCTGGTAAGTTTCGAGTTTGTGGACCCTTCCAATTTATCCGAGCATTTCTACCGTTCTTAGTGCCAGTTATGCTAATTTTTTATATGCACATTTTGGTGCAACCGTTTCATTTCAATAATAATGTTTTTGTGTCTCAAAATCATTGTCACGTGGTTAATCATAAAAATCGGAAGGAAAATGATAAAAATGTAAAAGTTAAAATTCAACTGAGGTGAGAGCAGCAGCCTCTGCCTAATGAACACATTGATACACTGATCCATTGGCTGCTAAAGAAATGAGCTCATAGAAGTCAGAGATAGCCTATAGGCCAATGCAGCAGTAGGCCTGTAACTTCCATCTCAACTAAGTAAAGCTGACAAATAAAAACAGTAGAAAATAACCTGATGAAAATTCTGGTTCATCTCTCTTCTCCACCTGTCTGCCTCCCTTTCTATCTGTCTTGACTAACTATTTCTAGTGAAGTGCAACATTGTATCAACTAGCCAATTCAGGGCCCACAGTTTTCTGTTCCAGTGAGCTCACAATCAGAAATCCAACATTGCCAAATGAGCACTTTCCTACATATGCATGCATTCTGGAGAGAGATGCACCATATCTTTGTCACACAACCCCTCCCCATCTTGATACACCATTTAAAATTATACTCAAAACACATTAACCTCACACATATTTTAATGTTTTTTTCACTGACCACGCAACTCAATCAGCTAGACATAATCCCACGGCGTGTGGCCAGATTGTGGGCGTCCCAAATAGGTCTAGGCCTACACACTTGTGATTTTAAACAATCCACAGCTATTTAAAAACAAAAAAAATAAGCTCATGATCGTCTGTGGCTAAGTCATGTCCCCGGTGAAGTATTTTGAATGTTTTTATTTTGACAGGAGTAATTGTATATTTATATGTTTTACTTTAGCGCAATCCAGCATCCTAGCAGTGCACTGTCCACTCGCCGACTTTCCTTTCCAATTCTCTAGAAACTGAAACCTGAGATCTGTATGTAATGACGAGATGCTCATTTTCTGACCTAACAATGGGAGTCTGTCCCAAAGGCGGGAAGGCAGGCGACAAGTTTAGGTCTGCATATTATTCCAATAGAAACGCATTGGGCTTGTACTGGACATATTTTGTCAAGAGTGAACCCTCTTGCTTTGCCTCTTCCTCTGCTGAAACTATATCACCGGGAGAAGGCATCTGATCGAGCGAAACAGGGCCCTCTATATGTAGCCCATGTATCTGACGCTGTCGGACAGAAATATTACGACATGCCATTCTCTTGGTCCAGACAGCATCAGATACATGGTCTACACATACTGAGACAGAGGGCCGCTGTTTTGCTCCCGCCGATGCTTTAACTGAGATCGATGAGTCTTTCTGTCGGCACGTTTTCTCGGTCAAATAAATGCTCACTATTTCAATATTTTATTTGGACGCCGGTCCTGCCAACTGAGCTAATTGATCAGTTCAATAATTTCTTAAATTTCACACTCCTGATGTTCCAGTTTGGTTAAGTCAAAAACACGAAGTGCTTGCAGCACTCAGTGAAATATATTTTACATAACCAAAAATATTGTATTTTCAGTAGTTTGAAGCGTGTGAACAAAACCGAAAGTAAAATATGCAAAAATGAAACGTAAGAACGGGAATTTGGAATATGCACATAGAACATATATCGCTTCTTAGGCTTGCTTTCAATGAGAATGACCGATCTAATAACACATTTCTATTTGAATTTGGTGCGTTGTCCAAAAAGTTACATATTGCAGCTTTAATTTAGGGGAAGTGACGTCGTCATGCGAGCATCCTGTTAGTGAGGAGCCACCTAATTCATTGATCTGCGATTGTGTTTGTTTATGTTGATGGTTTGTTTGACCAGTGTACCATAGTTGATGTTGACCTGTCTCTACTTTACCCTGTGGTGCCAGACCATGTTATTGTTTCTGATATGTCTAGGTTTGATACACTCCACATGAGGAAAGGCCCTACTGATCTACAGATGTCATTACTGTAAATATCAAATAAAAGAGATTACTTCTCATACCAAGTTGGCAAGGGTGTTGGTGTTTATTTTTTTTATTTTACCTTTATTTATACAGGTTTTTCTCATTGAGATAACATCTCTTTTCCAAGAGAGACCTGGTCCAATAGCAGCAGGGGAAACAACGTTTCAGACAAAACAACTTACATGCACTAACACAACATTAAACAAAACTATAAACACACACAGTACAACAAAAACATTTTACGTCTTGACTAAAAACAGCTGACCTAAAAACAATTACACTTTCCTATGATATATACATCGATCAAGTGTTTAAACTCCACCAACGAAACTAGATCATCAAATTTTAAAATGTTCAGGAGAGAATTCCAGGACCACAGAGCTAAGTAAAACTATTTCTATTATGACCTATTCTCATTTTTGGTACTGTTAGAAGCAAATGAGAATGGGACTGTAATTGATATTTATTTACTGACCTGACTAAAAAAATAACAGATAAAATTGCATTTTACCCAACATGGCCTTATAAATCAGTGTATACCAGTGTTTACCCTACGCAAGGTCAATGACAACCAGCCAACAGCGCTGTAGAGATCACAATGATGTGTTAGATGTTTTTGATTTGAAATGAACCTGAGGGCTGCATGATACACTGAATCAAGTGCTCTCAGGGTAGTGGCAGAGGCCTGCATATATATAACATCACTAAAATCTAAAACCGCAAGTAATGTACATCGTACCAGCTCCTACCTGGCCTCAAAAGCAATACAAGCCTTATGCCAGTAATAAAAACCTATTTTCACCTTGAGCTTCCTTACCAAGTTCTCTACATGCACAGTGAAGCTCAACTTATCATCAACCCACACACCCAAATATTTGTACACTTTAACTTGCTCTTTGGTATGTCCAGCCAATGTAGCAATGACATGATTAGTAACATGCCTGGCATTTGAAAATACCATGCATTTTGTTTTACCCGAACTTAGAACCAGCTTTAAATCATACAGATTCTGTTGTATGATGTTAAATGCTCTTTGGACATTTTCAAAAGCTAAAGATAAACTACTACCACTTGAATAAAGAACAGTATCGTCTGCATAAAAATGAACATCCGCTGTTCCAATAAGATCCCCAATGTTGTTGATATACAAAATGAACAACAGTGGGCCCAAAATAGAACCTTGCGCAACACCTGAGCACACCTCTATGGACTCAGATTTACAACCATCCACCATTACACATTGTGTACGATTTGATAGGCAATTTATAAACCAATCTAGAGCATGACTAGTAATTCCACAACACTTTAACCTTTGCACTAACACAGCATGGTCCACGGTGTCAAAAGCCTTTCGACAAATCAATAAAGACAGACACACAATGTAACTTCTTATCAAGAGCACAGTGAATGTCATTTAAAACCTTCAATGTTGCTGAAACAGTGCTGTGGCCAGACCTAAAACCTGATTGCATTCCATTTAAGATGTTGTTTTCTTGGAAGAAGGCCTTCAAGTGCCTATTAACTAAGGACTCCAGTACCTTTGACAGTACAGACAATTTTGATATGGGTCGATAGTTGTCAAGTAGCGAAGGATCTCCATCTTTCAGGAGAGGCAGTACAAAAGCAGATTTCCATAACTTGGGGATTTCCTTAACATCAAGCATGAGGTTAAAAATACATGTTAAGGGGGGAGCAATGATGTCTGCAGCTAGGTGTAGGAGGCGGGGGTCTAGTTAATCAGGACCAGGGGATTTTTTTCCAACAATTTCTTTCAGGGCTTTACGCACTTCTGAAACAGAGAAGGATGAAAAGGAGAACCTGGCGAAGGAGTGCACAGGGGTGTGAGGTAAATTCACAAGGGGCTCAGTTATGCCTTTGACCTTTTCAAATAAACTGCCTGCATTTAAAAAATGCTGATTCAAGGCTTTCAGAATGGAGGTTCTCTCAGTTACAGTCTGTGTATCGACCAACAATTGTTTGGGAAGCTGTGTATCTTTTTTGCACTCCAAACCCTTCACTACTTGCCAAAATTTGGATGGATTATTTAAATTTTGTGAAGTAGATTTCAGGTAGTGGTCTGCTTTCAATTTACGGATTATAGCCACACCCATATTTTGAGACGTTTAAAAGCCATCCAATCATCTGCCAAACCAGTCCCTCTTGCTTTAGCCCACATAGCATTTCGTTCCCTTATGATTTTTGTAAGTTCCTTAGTAAACCAAGGGTTCTCTCTGCCCTTAATCCTGAATTTTTTAAAAGGGGCATGCCTATTGCATACATCCTGGAATGCGTTGTGTAAGTAAGAAAAGGCTAGTGCAACATCAGGGATTAATTCCATTCTATTACATTCAATGCTAGATACATCATATAAAAAACCTTGAATGTCAAACCGCTTTCAGTATCGTTTCGTAATAACACGTGGAGATTTCTTAGGAATTTTACCATCTCTCACACAGGCAATAGCACAGTGATCACTTATGCCATTTGCATAAACCCCAGAAGCATTAAAACGATGAGGAGTATTGGTTAAGGTCAAATCAAAGAGGATTTCAGAGGATATTTTATATTCAACCTATTTTATATTCAACCTATTCAACCTTACACTGTTGACAATCTGAGTGAGATTATAGGTATTGCATAGAATTTTGAGTTGGTCAGAGCTAGATGTTAGACAGTCCTGATTCAGATCCCCCATCAGGACAAACTCAGAATTGACATTCTGTGATAACAATTCGAAAATACAATCCAGAGAGCCAACAGTAGCAGATGGAGGTCTATAACAACAAGATACAACAATATTTAAAGATGAGCCAAGGTTTAGGTTCAAAGACAGATATTCAAATTGTTTAGGTTTAGTAGTCAGAACAACCACCGAGAACTTGTCTTTTACGTATACAGCAACACCACCACCCTTAGATTTACGATCTGTACAAAAAACATTGTAACCATTTATGCCAATATTTTTGTCTGTAATAGATTTTTTAAGCCAGGTTTCAGAAAGCATAAATACATCAGGGTCGGCAGTTTTTATCCATATATTCACTAAATCAAGCTTCAGCAGAAGACTTCTTACATTGATATGCAAAAACTGTGTTAGGTAGTGTTTGTGGCTCTTTAGCTTGGTAGTAATGCATGTTACATGAGTGGAGCCTTTTTAGAGTGGAGCCTTTTTAGAGTGGAGCCTATTTAGAGTGGAGCCTATTTAGAGTGGAGCCTATTTAGAGTGGAGCCTATTTAGTCATTACCTGTGTATTAATAGGCAGGATTGTCCACATCTCTCACCTGTACGCACCTGTCAGGTACAGAGGTGATCCTTGCAGATATTTAACAGGTCAATCTTGCCTACTTCCACCCAGGCCTGCTTTAGGTAAACCGGGCTTGCCAGGCTATTCAAGGAACAGAGTTAATGCCCCTGCCAGACAGATAGGTCAAAGGTCAGACTTTCCCAGGGTCAGCGGAGACTGAACCATGGAATAGTTCCCCGCTGGACTAAACAGAGCTGACTGGTCATGAGAATACCCAACTGTACAGGTGGATAGTGCTTAGCAGCAGAGGCAGGCCTTAACCTTTAACCCCACAGTAGAAAACAGAGGCAGTCAGGCCTTAACCTTTAACCCCACAAGAGCAAGCAGAGGCGATGTGGGAGAGAATCCAGTCAGATCACAGTTATTTCAAACAATGTAGGTAGAAACACAAAGTCAATACAAAAATAAGATTACACCACAGTACCATGATTTTATAAATATAATTTATAAAAACATTTCCACTTTTAACACAATTTAATTGTTTCAAGTTGTTGTTTTAGCTGCTCAGTTATGTCAGCGCTGCAATACACATGGACAAGACACTGACACAAACCAGAAGCTACTCTGAAGAATTACAACATCACATGACTGGTTATAGCAGGTTATGAATTAATTAAAATACAGAATTGTCATAGCAACACCACCAAATAGAGAGCAGTGAAAGAGAGAGGGAACACTCCCAACAACCCCCCTGATCAGCAACATCATTATTCATCTCTTCAGTTATCTCTCTATGGTCCACCAGTGTTCTGTTGTGTTTTCCAACCAAGATGACCCCTAACCCACACTGTAATCAGATCTCATAGAACTGGAGAGCTGTAAGAAACATGGTGTTGGCTCCACCTAGTCTTCCCCGTCTATGCCAAAGCATGTGATCCTGCAGCCTGCCTAGACTATACAACAGCAGAGGCAGAAGCAGTGTGGGGGGGAACGATGTCAACCTTCTGCCCCTTTTGGTTCATCTGGGTGTGTGGCTGGGGAGACCCTGGAGGCCCTGTGTGTGAGGAGAGTGCCCTGGTGGTGGCTCAGAGATGAGGGTCGCAGGGCAGCGGGCGGAACGCCACCTCAATATTCTCCTCCATGATGATGTCATAGCGACACATCAGCGGCCTGGAGGGAGGAGAGAAAGGGAGAGTTAGAGAAAGGAGGAGGGAGTATATGGTGAATGTGTGAAAAGTGTGTAACAGGTGTATGGTAGTCTCTCACCTGTCAGGTTGCTCCAGGGGGGTGAGGTGGATGCGGATTAGTCGGATTTTGTAGCGAGGGCCTATCACGTTTCTGGTAGCAATGCTGAGGGATATCTTCTGGATGGGTTGAAGGTCCTCATCAAACTGGACCAACAGACGGGTGGACGTGTACTGCTCAAACCTGAACAGCTTACTGTGGAGGAAAGAAGAGAGAGGGTGAGAGAGATAGATGGAGGTCTTACTGCCACAAATGTGTGTGTGCACGTGCATGTAAGCGTGCGAGACTGACCGGTCAATGCGTGCCTCAGTGAAATTCCTGCCACTGTGGAGTCTGAGGATAAGGACTCCCCAGCGCGGGTACCGGTTCCATGTCACCATGTCCACCCTGTAGCTGACCTCTATATATACACACACACACACACACACACACACACACACACACACACACACACACACACACACACACACACACACTGTGTTATATATACACACACATGCACAACATGTCACACACCTATACATCTATAAGAACTCACTGCTTCAGAAGCTTTGTGTTCACTATATATACAAAAGTTTTTGGATACCCCTTCAAATGAGTTGATCTGACTATTTCAGCCACACAAGCTCACCGAACGGGAAGCGCATAGTGCGTAAAAATCGTCTGTCCTCGGTTGTAACACTCACTACCGAGTTCCAAACTGCCTCCGGAAGCAACGTCAGCACAATAATTGTTTGTCGGGAGATTCATGAAATGAGTTTCCATGGCCGAGCAGCCGCACACAAGCCTAAGATCACCATGCGCAATGCTAAGCGTTGGTTGGAGTGGTGTAAAGCTCGCGGCATTAGACTCTGGAGCAGTGGAAACGCATTCTCTGGAATGTTGAATCATGCTTCACCACCTGGTAGTCCGACGGACGAATCTGGGTTGGCCGATGCCAGGAGAACACTACCTGCCCCAATGCATAGTGCCAACTGTAAAGTTTGGTGGAGGAGGAATAATGGTCTGGGGTTGTTTTTTATTATTATAGCAGCAAAGGGGCAACCAACTCTATATTAATGCCCATGATTTTGGAATGAGATATTCGACCAGCAGTTGTCCACACACTTTTGGTAATGTAGTGTATGTTAATCACTGATAGATAGTCAGGGGTTTTGAACTTACTTTTATAGGGCAACGTGGCAGTGGTGGTGAAGTATACCTTGGTCTGACCCAATCGCAGCAGAATATCCCTCCACCTGCTGACGTCATAACCTGGGGCGGTAGCCATGGATACAACTTCAGGACTGTTGGTATGGCAACCAAACCACTTCATTGATGATTTGTTGACAAGCATCTCTTCCCTTGTTTACGGATTCAGTGAGATTCTGGGTTGACCAGTGGGAAGGCTGTCCTCACCTAGCATAGGGCAGGGTGCGGGCTTAAAAGCCTCACACTGCAGGCACCGGCCGTCCAGGAAGTCGCTGTAGGAGGAGCAGGGGTAGGCTGTGAGGCTGCAGGTTCGGTTGAGAGCACACAGGTACAGGAACACAGAGCGCTGGTGGTCACACATGAAATACGACTTCCCTACAAAAGAGAGAAGCGGTAGGTTATTACAGTGTTATTACGTGTGTGTGTGTGTTAGTTAGACTCACCTGAGAAGATGGTCTTGGGGCAGCCTGGCTGGTCAGATCCTCCGTTGGCGTAGTAGTCAATATGGCCATGTTGACCTCTGAGACCAAACGCTGCACGAACAAATAGGAAGACAAAAACACACATCTAGAGAATCCCTCGCCCTGCGCACACGCACGCGCACACACACACACACACACACACACACAGCATGTCAGTACTTACAGTTTATGTCAGTGTGTAGTACGTCTACAAACATAGCGTCTGAAGGGTCTAGTCTCTCCTCAGGTGTTGCTCCAGTGAACATGGGCCCCGCTGGGTCCAGACCTGGACAACAATTAATCAATTAATGATCCAATTAATGTATGAATCAGTTAATTAACCACTTAATACATAAATTAATGGATACAGTGAGGGAAAAAAGTATTTGATCCCCTGCTGATTTTGTACGTTTGCCCACTGACAAAGAAATGATCAGTATAATTTTAATGGTAGGTTTATGTGAACGGTGAGAGACAGAATAACAACAAAAAAATCCAGAAAAACGCATGTGAAAAATTTTATAAATGGAATTGCATTTTAATGAGGGAAATAAGTATTTGACCCCCTCTCAATCAGAAAGATTTCTGGCTCCCAGGTGTCTTTTATACAGGTAACGCGCTGAGATTAGGAGCACACTCTTAAAGGGAGTGCTCCTAATCTCAGTTTGTTACCTGTATAAAAAGACACCTGTCCACAGAAGCAATCAATCAATCAGATTCCAAACTCTCCACCATGGCCAAGACCAAAGAGCTCTCCAAGGATGTCAGGGACAAGAGTGTAGACCTACACAAGGCTGGAATGGGCTACAAGACCATTGCCAAGCAGCTTGGTGAGAAGGTGACAACAGTTGGTGCGATTATTCCCAAATGGAAGAAACACAAAAGAACTGTCAATCTCCCTCGGCCAGGGGCTCCATGCAAGATCTCACCTCGGGAATTGCAATGATCATGAGAACAGTGAGGAATCAGCCCAGAACTACACGGGAGGATCTTGTCAATGATCTCAAGGCAGCTGGGACCATAGTCACCAAGAAAACAATTGGTAACACACTACGCCGTGAAGGTGAAAGTGTTGTGGTCAGATGAGACCAAAATGGAGCTCTTTGGCATCAACTCAACTCGCCGTGTTTGGAGGAGGAGGAATGCTGCCTATGACCCCAAGAACACCATCCCCACCGTCAAACATGGAGGTGGAAACATTATGCTTTGGGGGTGTTTTTCTGCTAAGGGGACAGGACAACTTCACCGCATCAAAGGGACGATGGGCGGGGCCATGTACCGTCAAATCTTGGGTGAGAACCTCCTTCCCTCAGCCAGGGCATTGAAAATGGGTCGTGGATGGGTATTCCAGCATGACAATGACCCAAAACACATGGCCAAGCCAACAAGGGTTTTGCCACCAAGTACTGAGTCATGTTTTGCAGAGGGGTCAAATACTTATTTCCCTCATTAAAATGCAATTCCATTTATAACATTTTTTCACATGCGTTTTTCTGGATTTTTTTGTTGTTATTCTGTCTCTCACTGTTCAAATAAACCTACCATTAAAATTATAGACTGATCATTTCTTTGTCAGTGGGTAAACGTACAAAATCAGCAGGGGATCAAATACTTTTTTCCCTCACTGTACATTATTTAATACATGTATTAATGAATCAATCAAATGATAGCTTCAAAGGTCACAGACTCTCTCTTATCCTACCTGTGATGCGGCCGATCTTGCCCTTCAGGTTTGCTCCTACGAACCCAGCCAGGTGAGCTCCCAGACTCGACCCGATCAGGTGGACTGAACTCAGAGGCACTCCCTCTGCCTACGCACGCACGCACACACGCACACACACAACAGTTAGCAACATTGACCCAAGACTCATAGAACAACTGAAGATTCACAGCAAATGAGCAACACTCCACAATCCCCCCTACCCCACCATCCCCCCATCCCTTAATCCACACACCTGCATGTTGAGTATGAAGCCGGTGAGGTTGTTGGCAGCCTGTCGTGTGTTTGTCACAGCAGTAAAGTAGTTGAGGTTAGCAGCTCCTCTGTTCCAGTCCACTACCAGGACGTTCATGTCCTCCTGCTCAGAGAGCAGCTGGACGACGTGGTCCACCCAGAACGGAGGGGCCCCGGTGGGCCGGTAGCCGTGGATGACGAAGGCCATGGGCAGGGAGAGGTTGAAGAGTGGCTGGGAGGACAGCTGGTGGTGGTTCAACTCTCTGCCGCAGCGTAGGTTATACCTGAAGGAGGGAGAAGGAGAATACTTTATTCAACTGCTTACATACACACACACTCTCTCTTTCTCTGTCTAACCTACTTGGTGTAGAGCAGCAGCTTAACATTCAGGGTGGTCCCGAGGAAGCACTCATGGAAGTCCAGGTCTGTAAAGTCATCACACAGTGCACCTACACCACTATCCTGGCCTGGGGAGAGAAGAGGGAGGAGGAGGGGTGTGTGTGTCAGAGAAGGATGGTGGGAGGAGCTATAGGAGGACAGGCTCATTGTAATGGCTGGAATGGAATTCATGGAAAGGAGTCGAACGTGATTTCTATATGTTTGATACCATTCCATTTATTCCATCCCAGTCATTACAATGAGCCCGTGCTCTCCTCCTATGGCTCCTCTGTTGGGTTCACCCTGGGGTCATGATAGGGACATCCGCAGATGCAGAAGGCCAACATAGGCGGATGCTGTGGATTGAGATGCAGTCCATGCTATCTCTAGCTTAAACTGACACATTTTTATGGGGATTTTTATTTTTTTGTTACTTAGATTGCATCAATCAAACTCTTAAGGATTAACGTATTTATGAAAGCGATTGGTGTGTTTTTTCACTATCTAATCATGGCATGGGATTGTTCAATGACATATGTATTTGTTTGACATCTATCACTTGATGGTTTCATTTCAGAGGGAGAAATAATCATGTTTTTTTTAAAACACTATTATATCTGCTTCACTCTCAGTGAAATAAGTAGTACTGCTAGGTTGTGCCTGTGGTAGAGATGGAAAGTGTTTACTGGTTAAATGGCCAGCTGTTTATAACTGGTAATGTCAGAGAGATTAACGGTTTATGAACTTCAATGAGTAGATTAAACTATGCTAGGGTTTTGATGTTTAGTGAGGCAACAGTTCCCAAATACTACCGATAACAACATACAATATAATTGCCGACTCCATCCGCCTTTCTGTATCTCTCGCTCACTCTTTTTCTCTGTCCCTCCCTCACTCCTGCCATTTTATTTTCTCGGTCTCATTGTTGATCTGAGCTGTAGTGAGTAGAGGTATTAAGACATCCAGTTTCATCCTCTCACCCAGTTCACTCTCACTCTGTCTCCTCTTCGCCCCTCCCCCAGCCACTGTTCAGGTGAAAGGTTAAAAGGTGCCTCACAGAAACTTGCTCTGGAAAGTTCTCCTCCTCTGTGGTTTGTTGTGCTGTATGATATTGTATTCTCCCTCCTTGGCTGCAGCCAGGCTTTGACTTTAGACTTTTAGCATGTAGCATTAGCCACAGGACTGAGTTTTAGCATGTAGCATTAGCCACAGGACTGAGTTTTAGCATGTAGCATTAGCCACAGGACTGAGTTTTAGCATGTAGCATTAGCCACAGGACTGAGTTTTAGCATGTAGCATTA